>PVKZ01002397.1:0-230646 GCA_004027375.1 Macroglossus sobrinus
GCAATGGGAACCCCATATAAACAGAACACTTTGGGAAGCAAGGCCTCCCTGAAACCGTGGGGCCTGCGAGCCTCGGCAACAAAAGTAAATGAATTGTTTCGCTCTGTTTTACTGGGAATGTAACACAACTGCTCCCTGCATATCTGTTTTCTCCTCCCTCTGCTGCCCGTTCTCTTCACTCTGAATCTTTCATTTCCCTTATAACTCTATCTTGATTGGACTTTCTGTTTACTCACACCTTCTGCTTGCTTTGGCTCCTGATGGTTTGGCTTCTTTCCATGCGTTATTTCTTATTTCTGCTTGAGCTTTGACTGTAGTGTAATATCCTTCGTTTTGCCCTACTTCCAGTTCAGAGTGTACTCAGAGAGGGACTGCAAGGGTGATTCATCCTTTAAATATCATCTGTGTTTGGGCAGAACTTGGGCCCAGGCCACAGCAGAGGCCGATGACTAATCTACGGAAAAGCTAAACGTGGGCATAGTGCCTGGGCCTGGGCCAGTCACCTGTGGTCCATTTTGGGATGAGCTGGGACACTTGGCACTAAGCATGGTTTGCTTCAGCTTCCCTCTGAGCAAAAGCTGAGGCCTGACAGTATCCTGGAAAGGGATGTTTCTGGAGCAGATTCTCTGATGGACAAGAATAGGACAGTAGCCAACCTGGAGAGGGTGGACTTAAGAATCAGGGATTCAGAAATCTACAACTTTGATATTCTAAAGTAGCTTTTGTAGCTTTCGTTTAGATGTGATGAAAAGGAACCACATATTTTGTATTTAGCTATAAGCTTGATTGATCTACCTTCTCTTAGCTTTTGAATTCAAAATTCTAGAATTCAAAGGCACATATTCAGCTCTTCAGTTTTCTTATGATTTTAGATTATCAAGGTACCAAAGTCATATTTTGATTTATATTTCCAATGATTGATGCCCTTCTTAATTTTGATAGAAATATAGTACTGGTTCCTACTAGTCCTGTGTGCTACAGGGTCTAGGAGAGCCCTATCTTTAGAATTCTGCCCTCCCTGTCAGTACTTTTCTCCAGCAGTTCTCAACCCATCATTTCTCTAAATGTTCTCATTGTCCTATCATAACAGAATCACTGATTTTTAATACTTTTTTTCTAATTATGCCCTCAGAATCAGAATCTCCCTTCAACTTGTGTTTTCCTACCCTGTTTCTCATATTTCCTTTGAGGTAGTTGCCATCACTCTCCACAACATTGTTGCTGAGAATCATGGAACCATACAATGTCATGGTTGGAAAAGATCTTAGAGTTTATCATTTATTAAGGAGACATAGCATCTAAGTAACTTCTGGAAGATTAAACATGCTTTATATCTGGTCTCTTGCTCACTTGATTACCCTGCTCACTTGGCAGTGCTGATTCAACATCTCTCTGTCCTGATGGCTCTTTGTCCACCCTCCTCCACTGACTATCTTACCCCTCTTTGTCTTTCTGTCCATGAAGAAAAATTTGAGCTAAATTTTGAGAGAAAAATCCTCATTCTCTCTCTGATTCTCAATGGGTACCTTACTCTTCACCAATAATATGAAGGTTTTTTCAGGCACAGACTCCTGATGATCAGGATTTCTCAATGGGACAAAAAATGAATAAAAGCTGTTTTCTTCTTTCTCTTGGCTGCAGGGGACACTAGGATGGTTAATTCAGAGTTTCCTCCAAAGCAGGAAATTTCTAAAGGATCAGCATCATCTGATGGGACATTAGGAGACCTCTGTGAGGTGATTCCTGTGGGACCAGAGGCTGGAGATGGCTGTGATGATGCTTTAGAGAAGCCAAAAGTGCAACCCTCAGGTGAGGAAGGGAACAGACTGGAAAGTGATTTCTTGGAAATAACACATGAGGATAAAAACAAAACCACAAAAGGTAGATGTGATTATAAGGAACTTAGGGAACTTCCAAATCTGTCCACCAGTCCTGCAGAGCATCAAGGAGTTCTGAAGACACAGAAATTCTATCAGTGTGATGAGTGTGGCAAAGCTTTTAATCGGAGCTCACACCTCATTGGCCATCAGAGAATCCACACAGGAGAGAAACCCTATGAGTGTAACGAGTGTGGTAAGACCTTCAGGCAGACCTCTCAGCTCATAGTTCATCTCAGAATCCACACAGGGGAAAAGCCCTATGAATGCAGCAAGTGTGGGAAGACATACCGGCACAGCTCCCATCTCATTCAACACCAGAGACTCCATAATGGGGAGAAACCCTATAAATGCAATGAATGTGGGAAAGCCTTCACTCAGAGTTCCCAACTCATTGACCACCAAAGATCTCACACTGGGGAGAAACCTTATGAATGCAATGAGTGTGGGGAGACCTTCATTCGGAGTAAAAGTCTTGTCCGACATCAGGTACTTCACACTGGTGAAAAGCTCTACAAGTGTAACGAGTGTGGGAAAGCTTTCTGTTCTAACAGAAATCTAATTGACCATCAGAGAATCCACACTGGGGAGAAGCCTTATGAATGTATTGAATGTGGCAAGGCCTTCAGTCGGAGTAAATGTCTTATTCGGCATCAAAGCCTCCATACTGGGGAAAAACCATACAAATGTAGGGAATGTGGGAAAGCTTTCAATCAGAACTCTCAGCTTGTTGACCATGAGCGAATTCATACTGGAGAAAAACCTTTTGAATGTAATGAGTGTGGTAAGGCATTCAGCCTGAGTAAATGTCTCATTCGACATCAGAGACTTCACACAGGTGAAAAGCCCTATAAATGCAATGAATGTGGAAAATCCTTTAATCAAAACTCACACCTCATTATACACCAGAGAATTCACACTGGTGAGAAACCTTATGAATGTAATGAATGTGGGAAGGTCTTTAGTTACAGCTCTAGTCTCATGGTACATCAGAGAACCCATACTGGAGAGAAACCCTATAAATGTAACGATTGTGGAAAAGCCTTTAGTGACAGCTCACAACTCATTGTGCACCAGAGAGTTCACACTGGTGAGAAACCCTATGAATGTATCGAGTGTGGGAAAGCCTTCAGTCAGCGTTCCACCTTTAATCACCACCAGCGAACTCACACTGGAGAGAAGCACTGAGCTCTGGCTCGGTCAGTTTTGTAAGTCAGATTTTCCAAGACAGCAAGTAACTTTGAATTAAATTTCTTTATAAGAAGGGTGCTCAGCCTGTTCTTTTGGAACACTTACTGTAGTGGGTCATTCCCTAACTGCTATCTGCTGGGTCATGATGGTGGGAGAATGGGAGTAACACTGTAATCCTTCCCCAGTACTGGGGAGTAAGCACTACACATATCATGTACATGTAGGTTTCCTACTTCTTTCTTTCCTTCCTTTTCTCTCTCGTACCCTCTCTCTCAACTGTTTCAAATGTATCTCATTTTTTACTCATTCATCCTATAAGTGGACTATGCTTCTCAAGGACAGATCTTATTGTATTCCACCTCTTTCACCATTTACATAAAGTCATTCTCTAAGACTGATTCAGTCTTTTTTTTTCTCTTGGTCATGGCCCTTCTTACCTACTTTTTAAACTTCTATTCCAGTTTAGACTCTGATCACTTGTGTTCCCTATCCAGAGAAACTTTTCTTTCTGTTTGCTAATCTGTGTCCCTCAGAACCTGTTAGATCTATCTCATCTCTGGAAGACTGTCTTCAAATATTTCTTCATTCCTCTTCAATTTTTATTCATTTGGCCTCAGTACTTTGAATTAGCTGGTGCTACAATGTGCAGCTGTTGATAAATTGCCTTGTAAATTATTCTCAATGCATATGTGTATACATAAAAATTTACTGTAGGCTCTTTGAGGTTGGGTATGCTAATTATTTCTTTTAGCATATAGATAATTTTCATACGCTAGTTAATAATTTTTTTTAAAGTTTTCTAGTTGAATCTTACTTAAATTGGGTACAGCCAGACCACAAGCATCAAAAGGTGGAAGTGGCATCTCATATCACATACAAACAGCTCATTGATATCTTCTACATGTACTAGAAGTCTCACTATTTTTACTTCATTATTGATTTCTGATGCATATTCTATTGTATGTAGGAACTTACCTTCTATTCCTATTTTTAGAAGAAGGAATATAGATAGCATCATAGTTAAGGACACAGATTTTGTGCCTAGAACTCTAGGTTCAATCCTGACTCCACCACTTTCTTAGGTGTGTGATCCTAGGAATGTCACTTGGCTTCCTTGTGTCTTAGTTCTTCCATCTATAACATGGAACTACTTCATTGAGTTGTTAGGATATTAATTCATAGGTATAAGTCCCTTAAAATGGTGCTTGGCACATAGCATACGTTATAGCAATTATACTGAAGAGTTTTTATTAAGATGATTGTTCAATTATAGCAAGTTTTAAAAGAACTCTATTGGTGTAATTTTATAGGTCATGTCATTCTTGCAAGTTTTTTGACAAGTTTTTAAATAATTGAAATTCTTTTGTATACCTGGTATAAAATCCATTTGTTTGTGATTAATTTTTAAAGTACAGAACTAGATTGAATTTACTGAGGTTTTGCTGGCTTTGTAAAATGTATTTGGAAAATTTATTTTTCTTGTATTACTTTGGAAGAGTTTGCATAATGTGGGAATTATTTTTTGAAGGGTGAAAATACCTGAACCTGATCCATTCTTGGGGAGAGAATTGGAAGGGACAAATCTTATCAATATTTTTATTTCTTCAATGGTATGTTCTTTAGGTCTCTTCCTCTGTGACAATATTCGTAATGACACATATCTGGAAATCATTTTTACTGGGCTGTCAGAGTGGCATAAAGTTTTATCTACCTATAAAATTAATTTACTCTTTTGTAGATGTAGTTAGAGCTCCATTTTCATACATAACGTACATTTTGGTTTCCTTTCAATTTTTCTATCAAGATTATCAATTTTAATTTGTTTCTCTTTGGAACTCCAGTTTTTGAATTTATTTGTTTCATGTCTTTTTACCACTTCAGGCTTTTTAGTTATCTCATACTTCATTTGTGTTTTTCCTCAGTCAATTATGAGGTCTTTCCAGTCCTGATATTTGCCCTCAAATAGGAAAGTGGGTTTTCCTTGAATCCTTTTAGCATATAATTGGATGCTGTTAAAATTGTCTCTTTGGATCTGAAGCCAGGAGGTTAGTTGTAAATTTACATTCCTAATATGTACTTCAGCGGTAAAGCACCTCAACGATTGTTGATCTGGTTGAAAACCTTCCACGTAGAGCCGTAGAGCTGGCTTTTTGTCTTTTTTTTTTTTTCTTCTTTTTTTGGTCTGTCCTCATGCTGTAGACCCAATGGAGCCTCGTTTCATGTTCTCTATTGATTCTGAATAGCTTTGTTGTAAAAGAACTGAATGTGGAAAACCTTCAGTCACAACTCAGACTTTATTTTACCTCAGCAACTCCAAATTGGGAAAAGAACCTATTCTTGAGGTAAGTGAGAAAACATTCAGTTATAGAAAATTAATCCACCAGAAACTATACTTAGAAAAATTCATTGCAAGTTTGAATGCCTTGGTTATAGCTTATTCCTTGTTTGACATCAGAAAATCCACATGAGTTAGTTGTTTGGTTGGTTGGTTTTTGAAGGGCAAGAAGTCATGTAGAGCTTTTACTATTTTGCACACATTTCTGAAAAATATTCCTGAAATAAGTGTGGAAATCTTTAATTTTAGCACATAGCTTTTGCTCCCTCTGTGAGTCTACAGTGCAGAAAAGGAGTGAACAATATCAGTAAACAATATGATTGAACTCTCAATTTTATTTTTTAAAACCAGACAGTTTATACCCAGGAGATGTGTATGCCCTAGGTGGTCAAGTATGGTAAAGGTGTTAGGGGCTGGACACTTACCCTCTTACCTCTTATACACACAAAGAAAATGTCCCACACCTATGCTCTGCATTCCCAACCCTGCCATTCAGCTTTTAAATCCAATAGGTAAGATCAAGAGATTTGGGGTGCTAACGGGTTATTGCATACTGTCTTGTGTTGGGAGACATTCCTGTCGAATTATTGACCTCTTGGGAGTACAACAGAGGATACATTCATGAAAACCTCTAATTGTTGGTGATAAATTGAATATCTACAGGATGGCTTTTGCTCTATAGAAAGATTAAGAAACAAAACAAAAAAACTACCCCTAACAATAGGATACGTTCTAGCTGTATAGGGCTTTGTAGGAGCACTTGCCCCGGGTGAGCAAAAGGAAGGTGTTACGATGTCAGCTGTATTTGACCCAGGATAGGACATTGTTGACTTACACCTTAACCACAACAGCTTTCCCACTAATACACAGGGTCAAGAGACTTGTACTTTACCCAGGTGGATGCCAAAGGAGGAAGGGTATAGTTTCCATTTTAAGGCATGTTAATGCTTTACATGAAAAGACGGAAGGAGAGACATGTGATGCCCCACCCCCATTTTCTAACCTGTGAGTGTTCCTCAGGTAATGTTTGCTTAGGAATTTCCAGCTTACTAAGAACAATGTTTTTCCACCTTTGGTGGGCCAGTCCATAGACTTAAAAGTTTCTAAGAATGACTATACAGGTGGCATTTTGTGATGATACTAAAGGTTTCTCCCGCAAGTTTTTTTCCAGTTGTATTGTCTTATATATGGAACATGCCTTTAGAAGATACTCAGTTTCCCAACTTGGTGGATGGACATGCACAGATCCAATAGTCACCTAAGAGTTGGATACCATGAAAATAATCACAACCACATATATCGCCCTGAGACTGAATAAGGCAACCACAGCTGCACATTCAAGACTACAGGGCACAGACTATATATATACCTTAATTATATACTTTGATTCCCATTTGGTAAAATTGAAAAGCACTACATCCCGTCACAGAGACTCACTTACTCTCCAGGGGAGTGGTAGCCAGAACAATTGCAATTACATCTTACCTGTGGCAACCCTGGCAAGTCACAGAGCATGTCCTGATGTCAGGAAGAGGTCACTAGTGGAAACTTATAGTCAGTATTCCAGCTGCATCAGCCATGAGCAAAAATTGACACTCAAGTGTTAACTGGGGAGCCCAACCACTGGTGCCCTATAGCAGCTGCTACAATGCTAATCTTAAAGCCACTGAGGACATTCAGTCTAAGCTGTGCATTTACTATGGCTATTCATTGTCAGCATCTGTCCTAGTGAGGAGCATGGGAATGAGATAGTTGTAGTTATTCTTTAAAAGACTAAAAAGAAAACGATTTGAGGAACTCTAGGCAATTCACCTCCTCAGTTTCCCTAAGGCTGCCATTGAGAGTGGATATGTGGGATATTTGAACTGTAGGATCAGGAACAGCTAGATAATTCCCCCAAATCTGCAAGAACAAGGGAAGTTGCACATGTGATCAGGGGCCTCTAGTTTGTCCAAAGCAATATGCTGGAGTAAGAGCTATGAATAGCTTGTATTGGGGCAGAGTTAAAGGTATGCTCCACTGCCCTCCCTCAAACATAAAACTATAATGTCCAGGCCTGTAACTAATACCAAGGGCAAAGCCATCCCCTGATATGCCACTAGCTCTGCATCTCCAAGTTCTAAGCCTCCTTTTTCCTTTTCTTGGGGGAATCATGAGTTAGTCACCACCAAATACGTTGTTCCTCAAGGAAGTCAGGTGTATAAGTTAGCTAGGCTACCATAACAAGTACTACAGACTTGGTGGCTTATGCAACACACATATATTTTCCTATAGTTCTGGAGCTAAACATTCTAGATCAAGGTGTCGGCAGGGTTAATTTCTTCTGAGGTCTCTCTCCTTGACTTGTAGATGGTCACCTTCTCCTTCTGTCTTCACATGGTCTTTCCTCTGTGTTAATCTGTGTCCCAGTTTCCTCTTCTTATAAAGACACTGGTCATATTAAATTAGAATCCATCCTAATGACCTCATTTAACCTTTATTACCTCTCTAAAGGCTCTGTCTCTAAATATAGTCACATCATGAGGTCCTGGGGGTTCAGAGTTCAATATATACTTTATAGGGGTCACAATTTAGGGGTTTTATTTTTGTTTTTGTATTAATATAAATTTAACTCAAGGGTAAGTCTGGATTGGCCTGCCACTGTGGGGAACTGGCTTTATTCTTAGGGGAACAGATTTTCCCCTGGGTTGAACGCCATGGCCACTGCCTCCTGGGGTGTATTCTCAGTTAGTATATTACTCCCAACTGAAACCTGCATGTATCAGCCCTATGGCAGACACATAAATGGCTCTCTGTTGTGAGTTCCTCAATTTTTGTTGTTTTTAACACTTTTATTGAAATATAATACACATATCATACAATTCACCCATGTAAAATGTACAGTTCAGTGGTTTTGAAATATTCACATATATGTGCAGCCATCACTCCAGTTAATTTTAGAACATTCCCATCACCTCAAAAAGAGGTCCCTTAGCCTTTAGCTATCTCTCTCCTTGATCCAACCCCCCTCACCAGCACTAATGTTGTTCTGTTTTGCTTTTTATTATGGAGAAATTTTAATATACACACAAAAGACAAAAAAAGAAAAAGAAAAATTAAGGTTTGCATGTAATGCAATAAGTTCTAACACAATCTGTGAAGCAAAGATTTAACTGAATGTAATCAAGCCTCTATCCCTACCTTCCAAATTATAGGACATATAGGGGGATACAATGAGGAAGCCATCAGGAAAATTCTCTGATTTATGATTTATGCAATGTGAGACATTTTATAACACTTGACCTAGACTCTTCAAAAAGTCAATGAAATGAAAAAAGTTACTCAGCTGTTCTAGACTAAAGGAAGCTCTTCAGAGACACCACAACCAAATGCAATGAGTGAACTTTGATTTTAAAAAACCTGCAGAAGATATATGGGGGGAAATGGAGATGATTAAATAAAGAATGGATATAACATTTAATAGTATGTCCATTTGATGATAAAGAATTATTTTTAAATTTCTTAAGGGTGGCCATTGTATTTTGGTTATGTAGAAGAAGGTCCTTATTTTTAGGAGATGCATGCTGTAATATTTAGGGTTGAAGGGTCATGATATCTTCAATATATTTTCAAATGGCTCAATAATAACAACAAATAAAATGAGTATGTGTATGAGGAGAGAAAAAAACTAATTTGGCAAGGTGTTAACAACTGTTGAATCTAGTGAGGGGGTATGTGTATGTTTAAACGTTCCAAAATAATGTTTGAAAAAGGTGTAAGGGGATTATGAATGGCTCATGATATCTCAATATCTATTGGGAGAAATGCAATCAGTAGTATGAGGGAGTATGGCAGTAGATAAAAGAGTAGGATCTGTAATCAGAAGACACAAGTCCACATTTCAAATTTTCCACTACTAGCTGTGCAACCATAAGCAAACCATTTCACATACCTAGGCTTAGTTTCCTTATCTAGAAAATAAGGATATTATCATAAAATTACCCTGAGGCTTAAATTAGTTAATGCCAGTAAACAAACAAACAAACAAACCGGTAAGATCATGTCACCCCTCGGTCCCCAAACGCTTCAGTGTTATTCGGAATACATCCAAAGCCCATAAGGTCTGACATGTGAGCTCTCCGTCTCTCTTGTTTTAAGACCTTTGCTTCTTGGTGTCCCCTCTTTATCAGGAACTCTCTTCCCCAAGACACACACATGCCTCAATTGCTCACTTCCTGTCATCTGTAAAAAAAGTCCCATCGCCATCTCCTCTCTCTTTCCCCCTATACGACTTACGTTATCCGTATTTATCATTTTCTCACATGTCTTGAAGGTATGCTTCCTGAGGCAGCAAGTTCATTTTCTTCACTACTGTATCTGCAGGGCCTGGAACCCAAAAGTTTTCTATACTACGATGAACGGTAGCTGATCCTAGCCTTGAGGCTGACTGAAAAGCACAGGATCTGTGAAAGAAAAGAAGACTTTTCTGCTCAGCAGCCAGAGCAGGCAGTGTGACTTTAGGGAGCCTCAGTTCCAGCAATGCAACCTGGCCCCCTAGATGATTTGTTGGTTCCTCTTCCCGCTCTACCCAAGTCCCTTCCCCAGGCTCCACCTCTTCTAGGGCCCTCCTCTTATTGGCCAAACTCGCCAAGCCCTTCGTCCTCCCAGCCAATGATAGGGCAAAACCTGGGCGGGGGCGGGACTAGAGCATTTGCAGTCTTGGCTGGCTTGAGCCGGGGCCGGAGGACTCCTGCCACCCCGGCACAGAGAGGCAGAATCCTCCCGATGCCTAGAAGGGCCGGAGGGTTAGGATGGGAGTTAGTGGAGCGTTGGTGACGTAGTTCCTTCTGCGCTTTGTTCCAAGATGTAGGTCAGGCACTTTCCTTGAGGGGTATGTGGCAGCTTGGCCTTGGGCTTCGGGCCGGGTTCTGGGAGTGGGTGGGGGATACTGGCCGGGAGCCAGGCCTCCCTCCACGGCTGCCCGCTGCGGAAACGGGGATGCGGCAGCTCAGGGGGTCTTTGTGGGACTCGCCTCCCCTTGTTCGGAGCTGGCCCTTTGTTTTGAGTCTCGTCTCCCACTCGGCGTAGCTGCCCGCTTCGACCGGGCTAATAGTGTTGACGGAACTGTGTCATCCCCACCCCTAAGCAGAGGGCCGCCTTGCTAATAGTGGTCCAGGGCCAGCCCAGGCTCATAAGGGACTCCATACCCCCCGAGTGTTTGGTTCAGATCACCAGCCTTATCCCCACTGTATTCCCAGTGAGGAAACGGACCCAGAGAGGAGGGCTGAGACTTGTCCAAGGTTACTCATTCATTCACTCATTCATTCAACAAATACTTTCTGAACAACTTCCTAAGTAGTATGCTAGCTCCTGGGATTACAGTTGTGTACAAGCATAACTATATTCTGGTAGAAAAGAAATGGAACAAGCTCGAAGTGTTAGAAGCAGAGTCTGGGAATCTGGGGGGAAGGGGAGAAACAGATGTTGAGGTCTAGTGATCCTACGAGATGGGTAATCATTACAAAAATTCTCCTAGAATCCTTTTAAAACCTGAGTTTTCGTCTCTGTAAAGACACTTGACTGCAAAATTCCTCTCATCTCCCTTCTGCAAACTTATGTTGGAAAGCTGAATTGCAGAAAACTTCTCAGTTGGAATGCATATTGCAGTTAAGGGAGAGTATAGAGACTTAGATATCAAAACAGGTGAAAAGGAGCGACTATGGTGTGATTGAACAAGGATTTCCTTCACACGCATAAGGCTTTTCTCTCACTGGCCATGAGAACTTCAGCAGGTCATTCAACCTCTGGATGCTTCATTTCTTCATCTTTAAAATGGGAATGGTTATCCTTACTGCTCACTGGTCAATAGAAGAGAAGTTACCCAGGGAAGGGACACTGCCCTGAGTGTCCACTGTGATTTTGGCACTCAGATGACTCATTTCTATCTGTTTACAGTGATTCGAGACCCCATTAGGAACTTCCTCATCAAACTCAAGGAAGAGATCAGGCAAGCTCTGTGCTGGGCAGATCTTTTGGAGTGAGGCTGTTATACACAGAAGTGAGTGATTCTCTTCCCTCTTGGGCAAGTGAGACCTGTACTGTGAGCTTAGTATGGAGAGAGGAATCCTGCCTACTAGAGGATTTGAGGACCAGAGCTGAAAGGGAGCATTTCCAGATGGCTGTTTATCCAGAAGAAGAGAAACAGAAGTGGAAGTGGGGCCTCTGAACCTTGAAAGTAGAATTTGGAGATGGGAGGAAGGGCGATATAGTACAACTCAAATTTGAGTGTTAGGAGACTTGAGTCCCAGCTTTCCTCTAAGTTCCAATTTCCTCATCCCTGTAAGACTATGTGGCCTGGGGGGTTCCTTCCAGCTCTAACATTTCTGAGAACCTCCAAATAGTTGGACTAGGTAAATCTCTTACAAAATGTAGGTCCTTTGATGACCTTGTTGAGACACAATTGCCAAGAATGTGCATACACTGTCATAGTGTTCAAACACTATGAAGCATAAAAGAGATGAACAGGTTGTGGAGTGATGATGGCAGTGGTCATGTGTAATTTAATATTTCAAATCACACAACATTTACAGAGCTCTCTTTGTGCCAGGAACTGTGTGGGATCCACATATGCATATTGTAGACCCTTCTCTCTGGGAGCTTAGAGCTTAATATGTAGATGGGAGGATGAGGAACACACACACACACACAAGTACTAGTATAAGTCCACTACAGTTTGTATACACATTTGTTATGGTGTTTTATGAAATACAGACATTTTTATATGGTTAAATCTATCAGTTCTGCTGTTATGGTGTCAGCCTTTGTTTCATGCTTAAGGCTTAGGTTTTTCTCTCCTTGAGATACATAGTCCCTGATATTTTTTTTTTTCAGTTTTTTACATTTCACTCATCTTTCTCTGGAATTTATTTTAAGATATTGCCACTTATTTCTCACTCCACTTCAGTTAATTATAACCAAGGACTCAGTGACCGCTGCTCTGAGGGACCTGAACAGGCAGGTGATGTTGGCAAATCAAAGGAATACAACCTCCCTAGGTAAAAATCTCTGTCACTCTGTCTCTGTCTCTCTGTCTCTCTATCTCTGTTTCTCTTTGTCTCTCTCTGTCTCTTTCTGTCTCTCTCAATAAAACTCTGCCCTTTGTGAGTTTCTTACAGCCTGAAATGAATGATGCCTCTGAGATTAGAACACTTACCCCATCAATCTCAGGGATTTGTGGGTGAGAGATCTGTGGGACCTCAATGGTCCTCGTCCATTTGCCAGTTGTCTTGAGACTGTGCTTGTGTACACAGGTTGCCTGGATGCCCCTAATGTCCTGCTGGCCTTATGGGCTCATCTGTCTCTCCTGTTTCTCTAGCAAAGACCCATCTCCCTAGTGCCTGGAATTCTTCCAGAATTTTTGAGGAATTTTCCACTCAGTTGGGCAGAGGGCAAATAGTTGGGTATCCTTCAGAGAAAAATGTCCTCAGACCAGCCCTCCCTGATCTCCTGACGCATCTTGCTTCCTCCTCAGGTTCCCCAGAACCACCCTGGGTTTCCTAATAACACATCCTGTGCATTTGTTTTTCTTCCTACTTGTCCTTCTAACAAAACTCCATATTAGCAAGCTTACATTTTCATGACTTCCTGTCTTACCATTCTCAAATTCGCATTTCTGAAATATTCTTCTTTTTATCTCAACTGTTTTACAACATCTCTTTCTTAGTGATACTACCATTGTCAATATTCACAATAGATCTGATTACCTTGAATTCTTACCTTCAGTCATTCTGTTTGCAGTCTGCTGTGTGTGTATGCTTTCCTGGAAATAGCTAGACTTCATTGTTCTCTGCCTTGTCATTATCCTGTACATTATCCTGTCATTATCCTTATCATTATCTCATTGGTTTGTTTATTCATTCAATGAATATTTATGGACACCTAGGAAGTGGCAGGCCTGTAATGGTCACCCATACTACATTCCTAAAGTCACCTCTCAGTTCATTTCCTTTTCCTTTCTTTCTTCTTTTCACCTTTAATCCATCTGGGCTAATCTTCCTAAAGCATCCTTTTCCTAATTTCACTTTTTGGTAGGATGATACAAAAGTTATTGTCCAAACTGGGATATTTTTGTGAGTTAAAGGGGGCACCATTAATAATAATACTGGAATAGCAGGTATCAAACAATGCTGTTCTAGGAAAACCAGGATATGTGATCACTCGATTCCTAGGTGGCATCTCTTGGATTTTCTTTTTATTTCCCTCAATTTACTCCTCATGAAATCCTCCAGCTGCCCCTTTCTTGATTTCCAGTTCATGCAGCTGAGAGAAACATGAATGTGTTGGGGGACGGAGGGAAATATATGGACTAAGGGAAGTGAATGGTAATGCTTGAAAAGATATATTCTTGGTAAGAAAATGAGAAAGGAAGTGAATGGAGAAGAGAAAAGCAAGGTGAATTTTATGTTATTTGTTGCTCATTCTGATGCTGGACCTGCTGGGCTGCTGTGAGGCCCTGGGTTTCCATGAGTTTTTACCTTGGCCTTTATATCTAACTTCATTTTCCTCATCTTTTTCGATTGATTCCTCCTGCCTTTGAACACTTATTCATCCATGTGGGACCCTGTGGTCTACCACATCTTATTATCCTGGGATAATTCTCCTTCCACTAGTATAGAGAACAGGTGACATGTACAATTTCTGTTTCTCCTGTCAGGTGGTGAAACTGAGACCGAGGAGGTGTTGATTCCAAAGCAGCTCTCCTGGAAAATCAGAATCTCATACTTTCAAGAGAACTCCACGGAAGTGTTGCCAAGGAAGTCAAAATTTAGAAAGCTCCACTTGTGGGAAAGAGAAGACTCAAGAGGCCACTGGGATGCTCCAGGCAAGAGAAAATGAGGAGAAAGACAAGAAACTTCAAGCATAAGACAGTTAAAGACAATAAAACACTCACAGAAGTGAATGATCAAGACTCTGAAAAAGATGGTCGTCAGTGCTCTGGGCCAACAAAAAACGAGAAATTTCAAGAGGAAAAGAGACAGTACGTGTGTAATGAGTGTGGGAAAGCTTTTAGTCAGAGTGCAAACCTCACGGTGCATGAGCGAATCCACACAGGAGAGAAACCCTATAAATGTAAGGAGTGTGGAAAAGCCTTCAGTCATAGCTCCAACCTTGTTGTTCATCGGCGGATCCACACGGGACTGAAGCCCTACACGTGCAGTGAATGTGGGAAATCTTTCAGTGGTAAGTCACACCTCATTCGGCACCAGGGAATCCACAGTGGGGAGAAAACTTATGAATGCAAAGAGTGTGGGAAAACTTTCAGTCGGAGTTCAGGTCTTATTTCGCATCACAGAGTTCACACAGGGGAGAAGCCCTACACATGCATCGAGTGTGGGAAAGCCTTCAGCCGTAGCTCCAACCTTACTCAACATCAGAGAATGCACAAAGGAAAAAAGGTTTACAAATGTAAGGAGTGTGGGAAAACATGTGTTTCTAATACAAAGATTATGGACCATCAGAGAATTCACACAGGAGAGAAGCCTTATGAATGTGATGAGTGTGGAAAAGCTTTCATCTTAAAGAAGACCCTTAATGAGCATCAGAGACTTCATCGTAGAGAGAAACCTTACAAATGTAATGAGTGTGGGAAAGCTTTTACTTCTAACCGAAACCTTATTGACCACCAGAGAGTTCACACTGGAGAGAAACCTTATAAGTGTAATGAATGTGGAAAAACCTTCAGGCAGACCTCTCAAGTTATTCTACATTTGAGAACCCACACTAAGGAGAAACCCTATAAATGTGCGGAGTGTGGGAAAGCGTATCGTTATAGTTCACAACTCATTCAACACCAGAGAAAACATAACGAGGAGAAAGAAACCTCATAAATGTATTGTTGGTAGTAGGACTAATTGCTACCTTTTAGTGTCATCAACCTTAATCCTATTTTTAAGAACTCATATAAAGAAAATAATCAGAAATAGATACAGATTAACAAAAAGAGATATTCATGCAGCATGGTATAAATTTGAAGGAAGAAAACTAGGTTTTCAACAGTACAGGGTTTAAATGAATGATGGTCTGTTCCTATGATGGCTCTGCAGCCTTTGTAACATTTTTAAAGAATATTTAAGGTTATGGGGGAACGAGTTGGGTAAAACTAAGATAAAAGAAAGGAAAAACAATGAAATATTATCCAAGTTTTAAAAAACATTTATGTGTAAGAAAAAAAAATGGGATGCAATGTTACTGTTAACCAAAATGTTAACAGTAACTGTCTCTGGGTGATAGGATTATAGGTGATTTCTATTTTCTTTTTTATACTTTTCTATGTTTTTTATATTTTTCTACAATGTGAATGTACTAATTTTATATTTAGGGGAAAAGTACAGTATTTTTTTAAATGCAGTGAGTACATGCTCATTTGTGCTCCACAGTGTTAGGAAAGGCTCATAGAACAGATTCTAAAGTCCTGGAAATCACCCTTATATTTAGTAACAGTAAAACTACACTTTTAGAGCCTTTACCCTGTTTTGTAAAATCGTCAACACGTCATTGGCCTTTTTCAGCTTTAAAATAAGCTGACTTTATAGTTGTCAACAAAATGTTTAACCCACTTGCTCAATCACTGTTAGGTTATGAGAACACAGTAAAATTTCCTATGTCCTCCTCTCCCACAGTTGTAGAAGGATCTGCAGACAATAGAGAACCACTTAGGCTTATCTTTTCAATATATGTGTACAAAACCAGAAAAAAAAAGGTCCTTATGAAATTGAAACAATTGCCTTTAAAGAGAAACAATCAGCATAATCTAAAGCTAGGGACAGACTCTGCCTTCACAGGTAGTGTTTAGTAGTTAAAAGTGTAGACTTTGGGGTCATAGACACATGTGTTCTAATCCTAGATCTGCCATACACTAGCCTGTCAATTTGAGACAAGCCACTTAACTGTTCTTTGCCTCACACATAGCTATAAAAAGAGAACTACGTATCTCACAGAGTTGTTGTGAGGTTTAAATGAGATAATGCATGTAATCTGTGACAAGCCTGGCATGTGGTAAATAATAATTGCTTAAGTATGGGACATTGGAGCAGTGTTCCTAAACACTTAGCAAGAGTGGTTCAAGGAAGGTGTTACCTGAGGTAGCATTTAGGATATATTCAGATGCAATGCACATAATACCAACTGCTAGTAGCTTCAACCTTAAGAACATTGTTTACTTAAGGGGATGTCTAGAGGTAAGCCATACCAAATTTGGTTTTGGCAATTCAGCAGTTCATCAGACTTCCATCTTAACTCCATAATTTTCAGCACATTGGCTTTCTTTTTTTGCAACCTCATGATTGTGAGATGGTGGTTGCAGCTGCAAGCTCGTTCTTCACGCAGCTCCCAGGGACTTCTCACCTGCTTCCTTCCTCATTTTATCATGGAGAAAATAAAGCCTTTGCCAGAAGAAGGAAGGGATATGGAACAGTCAATACTGCAGGTGCTCACTAGCTTCCTCTGCCTTTCTTTATGCCCAGCCCTCTGAGGCCTTAGCCCATTTTCAACCAGTATTTTTAACTTTTAAGTCTTTAGTTCAAAATCCATCTGGGAACACTTAGAATCTCCCCATACTTAACTCAGCCATTCCTCTTTACATACAGTGAGTCCCTAAGCCTAATGCCATTCATTTTGAGCATTTAGTGATTTATTGTTTTAAGAATATGAAGGTTATGTTATCTCATTTAATCCTCATAACATTTGTACAAGGACATTGAGTCTCAGTGAGGTTAGGCTAGTAAGTAGTTGGAGCCAGGATTTGAACTCAGATTTGACATTCAAGTCCATGCTTTCTTCCTTATACCAAAGTGCCTCAGCCCGTCTTGGTGGTTCTATATATGAGTGGGAGACCAGTTAGGATTCTTCTGGGTAGCCATTTCTATGAAAGGTGAGTGTATCTGCACAATTACTTCATCTGGTTTCATAAGGAAGATGCTATCAGTCTATTCTTAGTTATATTTATGGACTTTCTTTGCAGCTTATAATTTAGTTTTAAGGATTAAGTATTTCTTCCTTGCTGTTACTGGAAAGACAAGGGAAGAATGAAGGGTAGATTTGTGTAAAAAGGGATTGTTTGTCCTATTTTCATAGGATAGTGGCCTACGCATAATTTTGTGATACAATAGTCTGTTCTTTGCATAGTTATTCAAAGCAAGGTTTGGGGGCTCTGGAACAGATTTGCTGCATCCAGGGGATAGGACTGAATCATCGGTCACCCTTGAGTAGAGACTTCCCCAAGAGTGGTTGGACATGAGGGTAGGGTGACCCACATGTGGCAGTGGATAAACAGAACAGCAGTATGGACACTTCCATCATCTTTTCCTTATCACGTGTTTTTCTTAAACTAAAGAAGGGGTTTGTTGTGAGTATTTCAATGCCTTTTGTCATGCCAGCTATCCTCACCTGCTGATCACTGTGTGGAAACTCCCCATGACTAATATCTTCTGGCCCCGCCAAAACTGCTTTAGGGAAATGGGCAGTTAGCTGCCTGCATGCCTGTCAGGGGTTATTTTCTGAGCATTAATTATTGGTAAGCAGAGTTGTTGATGCTTCCTATGTTGCTGAGCAGGTATTCTCTGAAAAACAAAACAAAACATTTCCTCATAACTGTGTCATAGACTCTGGAATTCCTCCTTCAAATAAGCTTTCTTTTTCATCTTAAAAGACTTTGAGATTGATCTTCAAGAGTAAATACCTGTAGGAAGGGTACCAGTTCATCTCAAACCCAGAGATCTGCATACAGATCTTCACATTTCTTGCCCCAAGCAAGCTAGGATTATCCATCTTCTAGGCTGATCCCTGGCTTGAGTTGCAGGAGGAAACCTTGTCAAGTGGTTTTCAGAGAAATATTCTACAATATAATTTGAATTAATCACCCACCTTCCTCCAGAGCCCACCAAGACTGCCAGCCAGCTGTTTACTTCAGTCAGAGTTTATGTATGCAGTTCTCAACCATCCTTTGAAGCCCTTTCATGATGCCTTCTAGAATTCAAGGTCCATCTCTGTGAATGTGTTTTTTTTCAGCTTCCTGTGCTAATGGAAACCTGGTTATTTCCTAATAGCAGTGCTTCCTCTGCAGTTCCTCAGTTGCCAGTTTTTGTTTCCCTCAACCCATCAATCTCTCTGTACTGCCATTTCTTCTCTACTCTCCATCAAAAACCCAGCTCTTTGAAATGTACAGCTCTAAACTACTGTGTATTACTCATCCCTGTTCTGGTCATCTATTGGTTTCCTGTGCACTCACATTTTCTCATTTATGTTTTTAGTATCCTGAATATTCCTGAGGAATATGAAGAGGCAAGATCTTTAGCCACAGATATCCTACAAATGCTCATGTGTGGAATAGAAATATATATGTCTCTTTTTAGTTGAAAGAAGAAATGTGAAATAAAATCTCATTTTTATATAGCCTTGATTAAAGGAAAATATGACAGAATCAATGCATAGAGAGGAGAGTGTAACTCTAGGCTTAAAGATATTTTTCATTGATGATGTGTACTGTGTTAGGTCTTACTTAGAACTGAGAAGAAAATTGAAACCAAAAAGAGCTTTCAAATAGCTGAGTAATTCTACTGAATCTGAATCCCATTGTACTAAATTTCATTTCAGCTCTGTATCCTCAGTGACAGACTTCCTTTATTGATTTTTACCATTCAATATGGATAAAGTAGTATGCTCATATTGTTAGATTGTTTTTTAGAAACTGGACTGTCTTTACCTCTGATGCTATAAAACTTGAGTCATACAACTTTTTGCAGGAAATATAGTTCCACCAATAAATATGTGTTGTTATTTACTTGTTATAAATATCGCTGATTTTTTTTTCTTTTTGCTTCTTTCCTTTGTTCGGTGTGGGAAAAAAAATGTCCAATTTGCTTTTCTTTAAGCAGTGAATTGTTTTTGGAATGAAGAAGTGATTCTGGCTTGTTTCTAATTCAAATGCAATATGAAACTTGTTATTTTCTTTCTTGTAATTCATAAATGAGAGCTTTCTAGCCATCAGAAAGTATCCTTCCATTAGTTCCTTTGAGGATTTGTACAGCCAGTTGTTGTCCCACCTCCTCTCTGCATCATCTGTGTTTCAAACTTGTACTATCACGCAGACCTCAGTTGGCTACATAAAACCTGTCATGTTTTCTGAAGTCCATTTCTGCTTTGGAGGTAGGTTTGTGAGGGGTAAAAAGGAGGTGGCAGAGGCCTTTCTGGATGCAGAGATACAGGACCTTAATGGTTCTCACTCCTCCCACTGACCATTTCAGGTCCACATGGCATGATTTGACCATACGGATTGCAGACATGTAAAAGCTGGAACAAGTCCCTGAAACTAAACCCAGTGAACTCCAAATCTGGGAATCACAAGAGGTAATTTCATACATACAGATCTATTTCCCAGGCCCACCAAATCAGCATATCTGGAGCAGGGCCTAAAATCTATATAAAACAAAACTTTCGCAGAAGGGATTGAAAATTTTCCACTAGAAGTCTTGACTCTACATAATTATTTTTATAATAATTGTTCATTTTCCCTTAGAAGAACCTATAAGATACAAAATAATTTAAACATATATCAAAGTTTGTATAATCATAACAAATTAGCAACCAGTTTACAGAGTCTGAAAAAAAAAATTCACTTTTGCAGTGTTAGTTTAACCACAGAATTGAATGAGATTCATGGTTTTAAAAGATTTAGTAGAACAATATAGGAAGCTGGATAATTATAAATTCCTTTGGCTACAAAACAACCTAGATATGCTGGGTAAAACATAAACATCCTTCAAAAGGACTTTCAAGAAAGTGACAAATGCTTGGAACCTAAAATGAAGAAGTGGAAGCCAGAAATGTAAGCTAGGGATGAGGCCGTGGGTGCTGTGAGACTGTGTGGTGATCTTAGTCCAAGAGACTTCGACTTTATCAGCTATAAGAGCAAGTTTTGAATTTTGGAGCTTGCAATGGATGGAGAACTGGGACTGAGTTCTCCACAAGAAACCCAGATATCTACAGGGCTACACCCCAGTGAAAGTATGCACTAGGAAACCAGTCAGCCAAGAGCAGAGGGAGACACCGAGGACGCTGGTGCAACTTGTCCTAGGTTCTAAGTGGAAAATAAAAAGTCTCCCAAATAGTTTGAAGACATAAGTCAATCCTCACGGTGTTAGGTTTCAAATTTGGGGGAAAATCAAATTAAGAACATAACAAAATTAGGTATGCATGTTTCCAAGTATACATGAAACAGTTACTTAAAAATTAACAAATTTTTAAATTTTGAGTTATCTAATTGTTTTAAGTTGAGATTTGAGAAGTAAACTCAGAGAGGAAAACATGCAGCAAATTTAGTGGGGAGTGTTACTGGGATTCATGCCTGTAGAGAGAGGGGAAAACGCAGGATTAGCTGTGGGAGATGTTAGCTATGTTGCAGTCACAAGTTGCCTGTGTAGCCTTTGTTACTTTCAGACTTGGTTATATTAGGATAGCCTTTCAAAACTGTCCAAACTGGAGGTGAGAGGTCTGGGACTTTATACCCCTTTATTGACCCATCATTCAATACAAGCTCTACCCCATTACCCTGAAGGGAAGCATGATTTGGGAAGAGGTAGACTTCTTCAGCAGAAGATACTTTCTGGAGAGGACTGATCATTGAAGGCTTTCAGTCTGCCCTCTGGTGAGTGGGGGAGGGAATACTAGGGGAATCCAGACAGGGCACTGAAATGTCATCTACACTGATTATAATGCAGTTAGGATAGAAATAAGTGGACTTTTCTCATGTGGCCTGTCCCCTTGTCCAACTTTCCCTTCATTATGACACCGTCATTTCTACAAGATCCCTCCCTGAGGAGAAGGTAGCCTCAGGTTACAACTAGAGTAACAATGTCTGGGGGAGCAGGGATCATGCAGAATAATATTTCAAAATCTACCCATTCGTGCTTTGAGACCTGTGAGGTACTAGCTCTTGGTTCTCCTCCTACTTGATTGGCCGCTGCTTCTAAACTTCCTTTATTGGGTCGTCCTCATCCTCTTAGCATGTAGCACTACCTGACACATTTTGTATTCATTTTCTTTTTACCCTCGCTAGAAATGTAAGTTCCATCAAAGCAGGGCCTTTACATCTTCAGTAATATCCCTAGTGCCCAGAACAGTGTCTACCACATGACTAGTACTCAGTTAATAGTTGTTGAATAAATGGAAGCTGAAACGTTTAAGCAAATGTTTAATGAAAGCCAAGAGAGAACACATAGAAATAAATAGTAACACCTTAATCATTCAACAGACGTTTATCTAGCACCTGGTACGGCTCCAGCTTTGTGCTAGGTGCTAAGTATACATTGGGTCCATAGGACATGACCTTTGCCCTTTCGAAGCCCCTTTCCAGTCTCAATGCCACATTGGAGAGTGACAATTCCAGAAGTCCAAACCTAAGTCATTGAGGACCAAAGAGAGAATGAGCGTTCCAGTTTCTATAGACTAAACTACCTAGAGTAATGGACAATTGGAACGACCACCTCCTTCCTGAAAGACAGTGTTCCCCATTTACACATAACTCTGCAGTTTCAGCTCGATCCCTGTTTAATACCAGAACTCCGTTATCTCATGATTTGGGCAAGAGGTACAGGAACAGTAAGCGAATTCACAAAGGGGCCATTTATAAGGCATGTTGTTGTTTAGGGTGAGACTTGCCATAGGTTCAAGAATAGATGGGGAAAGTCAGCCACATGGCCATTCAGACATAAGAAATTACTCCCAATCAACCTCGATTGCAATGCAAATTAAAACAGGGAAGTCTAACTCCTTCCATAGGAAACAACCATCCTGAGGGTCTGGGCCATATGATTCACCTCAGCATCCTTCGGGTTTGCAATGCGGCAGCCCCCTTATTCATTCCTTGGGAGGAACCAAGACCAAAGAGCCCACGAGCTCGTACGATCCTCGCCTCCTCTGGAAAAAGCACGGAACCATAGAGCTGTGGCTTCCTAGAGAGCCGAGAATAGAGGGTGTGTGTGTGTGTGGTGAGCAGCCGGAAGTCGCGGTACCCGCGAGTCAGCCATTATTCTGGGCCTTACCTCTTGTCGCGTCCTGTTCCCGTGTCATCTCCCGGCGTCCCGGCGCCAAGGCGACGGTACCCAAAGCCGGAGCCGCAGCGGGAGCCCCCGGTGAGCGGGGTGGGCTGGGGTCGGGTGGGCATGCGCGGAGGGCGGC
Source organism: Macroglossus sobrinus (assembly GCA_004027375.1). Taxonomy (NCBI): domain Eukaryota; kingdom Metazoa; phylum Chordata; class Mammalia; order Chiroptera; family Pteropodidae; genus Macroglossus; species Macroglossus sobrinus. The sequence goes on from PVKZ01002397.1 coordinate 22,615, forward strand.
CGCGGGCGCGGGCTTGAGTCGCTGGGGCGGCGCACCCCTCGCACGCCCCTCCCCTCCGCTGACCCCCCAGCGCTATCCCTTCTCAGCTGGGTGTTGAGGTGGACGCCGTGGCCTCACTTAGGCAAGCCGCCAGCTTGGGGAAGGTGTTGAAGACAGCACCTCTGTGTCTGTGCACTGGTGTGTGTGTGCAGTCTATAGAATGTGTTGGCTCTGTGGGAACAGCTGCCTCAGTGGCCAGGGTCCCAGCTGAGGCAGCTCTGCTCTTCCTCAGTCACCTCTGAGGCTGATGCAGAGAGAAACAGCTGGAGACGTCCCTGGAGCAGTGGCTCCCAGACTTCTCAGGACTTTTTTCTTTTTCTTTCTTTTTTTTTTTTTTTGAGGGGTAGACAAATTTCTCTTTTTCAATTGTGTAACATAATGGTAATTAAAAAGCAAACTTAGACTACTTGCACCACCATTACTTCAGATAATATATTTTGGCACTGAGTACTGAGACCCTAAAACTCACGATAAATGCTGTCTTTTGCAAGAAAGGTCAGTGCCAACCTGTCAGTGACTATTCGTAGTTACTGTTTTGTGTTCGTTTTACCATTTGTCAGGTTAAAACTTTATAATGAACTACTGTTTGGAAACCATTGCTTTAGAATAGTTGTTGAGATTTCATAAGTCTTTTGGAATTATTTTTGATTTTTGGAATTAGAATCCCTGAGTTCAGAATTTGCACTCACAAGTGAACTAGTTGAGTGGCCTTGAGTGAATCACTTAGCTCCTGTGAACCTTTTGTCTTCCTGACTGTGGGTCACACACAAACTATTAGTGAAAAGTAAACAAAATGTATGTTTAAGCGTTTATTACTTGTATATACAAAGTAAGAGTAGAGTTCTGATATTTTACTTTAGAAAATTATTTATAAATCTCACTCCCCCCATTAATTAATTAATTTATTTATTTTAATAGACTTTATTTTTTAGAACAATTTTAGGTTTACAGGAAAAGTACAGAGATTTCTCCTGTACAGCCTGCCCCCACTCTCCACATCCCCCTCCAAAGTGGAATATTCGTTAAAATTGAAGAACCTACATTGGCATATCATTATCCAAATTTCTTAGGGTACATCAAGGTTCACTGTTTTTGTTGTACATTCTATATGTATAATATACCCACCGTTGTGGTATCATACAGAGTAGATTCACTGCTCTAAAAATCCTCTATGCTCTGCCTTTTCATCCTTCATCCTACCCCTGGCAACCAGTAATCTTTTCACTGTCGCCATGGTTTTACCTTTTCGAGAATACCATGTATTTGAAATTGTACAGTATATAGTCTTTTCACAGTGGCTTCTTTCACTTAGTATTATACATTTAAGTTTCCTCTATGTCTTTTCATGGCTTTATAGAGTGTTTCTTTTTACTGCTGAATAATATTCTATTGTCTGGATGTACTACAGTTTATTCATAGGCTGAAGGACATCTAGGTTGCTTCTAGGTGATAGCAATTATGGATAAAGCTACTATAAATGTCAGTGTGCAGGTTTTTGTGTGGACATATGTTTCCAACTCCTTAGAGTAAATACCAAGGGGCATGATTTCTAGGTTATATAATAAGAGTATGTTTAGTTTTGTAAGAAATTGCCAAGTTGTCATCCAAAGTGGCTGTACCATTTTATGTTCCCACCAGCAATGATTGAGAGTTCCTGTTGCTCCACATGCTCACCAGCATTTGGTGGTATCAATATTGTGGCTTTAGATGTTCTAATAGGTGTATAGTGGCATCTAATTGTTTTAATTTGCATTTCCCTGGTGACATTTGATGAGCGTATTTTCATGTGCTTATTTGGAATCTGTACATCATCTTTGGAGAGGTGTCAAAGTCTTAGGTCTATTTTTTGTTTCCGTATTGTTGAGTTATAAGAGATCTTTGTATGAAATATACAAAAGATAACAGTTTTTTCTCAGATACGAGTGTCTTTAACAAATATTTTCTCTCAGTCTGTGTCTTTTCTTATTTTCTTGCCTTGCCGTGCCTTTTGCAAAGCAGAAGTTTTTGTTTGTTTTAGTGAAATCTAGCTTATGAATTGTTTATTTATTGTATCTGTGTTGGAGTTGGGTAAATGAATTCATAAAAGAGGAAGGAGTTCTGAACTCAGAAAAAAGGGCTACTTATTGACTCTACAGAACAGCAAAGAATGCAAGTTACAGAAGAATAATAGCTATCATTTGAATTCATATACCAGGCACTGTTCAAGACCTTAAAATGTATTCAGACATCTTATTCTTGCAAGAAGACTATAAGATAGGAACTGTTGTTACTCCTATTTTACAGGTTAAGAAACTAAGACCCAGAAGTGAGGTAACTTGTTCACGGTCACATAGGGGTAGCCAGGATGCCCATGGGTAGAGTAGGGGGATAAAAGATTTATTGTAATTAGGTGGAGGAGACACTGTGAATAAAGACTAAAGGAATTTTGTATCAGTTGTTTCAGCAGTGGCCTAGGTAACGTGTGTCTGGGTCCCCAGAGTCTTGGGCAGGGGGCACTGCTGGGAGCCTAGAATCTTGTGTTCAGGGAGGTTCTCTTCAGTGGGAGCTGACTGGGGTCTGGAAAACTTGGTCATTGCACTGGGTTAACTTTAACAATGATTTCTTGAGGTCTTGTGGATGATATTCTCCAAGCTCTAAGGAAGAAGTCAAGCAAGGATTGAGGGGGCCTGGAGTGGAGCCTTTCTTAAATGACGACAATGACAAGAGAAAATTGGGCCCACAATGCTCTGAGACAAGAGGGTCTTGTTAAAGGGAAGGATGATACTTGGAAATGGGGAACCAGCTTCCAAGGGAGCAGCTCCTCTGTTTGGGAGACCTCCCACCTGCACTTTAGACAGTTACGTTACCATGAGACATCTGGACCGCAGGAGGCCTTTAGCCGGCTCCGGGAGCTCTGTCGCCGGTGGCTGAGGCCAGAAGCACGCACCAAGGCCCAGATCCTGGAGCTGCTGGTGCTGGAGCAGTTCCTGAGCATCCTGCCCGGGGAGATACGGACCTGGGTGCAGATCCATCGCCCCGGGAGTGGTGAGGAGGCCGTGGCCCTGGTAGAGGAGCTGCAGAAAGACCTCGATGGACCAGCACTAAAAGTGAGAAAGGGGCAGATGGCCAAATTCGAGAGGAAAGAGAAAATCGAGGCAGGGTGGGCCGGGTTGGAGGGTGATTACCCTGTGGTGTTCATTGACAATTAATAGCACATTAGCAACCCTAATGCTATAAAACAGATTCATGAGCTATTCAGACCACAGAATATCTTTGCAAAGAAATGAATTTCTGATTTGGTTCTTTGTGACCAGTTCAAAATCGGCACAAAGACACTGACTGTGCTCTGCCCCTCTGGTGACACTTGCTAATGCTGAGTTTGGTTCAGGAACCTGAACATAACGTTTCTAAGTGTTCCCTCGAACAGAAGCGCATGTATTGTTTGTGTAAGTCTGTTTGGAGTGATGACATGAGCCTGAAGTATAAAAGGCAGTGAGAGAGCCAGAACAAAGCTTCGTAGGTCCGGCAAGACCTCCCCATGTGTGCCCCTACTTGGGGTCCTGTGAGCCAAGGGATTGGGTTGAGGTATTTGTTTCTGATAAGATTTTATATCCTTGACCATTAAATTGGGATCTTAATATAGTTTCTGGTGTGTGGGAAGATCTCCATCCATCTGTAGCCCTCTAAAAACATTTGTTAGAAACATAGTTTTAACTTGTGAGTGGCACAATTCATCATAAAAATGAAGAATTTATAGCCATATATTTCATTGCAAATTGCTAATCTATCCTCCTCATTTGGAAGATACGAGAACAGAGTCAGAAAAGGGTTCCCTGGATTGTCTTAGGTCAGTCAGCTAGCTAGCAGCAAAACCGAGTGTCTAGACTCCTACTCTAGTGATTCTCCTATTGGAGCAGGGAGGGATAAGTAAAGGGGCAAAGAAGTAGAAAAGTATTGAGCATAGGTCTTATCTAACATTAGATGTGAAGCTAAAACACATGCTCTTAATTATTGCTTGTTACTTCCCATTCCCTCCTTAACCCGCACCCAGGTCTGGCTTCTGTTTCCACGGTTCTGTTCAGTCTCCTCTGGGAGAGATCACCAGTGCCCTGAGTGGGGCTAGAGAGCAGCTCCATTGTTCTCAAGGCAAAGTTTTACTGCTGTTTTGATGCTCCATACTTGAGGTGGGTCTCTCTGATCTCACAGTTCTAGATTACGGGCAGAAGGAGGTCCACAGTGGTTAGGTGAGTCCATTTTCTGGAGGTACAAGAGGAGCCAACTTATTTTGTTTTGCTTGTTCCCAGGTTCCAGTCCTTGACCAGAACCAGGACACTCTCCAGGAGGGCATGGGCACTCCAGGAACAGCACTTCTTCAGGCGCCCAGTGGTAGCCACATAGCTGGAATTTGCCCCAGTCCTCTTACTGACCCAATGGTGGTCAACCCCCAGGATCCTCCCCATGGTACTTATTTAGTGGTCCTGGCTTTGGACTCTCTTTCTTTTTTAAGACCCTTACTATGGCCATCTCCCAGCTGCTAGCTCCCCTGCCCTCTCTGTGAATTCCTTGTGGCACCAAGCTCTTTCTGTTTTCTCCCTCTTCTTTCCTGGGTCCCTCTGACCCTTTTTCCATTCTTATTAATGCTCCATGTTACACCAGTCCTGCATATGGGGGTGACTCATAAAAAGTCTGGAAGTAATTTTATAGCCATGATCGCCTAGTCATGAGAGTCCTGGGTCTTTCTGAATTCCTTGTTTGTGGAAGATACTGGATTTGCAGTAATGAGCAGGAAAAGCAGAAATCTCACATGTAACTTTTCCTCCTTCCTCAGGTTCTCCTGCCCCTGAAGCTTCTGCCCCTTCCCAGGAAGAGAACCCAAGGAATCAGTTAATGGCACTCATGCTCCTAACAGCCCAGCCCCAGGTGAGATTTGCAGCCCTGCTTCCTAAGGCCTTATCTGTACTACATAGTTGTGGTTGAAGTGCCCTCTCTCATCCTCGTGCTTGGGTGTCCAGTCAGTTCCATCTCTAAATCGGAGTTTATGCTATTAGACTTTACTGGGGTCTCCTTATAGCACCCCGATAGCCCTCACTCCTCCTCATGGCCTCACAGTGTGTTCCTTCCCCAGAAGTGAAAGCAGCCTTTCAGTAGGGGAGCTCCTGGACACATCATCTCACACATACCTGTTGTTTCAGGAGTTGGTGATGTTTGAGGAGATATCAGTATGCTTCACTTCAGAGGAATGGGCATGTCTGGGCCCAATTCAGAGGGCCTTGTACTGGGATGTGATGCTGGAGAATTACGGAAATGTGACTTCCCTAGGTAAGGACCCATTCTTCCCATAATTCTTACCTTTATTTCATCGACTTTTTTTTTTTTTTTTCTGATTTTGAAAGTAGTATATACTTATTTGGGAAAACAAAATATTAGAAAGAAGGAAAAAATCTTCCTTAAATCCACTATTTGAAGACAACTGCTGTCAAAATTTTGATATATTACCTTTTCTTCTGTGTATTTTGAGTTTTTTACATTGTTTTAAGCGTGTATTTGTATGTGTACAGTTTTATAGCTTGCCTTCCTTTTGCAATCTCCTCGCTCTCATATTATTACAAATTCTTTGTAAATATTATATATATTGGCTACATAATTTGTGCTGTAATTCAGTGAGCCATTTTTTTATTTTAGATAATTGCTGTAATAATCATCTATCTCTGTGTGAAAGGCTTTTTTTTTTTTTTAAATTTTTCATTATGTTTTTTGAAGTACAGGCCTAAGCATTTGAATTGTTGTAAGGCTCTTGCTTCATACCACCAAATGGTTTACCACAGCGGTCTCTGTCCTCCCCCACAGTTACCATCAGTACAGATAATGCTCCTTTTGCTCTGCTTTCATTCTTTTAAATTATTGCTAATGTAATTTTTAAGTTATATCTATTTATTCCAAAGTAGGTTGCTTTGATTAGTAGTAAAATAAGAGGACTTTTAAAACTTTGATTACGTATTTGTGCTTCCAACAAACATTAAATACCTATCGTGATGACTGTGGAAATGATGGCATTCTGTCATTAAGTAGCTTATCGTGGTTTGGGAGATGAACATAGAAAGAATAAACAGGCAGGGTAAAATAACTGGTATGAGAATGGCACAAGCTTCTTGAGATGAAGATGAGGGGACAAAGCAACCATTTCCATTCTTTAGGTTTAGGAAAGGTCATAAAAAGAAAAGTAAGATTTCGTTTGGAGAAATAGACATTAAAAACTGAGGAATCAGCTAATTGACTGATGTAATTTGGACTAAAATAGAGATTTATAATGAGGTACTCCATTGTCTGTGTATCATGCTTAACTATATGATTTTGAATTTCTGTTTGAGAACATTACAAGCCATACCATTTGTTCAGTACTACCTTTGTATGTTTCAGGCCTGTTTTAAAATCGCATTCATCTAGATCTTGCGTGTTTCTGGTTACAATGATTCTTTGGAATTGGAATCTTTTCTGACATTTTCTAATTGACTGTTTGCATACATGAAAATAACTGATTTTTATGTTTATTTTTTACCTGGTAACGTTAATAAATTATTTTATTGTCCATAGTAATTCTTACTGTGTATTTTTACTTATTAGAACATATATTTTAGTATCCCAGCTATAGCAATGGTGGGTCTAACATTCTGTAGATTTTATATTTTGATACGTTATTACTAAACTGCATTCTATAAGTGATGTACCAATTTATACTCTCATTAAAAGAGCACAGGGGTTTCTATTTTCTCAGTAGGTGTTTAAAAATCTTTGCTAGGGAGATGAAGAATACTGTTTTTTGTTTGTTTTTCATTTATTTATTAGTGTGGTTAAAATCTTTTCACATATTTATTCATCATTTTACTCTTATTCATGTTCTTCCTATGTATTTATTAGAACTGCTAACATTTTGTGAAATGTTTCATTGTTTTCTTACTTATTTGCCTTTCAGTATTGTTGATGAATTGTTATTTTTTAAGCTTTGGAAAATATTTTATGTAGTCAAATTTAGCAGTATTTTTCTTTATGAGCTACCTTTTTCATAAAATCATATTTTTAAAAAATCACTTGTATTTTTTCAAATAGTTCTATTATTCCATTTTTACATTTAAACTTTGATCTGTCTAAAATTTATTTTGATATGCAGAATGACATAGAAATCCAGTTTGTTTGTGTTTTACTCCAAGTGGCTTTCAGTAGTTCCAATGTTATTTACTCAATAATCCACCTTTATAATCATTTTTAAATGTTCTTTATGGGTCAGTTGATTAATTTTATGAAAAACACTCTCCATGGATACATACTTTATGATATAAGCCAAAATAAATTCCAGATGGGTCTAAGAGTTAAACTTATGAATAAAGAAAAAAATGGAATTGTTTGTTCTAGCTCTTTTAGGAAAGAGAAGTTTATATCAAATTTAGTAGAATATGCTCTAAATGCAGTGTTGTTGGACCTTTGGGCAAGAGATATCCAGGTGTTTATGCCCTTGACCTAGCAATTCTAATTTGAGGATGATCTCTTAGGGAAAAGTTCAGAAAGGGAAAATGAGTAATATGTCTAAATATAATCCAGGCAGAGTATGTATAATGGTTAAAAATTGGATCCAACCAGTTGGCCAAGATGGAGAAAGCACTAAGTAGACCATAGCCCTGGGATATACTACAGCACTTTCAAATATGACAACTCTGCATTCAGTCTCCATACGTTGATAAACTGGTAGAAAAGCAGGCTCCTATATGGTTTGTCCACATTTCTCCGATACGTAAAAGTATACGACTTGTATACTTTTATTTAAGAGATTGGAATAGTTTGAAGGAAATTAGGTCAAGCCTAGCTTTTGTCTTAAAGTACGTTCAGGTTGGAATAATAGACATTTACACTGGTATTTGCAGTACTGTGCGGCAAATGCTATGTAATGGAAGTATGCAGAAGTATGGGAGCCTGCAGGAGCTTGGAATGGGGGAAGGAGTGGGAGAGTGGGAGAAGGCCGGTGGTTCAGGGAAAGATTTACAGGGGGAGACTTTTTTAAAATAACAGCTTTATTAAGATATAATTCACATACCATACAATTCACCTACTTGAAAAGAACAGGTTAGTGGTTGTTAATATATTCATAAGTTGTGTAACCATCACCACAATCGATTTTAGGACATTTTCATTACCCCCAAAAGACAGCTTGTACCCTTTAGCAGTCGTCCATATTTTACACAGCTCCACCCACCATCCTAGTTATAGGCAACCACTAATCTGCTTTCTGTCTCTCTAGATTTACCTATTCTGGACCTTTTATACCAATGGAATCATACAACACGTGGACAGAATTTTTTTACCTAGCTTATGTTTTCAAGGTTCCTCTAAGTTGTAGCATGTGTTAATACTTCATTCCTTTTTATGGGCACATAATACTCCTTTGTGTTGATGTATCACGTTTATAGATCCCTTTGTCAGTTGATGGACATTTAGGTTGCTTCCACCTTTGAGCTATTATGAATAACACTGCTGCCATGAACATTCTTCTGCAAGTTTTTGTATGTACATATGTTTTTATTTCTTTTGGGTGTATACCTAGGAATGGACTTGCTAGGTCGTTTGGTAATTTATGTTTAATCATTTGAGGAACTGACTTCCAAAGTTGCTGCACTACTTTGTACTCCCACCAACTGTACCTGGATTCCAATTTCTCCACATCTTGGCCAACACTTGTTATTATTATCTGTTTTTCTGATTATAGACATCCTAGTGGGTCTGAAATTATATCTTATTGTGGTTTTGATTTGCATTTCCCTGATGGCTAATGATGTGAAGCTACTTTTCTGGTTGGTTCTTTGTATATCTTTGAAGAAATGTCTATTCATATTCTTTGTCTGTATTTTAATTAGCTTATTTTTCTTTTTATTACTGAGTTATAGGAGTTCTTTGTATATTCTATATACAAGTACCTTATTAGATATATGACTTTCAAGTATTTTCTCCCATTCTGAGGATTGTCTTTTCACTTTGCTGATGGTATCCTTTGAAGTACAAGTTACTGATTTTGGTGATTTTCAATTTACTTTTTCTTTTGTTGCATGTGCCATATCTAAGAAACCATTGCTTAATCCAAGGTCATAATGATTGATGTCTGTTTTGTTCTAAGAATTTTATAGTTTTAGTGTTTACGTTTAGGTCTTCGATTTAATTTAATTTTTGTATATGGTGTGAGGTCAAGGTCCAACTTATTCTTTTGCATGTGGTTGTTCAGTTATCCCAGCACCACTCTTTCCCTATTCAGTTGTTTTGACATCCTTTTGAGGATCAGTTAACTGTAAATACGAGTTTTTATTTCTGGGCTCTCAATTGTATTCTTTCGGTTATATGTTTAGCTTAATGTCATTGGCACCCTGTTTTGTTACTGTTTTTTCATAGTACATTTTAAAATCTAGAAGTGTGAGTCCTCCAACTATGTTCTTTTTCAAAATTGTTTTAGCTGTTCTATACCTTTGCATCTATTCTTTGCATCTATTTTTTCAATATCATTTATATTTTTCCATCTGCTCCCTGAAGACAAAGAACTTAGAAGTGTCTCAGAGTAAGTTCTGTGTTAATTCATTACAACATTCCATTAGTGAAGCATTTTCTTTGTACCTTTGTTTAAGGTAAAGTTTCTTCTTTTTGTATGCATATAAAAGTGTGTCTTTCTACCTGTTTTAAAGTCATTTGAAGTTCTTATTCTCACAACACAGGGACTTGGTAACATTTGCATTTTTAATTCCTTTTTACCAGAATGGGAGACCATGACTGAGAATGAGGAGGTGACATCTAAGTCAAGCATAGCTCAAAGAGCAGATTCTCAGAAAGGAACATCAAAAAGACTTCAAGGAGCTATTCCCCAGTTTCTTGATTTTGAGAAAGAGTATAAATGGCAAGTTTTGGCAAGTCGGTGGGAAAATGAAACAGAAAGAGATACACTAAAGAAAGGTTCCCTCCATGAACGAGACAAGAAGAAAAGGACTCCACCAGAAAAACGAAGCCAAAAGGAGAAGGAATTTGGAGAGAGCTTGACTTTAGATTCAGCTGTTGCTGAAAGTTTAATGGGTACTGAAGGAAAGAAGTTCTTTAAATGTGATATATGTTGTAAACATTTCAATAAAATCTCCCATCTTATAAACCATCGGCGAATACACACTGGCGAGAAACCTCATAAATGTAAGGAGTGTGGAAAAGGCTTTATTCAGCGTTCGAGCCTTCTAATGCATTTACGCAACCATTCTGGGGAGAAACCTTATAAGTGTAATGAATGCGGGAAAGCCTTCTCTCAAAGTGCTTACCTTCTAAACCATCAGAGAATTCACACTGGGGAGAAACCTTATAAATGTAAGGAGTGTGGAAAGGGCTTCTATAGACACTCAGGCCTTATTATTCATCTAAGGCGCCACTCTGGGGAGAGACCTTATAAATGTAATGAGTGTGGGAAAGTTTTCTCACAGAATGCTTACCTCATTGACCACCAGAGGCTCCACAAAGGGGAAGAACCTTATAAATGTAACAAGTGTCAGAAAGCTTTCATCCTGAAGAAGAGCCTCATTCTGCACCAGAGGATCCACTCTGGGGAAAAACCCTATAAATGTGATGAATGTGGAAAAACCTTTGCTCAGACCACCTACCTTGCTGACCATCAGCGACTCCACAGTTCAGAGAACCCATACAAGTGTAAAGAATGTGGAAAAGTTTTCATTCGAAGCAAAAGCCTCCACCTACACCAGAGAGTACACACAGAAAAGAAGACTTTTGGTTGTAAAAAATGTGGGAAGATTTTCAATTCTAAGTCAAATCTCATTGACCATAAAAGGATGCATAGCAGAGAGAAGCCCTATAAATGTACTGAATGTGGGAAAGCCTTCACTCAGAGTGCTTACCTTTTTGATCATCAGAGACTCCACAATGGGGAGAAGCCCTATGAATGTAATGAATGTGGGAAAGTTTTCATTCTGAAAAAAAGCCTCATTTTACATCAGAGGTTCCACACTGGAGAGAATCTCTATGAATGTAAAGATTGTGGCAAGGTCTTTGGATCTAATAGAAACCTCATTGACCACGAGAGACTCCACAATGGGGAGAAGCCCTATGAATGTCGCGAGTGTGGGAAAACCTTTATTATGAGTAAGAGTTTCATGGTACATCAGAAACTTCATACACAGGAGAAAGCTTACAAATGTGAGGATTGTGGGAAGGCTTTCAGTTATAATTCAAGCCTGCTGGTACACCGGAGAATCCACACTGGAGAAAAGCCCTTTGAATGCAGTGAGTGTGGAAGGGCTTTCAGTTCTAACAGAAACCTCATTGAACATAAGAGAATCCACAGTGGTGAGAAACCCTATGAGTGTAATGAGTGTGGCAAATGCTTCATTCTGAAGAAAAGCCTCATTGGACATCAGAGGATTCACACAAGGGAAAAATCTTACAAATGCAGTGACTGTGGGAAAGTCTTCAGTTACCGCTCAAACCTTATAGCCCATGAGAGAATCCACACTGGTGAGAAGCCCTATGCATGCAACGAGTGTGGGAAAGGCTTTACATACAACAGAAACCTTATCGAACATCAAAGAATTCACAGTGGAGAAAAAACCTATGAATGTCATATATGTAGAAAAGTCCTTACCTCTAGTAGAAATCTGATGGTACATCAAAGAATCCACACAGGAGAGAAACCTTATAAATGTAATGAGTGTGGAAAAAACTTTAGTCAGAATAAAAACCTTGTTGTACACCAGAGAATGCATACTGGGGAAAAACCATATGAGTGTGAGAAGTGTAGGAAATCTTTTACTTCTAAGAGGAATTTAGTTGGGCACCAGAGAATCCACACAGGGGAAAAACCATATGGGTGTAATGATTGTAGTAAAGTTTTTAGGCAGAGAAAGAACCTTTCTGTACATCAGAAAATTCATACAGATGAAAAACTTTGTGAATGTGATGAGTCTGTACAAGAATTCTCTATGACTTCAAACCTTCATCTTCAACAAAAAGTCCATACCATGGAAGAATTCTCTTGGCTTCAAAATGAGCCCAAGATAGAGATTCAGAAAACCAAGTGTCATATGTAAAATTGGAATAGAATTTCTTCCTATCTAAGTAACTGTTAGAGAAATGGCAGTTTATGGTTCTTATAAGGAAAAAATTCATGATTGCCCCTCTTATAGACAAGTGAGTTCCATGTGCAAAAAAGTTAATCTAGACTGGCAAGGCTACAAAAACAAACCAAATTCCAGGTAAAGGATACTTCATTCCAAATCATTTGTTATGACCTAGACAGAGACCTTGGAGCAATTGAGGACTCTGAAGAAACTGAGTTTATGTCTTATAAGATGTAATGATGTGGTGGTGATAGCAGAAATATCTTTGTATTAAAAAGTGGAAATTGTTTCTAAAAATGTGTATATTGTACATTTTAAAGATAACATAACCACTCAGAAAAGACTGTGTAGACAGTATGATTGAGACATATCAGACATGGAGTTGGGTGGGCAAGGGTCTGCTGTTTGAGGACAATTTAAGAGCACTGGAGTTGGAATCACAAGGTCTAGGTTTTGGTCCTGGCTTTCTCTTTGCTATGTGATGTTAATAAGTCAGTCTCTAAGCCTCAGTTTGTCAGTCAATGTTGGCATAATACCTACCTCATAGGAATGTGAAAGGATCTTTGTAACTACTTTATGAAATAACTGAGTTGTCAATAAATTTGAATAAAAGAGGTATAGTCAAAATATAGATTATGGCATAATGTAACATTTGTTCATTAAGTCCATATTCTATTAACCTCGAAGGGTGCTCACTTTGATGTAAGAGGAAGTATGGTAGATAACTAACTTCGGAATTTATCACTTTAAGAAGACTTTTTAAAAATATAGCTTTCAAATTTAAGGGAAGTAATAGATAACATGCCTTTTTGTTTTTATGTGAAAATATTAGTTTAGTATGGAAAATAGTATGTCCAGCCATTAATACTGATACATGGAAAATACTTTATCAACCTTCAAATTTGAAACCTATTGACTGTTGAGTGTCAAAATAGACAGTCCAGTGTTGCTTTCCTTGTTCATAGAGAAGAGTCCTTAACTTCAACCCTGAGCTGATTATCCTGCCACTGTCATTCTCAATTCTGATTAATATTTCATCATGGCTGACATGCAATAGCTTGTTACTCAAGAAGCATTCTGTCCCAGCACTCAACTTACTGTATAAAATTTTCACACAACGAAGTCCTTCAAGCTCTGATTAAACCAATACAGAATCCATCTCTGGGCAGTCAGGCCCAGTACTCCCACTGAACCATTCATTCACTGTGTGCCCTTTTGTACATTTGTAAATTTAAATCATCCTATATTCTTGAGTTGATCATTTTATGTTATAATTCTCAAAACTCCAATTCTGCAGCTGGACTATTAATACCTTAATATTAGGATTGTGTTTTCTAATATTAGTATCGAGGTGTTATGTTGATTTTAATAAATCTTATTAATTCAACGGCAAAGTTCCTCATTCTAATGAGGGCTCATTCCTTAGTATAATGAAAGGTACCCAAGAGTGAACAGAAGAGACCCAAGGTTAAAAGTGTTAGGATTTGAGTATGAGTCAGGTTCTGTAACCTTCCTTGGACAAATGCTTTCATTTCTTGGAGCCTTGACCTCCTCATCTCGAGGAAGAATATCTACCTCACAAAGTTGTTATGAGGTAATGAATATGAAAATGCTTTATATCCATGCTGCAGAAGTGTCACCCTAGAATCTGTAATATTTATAAAGGGAAAGACATACTTTAATGGAGAAAGATAGCATTTATCTCAACCCATTAAAAAGTGCCATCGCTAAGACTGAGACAACCCTCATATGCTGCCTCATGTGATGCAATAAGCCAGAAGAATAACCTGAATTTGTCAATCTTCTAGAACCTGGAAACAGAAGAATAAAATAAATGATACTGTGAGAAACAAATTTAGAAAATGGGATATTGTATAGGAAAACTGCATTGGATTCTTCAAAAAAAAAATAGGAGAAAGGGAGAGGTGATAATTGTCGAAGCTGGATGAGTACTGAGGGTTCATTGTATGTTCTCTGCTTTTGTATATGTGTGAAATTTTCCATAGTGAAAGGGATAAAAAGTGGATCAGGTGGTTATTTTTAAAAGATACTAAAGAGCTGTAAGATGCTAAGCCAGGAATAAACTCATACAAATGCCCAATTGGTTTTTGACAAAGGTGCAAAAATCAATTCAGTAGAGGAGGGGAGGGGTAGCCTTTTCAGAAAATGCTGCTGGAGCAATTGGATGTTCTCGGGTAAAAAATAAATTTTGGGAACTAAGACTAAGCAAAGAACTCTTAGACATATCAAAAGCATGCTCCATAAAAGGGAAAAATGATAAATTGAACCTCATCAAATTAATTTGCTCTTTAAAGGATTCTTAAGAGGTTATAGACTGGGAGAAAATATTTACAAGTTATACCAGATTTGAATCTAGACTATGTAAAGAATTCTAAAAACTCAACAATAAATAGGTGTAATTAGAAGATGGGCAAAAGACAAGAACACATTTCACCAAAGTATAGATGGCAAGTAAGCAAATGAAAAGACGTTCAACAACATCATTAGCCATTTGGGAAATGCAGGTTAAAAACCACTGCACAGCTATCAGAATAGCTTTAAAATATAATGTTAACACCAAATGCTAGCAAGGATATAAAGAAACTGGACCTCATGTTGCCAGCAATATTAAATGGCACAGCCATTCAGGAAAATAATTTGGCAGTTTCTTCTAAATTCCAGTATTTGCACTTTTAAGCATTTATCCCACAGAAATGAAAACATGTTTGCCTGAAAACCCATACATGACTTCATAGCAGTTCTATTCATAATCAAAGTCTGTAGGTAACCCAAATATCCTTCAGCAGGTGGTTTAAACAATCTGAGGGGGACCTATACCATGGAATACTTCTCTGCAATAAAACGGAATGATCTATTGAAACCTGCAATGACTCAAGTGAATTTCAAGAGAATTATGCTGAGTGAAAAAAAAATCCAATCTCAAAAGTCATTTACTATATGATTCAATTTATACAATGTTCTGAAATGACAAAACTATAGAGATGAAAACCGATTAGTGGTTGATAGAGGCTGGGAATGGTGGGAGGAAGCAGGGGGAGAGGGAAGGGTCGCACTAGGGAGAGGTTTATGGTGTTGGAACAGTTTTGATTGTGGTGGTTACACATATCTACATGTGCAATAAAATGGCGTAGAAGTACACACACATTGTACCAATGTCGATTTTTAAAAAATTTTTATATTAAACTATATGTAAGATGTATCTATTGGGAAAAACTAGATGAGGAGTATTATCTTTCCAACATCTTGTGAATCTACAAATTCAAAATAAAAGTTTCTAAAAAAAGACTGAAGAGCCATAACCAAATGCAGTATGTGAAACTGATTTGGAAAAACAAAACTATGAAGTATATATTTTAGGACCGTTGGAAAATTTTGAATATAACTGGATATTGAATGATAATAGGGAATTATTTTCTTACCTGTAACGATTGTTTGGAGAATATTATTATTAAAGGAGAAATACTGAAGTATTTGGAAGTATTTGATGTTTACAACTTAAAAAAGTTTTTCAGTATGTATAGTATAAGGCAAACGTAGAAAGCTGTTGCTTGTTGAGCCCATATGGAGGATACAGGTATTTATCGTTTAGCTGCCCCCGCCCATCCTGGGGATACCCGCCTCCCTGATGCTCAGGGCCACAGTCCACCCTCCCGCTCCTTCTAAGAGCTTTTGCGCCCATCCGTGGTCCGGAGCGGCATTGGACACCCATCGAGAGGAAAACACCTCCGAGATTCCTAGAGAGGCCGGTCTGGCGACTTGGGGAGCCGGAAGCCCGTCCTGAGGCACTTCCTGTCCGGTCATTGTTCTCGCGCCGGTAGGCGCAGAGGTCCGGGTCTGCGGCTCTTCTGCTCCAAACCCGCGCGTCCTGCCGGGCCTTTCTGCCGCGCACGGTGAGCGGGGATGGCGGGAGTGGGCGCGAACGTCCGGGCACGAGAGGGGTCATCCCAGAGGCGGGCCGGCGCGTCCCCCCACCCGGTCACCCCAGCCCTGCCTGTCCGATGGTGGCTCTGCTCCCCACCTCCTCGGAAACTCAGCTGCCGCCTACCGGGGGCCTGGCCTGGGGGAGGTTGGACACGAACCTCCCCAGGGGGGCCGGGTTAACCCCGGGAACAGGGCTGCGTGGGGCTTGGAGGTGGAGGAGATGGTTTGCGACATTTGCAAATAGAGAAAAGACATTGATTGAAAGGGAAGTCTTTGGTGGGGGGAATCAGTGCAGTCTGGGGCTGGAGGCCGATTTGAGTTTGATCAGAATTTTGATGACAATACAGTAGCCCATCTTGCCGTATACATAGGTGAAACGAGTGTTAAGGGTCTCCCTACCTGGTAGAATTAAACTAGTCAAGGAAAAATTAATCCTCCAGAATTAAGATTTGTCGCAGGAATGAACGTATTGCATTACTCAAGAAACTAAATGTATACAACAAGTTACCAGTAACGTCAGAAAAGGCATATAGTCAATAGCAGCAAAGAGGGAGTAAAGTATAGCACTTTTTCCCTAATAAATCATCTAAAGGAGAATAGAAGTTTTTTATTCTCTTCATAGTTAACAAGGAAGGTAAGATAATTTTATCACAGAAATTTTTTAAGCCGGCAGAGATCTGCTGGTGTGGCTGTGATAAAGGTGTGATTTGGTGCAGTCCTTTTAGGTGTTTGGGCAATACAGGTCAATCATAAAATTTTTCAACTAGTAATCCTGCTATTTGTTTGCACAGGAAAAAAAATTTAACGTTAATTATCATTAAGAAAATAAGAGGAAAGGAAACTATGTTTAATGAAGCAATGGTTCATAAATAAGGGATGATTAAGTAAATTATAGGTATAATTTGGAGAACTATGCCAGAATGAGATAGCTCTGTATGTGCTTATATTGAAAGATCTACTTAAAAGAGTATCGTGAAATACGGAAATTGAGTTTTAAAAACAATGCAGGTTGCTGAGCAATGTACATGTGTGATCTAATGTATGTTTTGGAAAATAAGCAATGTGTGCATACATGGATGGAAATGCAGAGAAAAGACTGATAAGTAGCCTGATAACTAATTCTATAGGTGTGTCTATGTGTGTAGGACTTTTTCTGCATATTTCTGTATAACTTGATCTTTTTTCAATGAGAAAGACAGTTAACAGCACCATAGGTTGTTATGTAGCTACTAAAAAAATGGTAAGTGTGAAGAATGGCAACATGAAAAAACCTTTTTTTCTTAAGAGTAATACTTGGTCTCACAGGACATTTAGAAGAAATGGAAAAAGTAAAAATCAAACTAAAAGAACCTCAAAACTAACTGTAACTACTACACCCAGAGATAACTACTTCTAACTTGTTGATGTCTAGGCTCCCAGTCTTTTTCTTGAGATTCTTGTGTATATGCTATTGTTCGTTTATCCTTGGCACTAAAATCTTTGTATTGTAATAGTCCTCCTTAAAAAAAAAAAAACTCACATGATGGTGATTGTGAAAATATTTATCCCCAGAGTTAAAAACAAAAAGATTAAATTGTCATAATTGTCAGTGTAGTTGGAGGTTTTCCATTAAAAGAAGTATCTTCTTTTCTACGATATGCAGTGGTTATCTCTTTAGAGGTGGACCAGGGGTGATTTTTCTTACTCATTTTCTGTATGTTTCAAGTTTTTACAATAAAAACATTCATTTTATAATCAGGAAAAAAATCAATAAATATGCTGTATGTTTTGCGATGTAATTATTATAGGGCCAGATTACATGTTTGCATTTCAGCCCCTTTCATCCTGTGAGATAGGTGTAAAGCAGACCCCGTGCTGCAGTGGCCGTGGCCTTGGCACTGGTGACACTGCTCGGTGCTAACAGTGTTTTCTGGTTTCTCAGACAATCCTGGCCCTGGGAAGAAACTTAAGAAGAAATGATTGAAATTTAAAGATTAGATGGGCCTTGACCTCTGCTGGGCAGCCCCCAGCTACAGGAGTTCCCCTGCTAAGCAGAGAAGATGACTGCAGATTTGAGGGAGTCCATGGCCTTGGCCCCTTGGGGCCCAGTGACGGTGAAAAAGGAGGAGGAAGAAGAGGGAGATTTCCTGGGTCAGGCCTCCAGCCAACAAGTGCACTCTGAGAACGTCAGAGTCTGGGCTCCTGGAGAAGGGCTTCAGACAGGCCTTGATGGAGCGGAACAGGAGGCAAAGGTAAATAAAGTCTGGGAGGAATGAGGGAAGAGAGACCGGAAGACCTCAAGCAGTTTCAGAGGGGGCCCTGTCCCTCTGCTTCCACACTGGAGTCTTGTTGCTTTGCTAGGGCTCTGGCCTTTAGTCCTTAGGAATATGATAGCAGCATTCTCTTCTGATTGAGGTGACATTTAGTCCTTCCTGTAAACCAGTGGTTCTCAAACTCTTCTGCACAGAATTACCTGGGAAGCTTTTTATAAAATTGTGACGCCTGTGCCATACCCCATTCCAATTAAATCAGTATCTGTGGGTGGGACCCAGGCCTAGTTGTAAAAACTCTGTAGGTGATTCCAGTGGGGAGTTTAATAACTCTAACCAATGCTTCTCAAACTTTAATATGCGTGGAGTCATGGAGGGCGGGGGTGAGGTAGGTGGGAGCATCTTGTTGAAATATAAGACCTCCCCCATTCAGAAAGCCTGGGGTGTGGTCTGAGCTTCTGCATTTTTCACAAGCTCCCAGCGATGGTGATTCGTCTTGTCTGCGGACCATAGTTTGAGCAGCGAGGCTGTGCACTATCCTGTGGTCATAATGTTTTTAAACACACCGTTTACCATCACTAGCCAGATGAGGTTCCCCACAGCCTCTCTGTAATAATATGATCTTTGATCTTTAGACTTCCAAAACTTGTACTGTGGAATATCTCCCATGTGCTCTCTTAACAAGTTAGGTTTGGGTGCTAGAGTGAGCAGTGAGATGAAAGCAGAATGATAGGGAAGAAGCTGGCAGGCTTGTTCCTCTGCCTAACTTGGGGATTCAGGAAGACTGGCTTCCTTTTCCTTTTTTTTCTTTTTCTTTTTTAAATGTTTGGGGATTTGGGTTGTTTGTTCTATGTTTTGTGGTCTCCAGGAATAGGTATGTTCTCATTTTCTAAAGCTGTCATCATACCTGACTCCCCACCTCACTCCCACTCCCTGGTGACAATCCCTGATAAACGCACCTGCTTGTCTCTAGGGCCAGAACATCTTCTGGGACATGGCGGTGGTCCTGAAAGCGACGCAGGAGGTGCCCGCTGTTTCAGCCCTCGGCAGCTACTCGTTTCTGGGGACTCTGGCCAAGAGCGAGATACTGGACACTCAGGGGAACGTGACTTCTCTAGGTGAGGTTCAACCTTCTGAGTCAGAATTTGACAATTGGGTTTTCTCAGAATCTTTTCAGAGACTGGTGTTCTGGTCTCCTGGTTTGAGCGACAGGGAATGTCGAGGTGTTAGAAGTGGCTGGGAGAGGCGGGTAGAGGAATGCTGAAAGATGCCGTGCATGGGAATTGACTTCTTTTAAACAGCCTCAGGACACCAGACAGACACAGATGAACTCCAAATTCACCTTGTAATGTATTCACTCATGTAGATACATGTCCTCTTCGTGTACTTTGTATTCCTCATAGGTTGGAAAAGCTGGAGCAGCTGGCTAAGATAGGAAGGTTCAACTTTTGTGGCGATTTTGAGAAACTGCCCTGGAGGTGTTCTGTTTTCATAGATTGCTGTACAAATTCTGGAGGATTTTGAGTAGTGGTGTCAGCTGGGTCTTCACGGAGGGGAATAGTGGCTTATGACCTGGTTCTTTAAACCGGGACTCGGGGAAGGGAAGTATGTTCTGTATGTCCGACCGCCAGTGGCTGAAGAGGGACGTGTAACTGCGGGTCACGAACGTGGTAGCCACGCGTCCCGCAGTGTGGAAGTATTCCCTGGAGAACTTCAACACGCTTTCTGTGAAGCTGCATAGTACAGGGCTGAACCCACTCTCCTCCCCATCCAGTTCTTCAGGCATTCGTGGACCAAGTCACTTTCTTAAGCCAGTTTTGTTGGGAGGGATAGGCTCTCCACCTTTCATTTTGTTGTCTCTTTTACTTATTCCCCAAACTCTCCACAGCTTCTGTTCCCTGGTTTCTGCTTTTTGTTCCATTCTCTCTGGTGCATTCTGCCATGTATACTTTTTTTTCTGTTTCCTTTATCAGTCATTCATAGTTTTAACCATCTACCAGGAATGGCCTCTGCTTTCCTTCTCTGCCTCTTATCTCAAGACCCTGTTCCCAGCCAGGACTTACCTTTGTGTGCTGCCATTTGCATAGCAGCAGGTGATAGTGGGAATGCTGAGCTCTAAGAATTAAGAGAGAACTGAGTATAGTTGCTGCCCTGCTGGGATAATTCCGTGACCTTGAGGAAACCTGTTCTCTCTCTGGATGTCCATTTCCTGTTCTATAAACCGGGTGTGTTCATTCAGTGAAGGCAGGATTTGCTGCTCCCTGTGTGCTAGGCAGGGAGATTGGCGCTGGGGATACGGCAGTGAATAAGATACACATTTGCCCTTTTTTAGCTCCCACATAAGTAAAGGAAAACAGTTTCATTTTGATGGTAAAATTATGTAATCTACATGAAAGTGCTTTGGAAATTTGGACATGTTACTGAGTTTTTGAAGTCTGAAAGAGTTTATCGATAGTTTCCTATAAATTAATTAATATTGAATTTATTAAAGTTTGTATATTTTCAATCAAATTTTTAAACCTTTAAGCATAACTTTGTACATCTAGAATATTTTTATAAAAATGAGAATACTTGTGCTTTATGTTTAGGTAAGCCTCAAGTTTTACAGATTAAATATTTAAAACTTTAAAACATTTAGTTCCACTTACATCTCATTTTTTAATTTTTATTTTCTGAAATAAGAAATTAAAAAATATATTAAATTGCAAATTTAGTATCTCTAGTTTTTTAAAACATTTCAAACACCTAAGTAGGCAAACTTACAAGCCTTTTAAATAAAATCTTGATAAATACATAGCTTTTGTAAATCTAATGAATTGGACTTATCAATTTAGTAAATCAGATTACCTTTTATATTTCAGAGTACAGTCACCAGCTAAAATGGCAGACTCATAATAACATTTTAGATACCTTTTTTTAAAAAAAATGAAAGAAAAGTATTTTTCTCTTCAAACCAAAGGATCGATTTCAGAACTTACTACTGTACTCTAGTTGATCACAGATGAGTTTAGTTTATTTCTATACTTCTTTCTGTACTTTACTCGAGTTATGGTAATCCTACAAGATCCAAAAAAGGAAAAATATCATCTGAAACAAGCCAAGATACAGGTTATTGGCTAATTAATCCCCCAAGGAGGTGTGAGCTTGAGCACACAGGATTGGCCTTAATTCTCCCAAGCACTTGAGAAGACTATAGCTTTTATTTCATCCCTGTGATGAAACTGTTAAATAACCTCTTATCTTAAGAATTTTTAGGCTATAGTTATACTCAGTTTTAATAATTTTAACATAAAGCGTTATACAAACATAAGGAATTGTTTCTGTAACTGGTTCAGTAGTTCTCATTGGTCTTCATCTTTTATGTCTTTCTCATATTCTAAACCTCACAGAAAGGAAGGTGGGAGTGAGGTCAGGAGGCAGGGTGAGGCTGTGACCTAAAATATTCCTGGGCTTCGTTCTGTAGGAGGGATGCTCGATGGGGATGGGGCCCCCAGTTTTAGTGATGGGGAGCTACAGGAAAGAAGGAGATGGGAAAAGCAGCCTCGATCTTCATTCACAAGTAAGGACTCTCCCAAATTAATTCGTGCGTTGTAAGCAAATCCACGCAAAGCTACTAAGGGAAGACAGCAGGCCTGGGGCCCGTCATAACCAGTGTTCCTTGTGAGATCAGTCGTCACACAGTCAGGAGGAGACCTGACTGGAGTCGGCTTCCGTGGCGTGAGGAGGTGGGCTGAGTGTCTCGTGGAGCTAAGTGGAAGTGCTAGAAAGACCATGAGTCAGTGGATTCTGCTCCAGATGGTGGGTACGTCACAGCCAGGCAGAACCTACAGAGGAGAGGTGACGTGAGGGGATTCTTTCCTTTAAACCATTTCACAGATGCTGAAGTCACTTCTGACCTTTATGACTTTATGATCCTATTCTTTTTCTGGGCCAGAAAAAAAGCTTGCATTTGTATTTCCTGTTTGTTTCAGGTGCTGAAACCAAGAACCCACAGTTATTAGTTCCAAAAACTGAGATATGTGATGAAGCAGAAAAACCCTTCATGATACCAGGAAGAATCCAGAAAGTTGAACCTCAAGGACCTGAGTTAGGAGAATCCTGTGAAAAAGGGAACATGTTCAAGAGGCAAAGAATAAAGAGGGAAAAGAAAGATTTCAGACAAGTGACAGTGAAGGACTATCACATACCTGAAAGCTTCAAAAAAGAGGAAGACCAGAAGTATGAGAAACCTGGGGGAAACTTCCCCAGACTTAGTTCTAGCCCCGTTAAAAATCAGAAAATCCAGCCCGGGCAGAAGCCTTTCTCATGTAGCGTGTGTGGGAAAGGCTTTAGTCAGAGTGCAAACCTCGTCGTGCACCAGCGCATCCACACTGGGGAGAAGCCCTTCGAATGTCACGAGTGTGGGAAGGCCTTCATCCAGAGTGCAAACCTCGTAGTGCATCAGCGAATCCACACTGGGCAGAAACCCTACGTTTGTTCAAAATGCGGGAAAGCCTTCACTCAGAGTTCCAATCTGACTGTCCATCAAAAAATCCACTCCTTAGAAAAGACCTTTAAGTGCAGCGAATGTGAGAAAGCCTTCAGTTATAGCTCACAGCTTGCTCGGCACCAGAAAGTCCACATTACAGAAAAATGCTATGAATGTAACGAGTGTGGGAAGACATTTACTCGGAGCTCAAACCTTATCGTCCACCAGAGAATCCACACCGGGGAGAAGCCCTTTGCCTGTAACGATTGTGGCAAAGCCTTCACCCAGAGCGCAAATCTCATTGTGCATCAGCGAAGCCATACTGGTGAGAAGCCATATGAATGTAAGGAGTGTGGAAAGGCCTTCAGTTGTTTTTCACACCTTATCGTGCACCAGAGGATTCACACTGCGGAGAAACCTTACGACTGCAGCGAGTGTGGAAAAGCCTTCAGTCAGCTCTCTTGCCTTATCGTGCACCAGAGGATTCACAGCGGGGACCTTCCTTACGTGTGTAATGAGTGTGGGAAGGCCTTCACCTGCAGCTCGTACCTGCTCATTCATCAGAGAATCCACAATGGGGAGAAACCTTACACGTGCAACGAGTGTGGCAAGGCCTTCAGGCAGAGGTCGAGCCTCACTGTGCACCAGAGAACCCACACTGGGGAGAAGCCCTATGAATGTGAGAAGTGCGGTGCAGCTTTCATTTCTAACTCGCACCTCATGCGACACCACAGGACCCACCTCGTTGAGTAAGGAGTAAAGGGAGAGGAAGACCACCAGGCATCGACCGTCCCCTCGGCTTTCTCCTTCGTAAAAATGAGGCCTGCCGTGCCCTTAAAAATAAGTTTTCAGGAGTGCAGCACAAAACAAGCATTTCAGAGGCCGATTTAAAGAAAATGAATACTAAGCACCTACAGGCAAGGATTTTGTGTACCCTAAGTGGCCATGTTGTCTGAAATAAAAAGTGGATTTTTTAGAAATGGGTCATACAAAAAGCTAAGTATAAAGATCTCATTTGGGCAAAGATATTTTTAAACTAAATTTTGTTTTTAAAACCTGGTAATTTCTGGAGCAACAGGCAAGTTGCTGGTATAGGTCTGCCTGATGGAATGCTGAAGCTTTGAACCTTGTGTCCTAGGACTTTGGGTTAAGCGGTGATTAGTTAAGGAAGCCACTTTGGGTAGCAATTTTCTAACAGCTCACTCATGAACATTTATAAGCTTTTCATTCCCTGGATAATTTAAAAACAGTTTTTAAAACCTGTTTACCGTCTGCTGCTCCTAGAATGGACAGAAGTAGGAAACAGCTGTTTGCTTCATTGTCGCTACCTCACGAACCTTGGTGTGGTAAAGCGCTGGGGACCTGTGACGAGCCTCTTCTGACCATTCCGCAGGCTGCCTGGCCAAGCGTTTGAGGATTGATGGAGACTACATGCTGGGGCCACAGCTGCTGCCGGGCTGAACTCATTTGCTAAGATCAACAGCTCTCCAAATAACCCCTGTTCCCAGTGCATTCCATTTGAATGAGATGCTCCCCCTCCCAGATAGAGGATGCAAAGAACGCAGCTTGCCTGGTGGCAACCCACGTGTTCTCGGCTCCCCTCTTGCTCAGGCCCAGCCAGTGGGCTCCGTTTAGGTGTCATTCTCACTTTCTGGATGGTCCTTAGAAGACAGAATGGAGCCGTTCTAATTCTGAGAGGACCAAAGAGGGAAATGAAGGGAGAGGGACGAGGCAGAGTGGGATGCCTAAGGTCTTAATTTGTTGTTTTGGGTTTTTTTTTTTTTTGGAGAAGTTCAAAGATATTGGAATATGAAAACTTTTAGAAAGATGAAGAAACTGGCTAAGGTAAGACTTTTGTTACCATTGAGCCTTTACTCCTGGAAAATTATTTATAAAACTATGCAATAGGTAGAGTTATGTAATAATATTGCCTTGTATTTATGCAGAACTTTATTCTTGTGTACCTTCATGTATGGAATCGTGATACCCAGTACTTAACGCTTTCACATAGATCATTATCTTAATCCTTAAAACACTGACAGAGGTGTTTGCCCCATTGACCTGAGAGTGGTCGTTTAAAGCAAGGCCACATAACAAGTGACAGAGCTATATTCAAATCCAAGACCCAGATCCAGATTTTCTTTGTTCTGCCATGCTACTTGTCTAACCACCTGTAATCCCCACCCAGATCTGTGGAGAGCCTGAGAAAGGGGAATGTAGTCTCATTTTCAGGTATGGAGGCTGAGGTGACAGATTTTGGGGTGTGCCTTAGGCAGTGTGACCAGCAAGCAGCAAGTCTAAGACTGGACTTGAAGTCTCCTGATTTCTGGGTCTGTCCACCACTTCCTCAGCATTGCAAGAGATTTATCATAAGTGCCGTACCTGGTGGTAAGCAGTCCAGTGCAACTCTTATGCAGAAGTCCCCTGCGTTTACTGTCCCATTTCTGCAAGACTGCATATTAACAACATAGTGTTTTGTAATTTACAGAAGAATTCACATGCAGAAGGCATACAAAAGAAAGCTCGTTAATTTCCCCTTAATGTTCTTCCCCTTCAACTGTAGTCTCATCAGAGCACATGCATCTTCTCCCAGTTTCACTCTAAGTCATAAGACACAAACACATATCAGTGGGATTCAAAAATAAGAATAAAAAATGCTTGTACCCTTACAGACCCTTACTCTGACTGTTCCTGTCCCCGTGTTTGGGGGTGGCGAGACCCAGAGAAAACACCACATGACTCTGCTGAGAGTAGGAACAAGTTAGGGGTTTCCCCCGGCATGATCAGGAAGCTCAAAAGAGAGAGCAGGTCTGAAGATTCAAGATAAACCTGACCTTGGCTCCCCAGGTGACTATGGTACAAAGCTAGGTTTAGGAATCAGTGACCCAACCTAGCAGCACAGCGGTGATTTTCAACCTTGGCTGCATGTCTCAATCACCAGGGGCTCTTTAAAATTTTTTCTATTCCCAGGGCTCAGTATTTTTAAAATTCTGAAGGGGTTCCAATGTACAGCCAAGGTAATAAGCCACTGCAGTCAAGTGAAGTCTGCGGGTCTAGAATGTGTGATTGCAGGGGGGTCGTGTAAGGATCTAGATGTGCAGTGTTCTCTGTGGTTTCAGCAAAGCAACTCTAATGACATTGGCTGCCCTGGGGTCCTTCTGTGCCTCTGCCGACCCTTGGCTGTTAGGATTCTATGACCTAATTTATTTTATTTGTATTTTAAGTGAATATATCAAATATTTATATGAAAAAAACAGGTTTTACATAACATGGCGTTTATGTTTCTCACTGAACAAAATGACTTTTCACATTTCTGCTTGTATTTTATCTCCAGGTCTGAGAGTCCACAAACCTGCACCCAGGTTTAGAATCACCCCCTCCCCCAACCCTGCACACATCTTGTGAACCTAGTGGATTCTAGACAGATCTTATCTTTCCCCAGCTGATGACTCTCCCATGCAATTCAGTTCCAGCCTTTAAAATAAGTTACCGTCCACCTTTTTCTGTACAGTTTCTGATAGGGGAGGAGCGACTAGCCATTGACGTCAGAGCTGCCTTCTGGTCTCCTTATCCTCGGGTCATCTCTCTTCTTTGGCTGGTCTTGCTGGAAGTGGGTGTGAGCTTCGAAGCCCTGTTCTCCAGGTTGCCAAGAGCTGTCAGAGCCAGGCCTAGTGATGGGCATTAAGGGTAGAGCCACAAAGCCTGTCTTTACCCTCAGATGAGACCGACAGATGTGTATTATGTGGAGCACAGTGATGCAGAAATGATAATGAATACGTGCTTTGGGAGCATGGAGAAGACTTTATACATACACACGCATGTGTGCATGCGCACACACACACATCCTCACCCTCTCAAACACAATTACCATGAATCCTTCAGGCTCAGGAAGAAGTGTCTTTGGGTAAAGCTAATCCTTCCTCTGTCCTCTGGACCCCCTTCCTTCCTTGCCTACGCGGTTGTCCTTCCACATCTGTTGCTTCTCCTCTTGCTTTTCCATCCAGTGTGCTTAATCTTTCTGGGGTGTCAGCCTCTTTGAGAATCTGATGGAAGTCGTGGGTCCTCTTCTGGAGAAAGCAGATGGCACATTCATTTTGTGCTCATTTGGAGGGATATATTGGCTCCCCAAAGCCAGTCAAGGATTATCTGGGGCCTAAAACCTCCCCTGATTGTGTACTATTCATCACTGGTGACAATTTTTAAAAATGAGGTGACACTGAGTCTCTAAGGATGTTGCCCAGATACATAACCTTTGAAATCTTGCTTTTAATGGCTTCCCTCAGCAAACTGTGGCATTATCCAGAACCCAGACTGGAAACCGAGGAGGCGTTCCTGGCTTCCTGTGTATCATTCGTTCATTACAAACATTTTATTAGGCACTCTTTTTGTGGCAAACATGACACTTGATCCTGGGTGCCAGAGCAAACAAGGTATGCCAGACACTTCTCATGCCTTTTATGGAGAACTGTCTGGATCTCTTAACACAATTTACTAAACTCTTCAGAGTCCCTTCCCAGCCTCCTCTCTTCAGTTATGCGCCTTTTCCTGCAGCCTCAAGGCACATGCTTTCTCTTCTGTGTGCCTTCACTCCCATCGTCCTCGGTGCCTGTCATGCCTCGCCGCTGCTCCCCACCCACCCGGCCTGCCTAGCCTAACCTTCAGTTTCCCTTTAAGATTGGGTTCATCCCCATCTCTGGGGAACCTCTGACTGCCCTATGGCCAAGGGCTTATTTAGAAGCACGTTACTGTGGTCTGTTTCCCACCCCTGTGCCTGGAAGCTTTTAAAAATCTCCTCTATTCCCCATGTACTCAGTTCCCTAACGTACTTAGCGGAATTTCTTGATTTAGTGACTCAGGTACTTCTATTCTTGGAAATTTTCTTGTGTTCTTTACATGGCAGTTTAGTTTCCCCTTTCCATATTTTTCCCAGTTTTTCTTTCTGGAATTTCTTTCAGTCAAATGTTGGACTTCTGAAATGATCCTCAGCTACCTTCTGTATTTTCATTTCCTTGTGCCATTTTCAGGGAGATTATTTTTCAGCTTTCCTAGTGAATTCTTTAATTTTATTCTGGGCGGTAGTTTAATTTCTAAGAGCCTTTTTCTGTTTGTTTGTTTGTTTTTGGAACATACTATTCTTATATTGGAGATACCTCTCAAATCTAAGTTTCCTAATTAGAGTTTTCTTAAAAAGTTTCTTCTGTCACCTAAGTTATGCCTCTGCCCGAGTCCTTTTTTCTCTTCGTTTACTCTCATTGGAGACTCTCCTCAGATATGTCCTGATTCTTACTGATATACACATCCCTAGATCTGTGTCTCTGTATGGAAAGCCCAGTTGAGACCTCTGTGGGAGCAAGATTTGCTCAGTAAAAGGTTTCCCTCTAAAATGATTGTAGGGAGCAGGCTGTTTCTCTGGAAACCTCTAAGTGCCCAGATGCAAAAATCTTGTCTGGCACTTACATTTCTTTAACAGAGAATCTGTTGATGTTTTAGTCTGCGGATTGGATGCTGTAAGTGCTTTTCCAGGAATGGGAGAGAAGGAGGTCAAGGGTTAGTACAAACTTGGTTATTGCCCTTAGTTTTAGCCCCACTTTTCCCTCCCACCCACCATTGTACCTGGGGTTTCCAGGTCCCAAGTCCTAAGTCGCTCTGGGGGTTGACAGGGTGGCACAGCTACCTCTTCTGTTGTGTCGCCCTCAGCAGGTGTTCCAAGCTGTTAATCCTTCCACCCAGCTTCCTCAGTTATCACTTCACTTTTCTTCTAGGAATTCGTTCCCCTATCCCATCATTATTTATACATTTTAAACCATTTTAACCCATCTTTTTAGGGGAAGCTCAACTATCATAAAAGGAATGTTGATAGGCTTTGATACAGTAGTACCACTTTTAGAAAGCTATCCTAAAAATGAATATTTTGACAATATATACTTGCCAGTGTTATTTTACATTGGAAACAACCCAAGTGACCAACAATAGAAGAATGATTACAATACGATAGAATATTATGTGACCACTAAAACATAATTTAAAGACTATCCAGTGACCTGATAAATATTCACAATATTAAATGAAAAGTACAGAAATACAAAATTAAAGAGTTTGCACAAAGAGCCCGGTTTTCTTAAACGTACATGCATAGAAAAGACTGGACAGAAGTACGTCAGATGTTAACAGTGGTTAAATTTTCCCACATCTACATTTTCTACAGTGAGCCTGAATTTTTCATCATCAGGAGGGGAAAAGTTAATAAGAAAGAAAGATCACAGCGTGTGCAGAGTGGTGAGACATTTTTGTGGAGTGTGGAGTGGGTGTGGGAGCAGAAAAGGCCCTAACACCAGGTGAAGGAACTCAGCCACAAAACGTATGTAACCCCAGTGTCCATTGACAGCTGTGGCTGGAGTGTGAAGGCGAGGCTGGTGAGGGGAGAAAGGAATCCTGGAGACCTCACAGACAGCTATTCAGAGTCCAAGAGAGACCTTGGCATTCTGACCCAGTCAGTGGCACAGGATTAGAGAAGGGACGAATGGAATGAGCAGGCTTTGGGGCAGGCACCAAATTCCCAAGCCAGAAGTCTGAGCCTCCACACCCTGGTGAGACATGACCTATATGATAAATGGGTCCCGAGAAGCCCTGGTTTCCTTGGGCCTCTCTGGGGATGCCCTGTGTTCACAGTGGCCAGCACCTCTACAGTGTTGGAGGGATGGTGGTTGTAGAGGCGACATAGCCAACAAATTCTTGATCTTCCAGAGATCATCCACACTATCCCTCATGCACACAGCTTAGGGTACGCTGTCCACCTAGCTTTTTCTCCTGTGTCTTCGAGCTGGTTCTATAATAGCCTGTAAGATCTACCTCATCTTTTTTTCACTGCTGTGTGATCTTCCGTTGTGTGGATGTACTGTGATTCATGGAGCGAGTGCCCTGTGGTAGACATGTGGGTTTTTTCCTGTCTTGTTACTGCAAACAATGTCATGTTGAATATCCCAGCGCACTCTCCTTGGTGTGTGTGCAACTTTGTCTGCAGGAGAAATTGATGAAGGGTAAGTGCATTTGATTTTTTGATAGAAATTGCATTTGTGGTTGCCATATGTATATGAAAATGCCCGTTTCCCTGGACCCTCTATAAAAGTTTTGTTTTCTGACCTGAAATGAAAAATGCGCTCATGTTTTGCATTTTATTATGAGTGGAACTGACTGTCATGTGTTTAAAAGCCATGCTTTTTTTTTTTTTTTCCTGTGAACTGCTTGTTCATGTTCTTTAGCAGTTTTTCTGTTGGGTTGTTGATCCTCTTAAGAATTGATTTGTACAAACCATAGTAAAGAAATTACTCTTATCTGCCTTATGTGTTGTAAATATTTTCCCCAGTTTTCAGTTAGTCCTTTAACTTTTGCCATTCGGATATTTACAATTTAATGTCAAATCAAAGACTTTTCTAAAGACAAACATGTCTAGAACTGTGAGGTCCTTTGAAATTCATTTTGAATTAAGGACCGAGTTGGGACTTGGCCCCGCCTCCCGCCCCTTCCCTCAGGGGTCCTGCGGGCGGAACTGGGCGGGAGGACCACCAAGATGAAGACACCTCCCAGCTTCCTAGAGCTGCCGGGAGAGAGCTCGCTGCCGGGTTCCTCGACCCGGCAGGCTCACTGAACCACGCACAGGCGCCGAGGCTGCTGACGCTGCTTCGTGTTGGGTGAGCCTGGGGGCCGGGTTGGAGGGGGCCGCCGGTGAGGACGGGGAAGAGACCGAGTGGGCAGGGCGTGCTGGGGACGGAAGAGGGCTGAAGCCTGGGGCCGCGAATAGGGAAGACGATGCCACGAGTCCGGCGCTGGGAGAGGACATGTTGGGAGGGAAAGCCAAGGGGAGGCTGCAGCCTGAGGTCAGTGAGGGGGAAGGGATTGAGGGGCGTGTTGGGAGTGAGGCCGGGGCTGGCAAGGGAAGAATTGGCACTGGGGAGTGGGAAGAGAGGGGACATGAAGGAAGGGGTGGCGAGCAGGGAAAGGGATGAGACTGGGTGTGTTCGGAGGGGAGGGGGTTGAAAAGGAGGGGCTCAGACCTGGGCAAGGGCAGCTTGCAAGATCCTAGGACTCTGAGACTCCAGCCCTGCCCAGCTGATTTCTCTGACCGTGGCTGGGCGGGGCACACACCAGGTCCCGTTTAAGGACCAGATTCTTCTCAGACCTCAGGGTGGGGAAAGGGCGTTCTAGGCTGGCCCTGCCTTTCAGCCAGCAACCCGGGACAGATCCCTAATCCTCTTGCCTCCACCCTGGATGTCCGGCTGGGATGAAATGATGAAAAGGCTGTAACCCTTAAAAGGCTGCCTGATTGCACTGGCCTGCGTATTCCTACTGGAGGACAGGGTAGGCATGGATAAAAGAAAAGCCTTAGGTGATTGGGAAAAGAGTTTTACAGTTGGTCTTTGGCTCACTTCCTGCTGACTGCCTTAGGCATACACGTGGATGGGAGGAGGCATTCCTTTTTCCCTCCTGGTAGTGGTGGGCCCTGAACTGGGCAGAGACTGGAGCAAGCAGAGGCCTTCCCCTGGAGCTGGGCTGGGTTCCCCACCACCACTGCTGGGAGCATTATACCACGTTTACCTAAAGCTTAGTGATGAGCAGAGGCCTCGGCTGATGAGGCGACAGAGAACAGGTCAGAGAGGGGAGATGTGAAGTCATAACTCAGGGCTCAAAAGGCAGACTCTGTTTAGAGTCCAAGGAGCCACTGTGCTGAAGAAGGAGCCAGATGTGACCCAGAAGTAGCTGCCAGGGGAAGTAAGTCTCAGGTCTGGCCCTGAGGCAGGAGCAGGATGATCCCTGGTCCCAGACAGCTGTGGGGGCCAGAGTGGCTCCCAGAAGCTGAGGTGGGTGGAGCACCTTTCCTTCCACCCCAGTGGGTACCACTGGGTCTTTGGAACAGCGGGCGCCCACTGTCATGTGTTCAAGCCAGCCCTGCCTCCTTCAGGAGCTGATGACCTGCCTCTGATGGGCTAGGTCTCTGGTGAAAGTGTTTAATGTCCCTTCAGGTAACACTCCGTGAGTCCAAAGAAGCCACCATCAGGAACATGTCAGGGTTTCTTCTCTGCCATCACTTGGGGTCAAGTGAGAATGAGATGCACACACATGTGGACAATCCCTGTGAGCCTGGAGGAGGAGCAGCACCCGGCCTTGGCTCTGGCCTCGGGAACACCAACAGCAGGGCTGAGGGGGGGCATTTCCCATTGGAGCGTGGTGGGTTACAGCTGAAGGTGAGAGCTGGGAAGATGGGCTGGCCCCCAGAGAGTGGTCGAAGCACCAGGGGTTGCTGGGGCAGGGTGGGACCCGTTCTCTCGTCCCCTCATAAACCATTCTTTGTTCCCTCACAGGGCCTAGGCCCTTAGACGTGTGAGCCCAGATGCGCTGGCCCCATTTCTTTCTTACTAACTCACTGTCCATGCGGCTAGCTGGTACCAAGTACCCAGCAGCCATGAGGGGCCTTTTAGAACCTGCTGTGTCATCCGACTAGTTTGTCACCTCAGGACAGGCACAAAATTCCAAGTCTGTTTCTTCACCTGTCAGGTGAAGTGGGATTTCCTTCTCTGCCAGCTTCACAGGGTGGTGTGGGTCAAAGGAGGCTGGGACAGGATAGGTCTCTAAGCTGTTCTGTCCTACAGTATTACTGTGACCGTCAGTCAGCCCGGGGTCCTTGTCCAGGAGCAGGTATGCTCCTTGGGAGGGCGCTCCCATGAGTGGATGGGGCCGGCATCCCCTCCTGGAGATGACGCTTCAGTATATGTCTTCTTTGCCTTCTGGTCCCAGACCTTCCGATAAAGTTTGCCTTGGACTTATCGTGGGCTGTCCCCACTGCCCACCAGCCAAGGGAAGGGGAGAAGGTAGAGCCAGCATTTTGACCCTTTGTCGCGTACCCTCCCCATCCCAAGGCCAACTGGACTCTCTCCAACATTTCTTTTGAGGTCTTCGACCCAGCCTGGCAACGACAGCATGAGATCTGGGATGAGAAAGGCATCCTGAGAGCAGGGCCAGGACCTCCTCTGACTTCAGCCTTCCAAGGCCACCTGCTGCCTGTGACCCATCTGGTTCCTGTCCTGAGGGCCACTGCGGGGGAAGTGTTGCTGGGGCTGAAGCGAGGGGCCTCAGTCAGGCTAAGTAAGGCTGCTTTCCACTGCCTTGGCCTCCACCCGCTCACTCGGGGGTGACACTCTGGTACTCTCAGCAGAGTGGGCCTCTGGGACCCAGGTTTCAGGGCCTGGCCTTTCCCCCAAGGCTTCCTGACAGGGTCCATGTGTCTCAGGAAAAGGCTGTGTACCTCTTGATCAGTTAGCAAATATCTTGAGAATCTTACCAACCTGCCAAGCTGTCGGTAGAGGAAGGCGCCCGAGAGAACGTGGCCCACGTCTCTTGAGCAGACCCAGCTCCAGATGCTGGAGGCCACAAGGGTTCTGTTTACCAGACGCTACCAGCCCATCATGGCTCCACAGTTTCACATTGATGAGATAAGTTGCTTTCTTGGGCCACAAACCCAGATTTTTTCTAATAATCGCAATAAACAACCCACTCTGACACATTCTCACCCCTTGATTAACTACAGCTGTCTGGCAGACACGTTCTCAGAGTGACTTTCACTCCAAGGCTGGTCAGTCAGTGTCTTCGTGAGTGTTTTGCCAGCTGTGCATCAGCACTGAGTTTTGTGGGTAGGCCTGAGGGAGGCAGGACAGATGCATGCTTTACTCCTGGCAGGTCTGAGGGCAGAAACTGTGTCAACCCAGCACTGTGCTCCCCTCACAGATACTTGCAGAAGTGCACCAGGTTAAGGCTACAGGCATAATAGGATTCAGCTGTCGCCCTGCAGAAACAGCCTAGTCGAGAACATAAAGTGGACACGAGGGGACGAGAAAGCTCATTCACAAGGCAATCTGAGGTCACTGCCAAAGAAGGGGGGCTGGGTGGAGGAGGGGGAGTGGGCGGGAATGGACAGAGGCCCCCTGAGGGAGGTGCAACCTGAGCCAAGCCCAGATGATCTGTGGGTGGATCCTGGACATGAGGAAGATGAAAAAAGACAGAGACAGGAAACCTCGGGAAGCTTGAGTGATCAGAAAGCTCAGGGAAGCTGAGAAGGCCGTTGAGGAACAGGAGGTAAGGCCAGACAGGGCTAGGGCTGCACCGAGGCAGACCCTGGCCCTCTCTGCCCCTGAAACTCCTTTGCTCTTTGGGAATGTGCTCAGATAACGCCCTTTCCCAGTTCTGGGCCCGAGTCTGCCCCTTCTTGGCTCTCCTGTACCCAAGGAGGGCAGCCCGGACAGCTGTCCCAGAGAGTGTCCTTAGTGTTTTCCTGCTGCTCCCGCCCCCTAGAAGCAGAAGCCTGGGTTCTCTCTCCTGGCTCTCGAGCATGGCCCTCTTCCACTCTGTCTCCTGTAGCTCTGGGCTGAAAAGGGCTTGCATGTGTCCCTCCCCTCCACTTTGGAAAGTCAGCTGCTCTGCTCTCTCTTCCTGCCTAGCTAAGCCTGTGGGCTGTGAGGCTGGGGATCCATACCTCTCTGCCTCCCCCACCGCCAAACCCTGCGCAGGGCCTTGCTCACAGCTGCCCCCCACACACACACCTGACCCTCCACACAGCTCCCTCATGTCCCTTTCCCCTCCTTGATCTCCTGGATCCCTGAGTTCAGGCGTTCTCGCCTGCTTCTCTCTAGCTAGCAAGAGGGACTTGGTCTGGCTCCTTGACTCCTGGGACCCCACTGTCTACATCCAGACCCTTCTCTGACCACCCCACTTGCTTTGGCCAGTTTCCAAGACACCCCATGCCTTTCTTCCCACTTTGGCAGTTCTTCACATCTGCATTGCCATCCATGGGTAGATGTCTGGTGACAGTGCCATCCCTGATGCTTCCCCGAATGCATGCTTTCCTTCACTGCCCTTTTCTGTTTCTTCTGTCGTACTCTGAAACCATCGTGTAGCAAATTACGATGTAAGTCCTCTGCTCCCGCATCCTGGTGTGTCAGGAGGCTCACTGCTGCCACTTCGGACCCCTCTCTGACCCCACCCTCACTCTTGTCCTAGGATAAAAAGGGACTAGATTTAATTGGTGACTTTGTAAAAGAACGGGCTTTGTGAAAGCCAGTCCTCCCTCCTCTCCCCTGGGTCTGGCTTCTCCACAGAGACCACGTGTGTGTTCCGGTCCTCTTCGCTGCAGGTTTACCAGAGCAAACACTGCCACCCGGTGCTGAGTCCCTGGGCGCCAAATGCTGTCTGGTCCTGAGATTCGGTGTTAGTGACCCCACTTGCTTGCAGCTCTGGGCCACATTTGCCAATGTCACCTTTTCAGTAATAAAGATGAAATATATTTGTCTCCCCATATGTTATCTCTCAGTTGAGCAGAGAATTATACTAATGGCTAATATTTACCTAGCTAAACACTTTATGTACATTAATTTATTTCTTACAGTGTCATTGCAATATAGGTATTAGCATTAACCCATTCTACAGATGGGAAAATTGAGATAGAGTGGTCAAGTGTCTGCTGATGGCAGAGGTGGACTTTGGCCATCCTCTTGGCCCCAGTGCCATACTGCATCTTTAAAGAGGGATGTTATTTATTGGGTTTCCTCAAATCCCAATATAGTCTCATGTTTCTCACCTAGAATATAAAGTCAACTCTTTATTTATTTTTGTTACGTATTATTTGTTTTTGTCTTCTATGTCTTGTTTAGATATTGAAACCAAAGTTGAAAAGGAGGATTTGATTCTGGAGGAAACAAATCTGAGAAGAGAATTCTCTGGAAGGCTCCAGGGTGAGATTCCAGAGGGCTGTGCCTTTGGGGAAGCCAGAGGCAGGGAGAGCAGGAGAGCAGAGCACTCCGAAGAGCCTGCAGACAGACAAGTGAAGGATGAGAAGCCCAGCCCCAGCCCCAGCCCAGGCCCCAGCCCAGGCCCAGCAAAAGAAGAAAAACACCTCCCAGCGGGGAGAGGCCAGGACCGCGTGGGACTCCGGGGAGGCACGTGCCACCGCGCCAGCCCGGCGGCCCCCAGCAGGAACTTGTACAGGTGTACTGACTGCGGCAAGGCCTTCGGCCAGAGCTCCACCCTCATCGTGCACCAGAGGATCCACACCGGGGAGAAGCCGTACCGGTGCGGCGAGTGTGGGAAGGCCTTCACGCGCAGCTCCCACCTGATCCGGCACCAGCGCGTGCACACGGGCGAGAAGCCCTACGTCTGCAGCACGTGCGGCAAGGCCTTCGGCCAGAGCTCGAGCCTCGGCGTGCACCGGGGCGTGCACACGGGCGAGAAGCCGTACGTGTGCCCCGAGTGCGGCAAGGCCTTCAGCCGCAGCTCCCGCCTGCTGGTGCACCGGCGGAGCCACACGGGCGAGCGGCCCTACGAGTGCCTGGAGTGCGGCAAGGCCTTCACCTGCAGCTCCTACCTCCTGGTGCACCAGCGCACCCACACCGGCGAGAAGCCCTACCGCTGCGCCCAGTGCGGGAAGGCCTTTGGCCAGAGCTCCCACCTCGTCTTCCACCAGACCACGCACGCCCAGAAGAGACGCCAGTCCAGCTCCCTGGCCAGGGCCCAGTGCTGATGGGCTCCCAGTGTCACACGGATCCACTGTTGTCAACCTGATCTAGTATAAAACAGCTACAAGGAGGGAGACTCCATCTTGGCTAATACCGAGGTTTTGTTTTTCATTTTCAACTGGTCTGACCCCTTCCCTCCCCGCCGACATTCCAGTTAAGGTTTAAGTCTGTGCCCGTGGCCTCTGAGGAAGAAACCTCAGAGTACCATCTTAAGTCTGCAGTTCAAAGGCTAAGGGACATGTTTGCGTAAGCCTTTATTTTGCAGGACCTCGAAGGGGACTGCTAACCATGGGAAGAACATCTTATAACCACCTTGAAACCGATGGCTACATGGCAGACACCGCAGACAGAACCAGGGGTCACATCATCAGTCCTGAACCTCTTCCCACTTTCTGATGATCTCTATAATCCTGTCACGAAAAGCCTTCAGAGAGCA
This sequence comes from Macroglossus sobrinus, assembly GCA_004027375.1. Taxonomy (NCBI): domain Eukaryota; kingdom Metazoa; phylum Chordata; class Mammalia; order Chiroptera; family Pteropodidae; genus Macroglossus; species Macroglossus sobrinus. The sequence goes on from PVKZ01002397.1 coordinate 59,418, forward strand.
TGGTTTTTTCCCTCCATGCTCCCTTGTGCAGTGGTTCTCTAATAAACTATCTGCTCAAAATTTATTGAGTTCAGTGTTCATTTCTGTGACATTTAGACTCAGTCTGTTTTTTTGAGGTCAGTAACAAGCCTTGCTCTGCACCAGGTGCTGCCAAACAAGCCTAAAGCAGGTTCCTGTGAGAAGTGTCTTTGGTGACGAGATACACTCATAAACCCAGAAGTGACTGAAGGGCCCTAGAAGGCAAGTGACAACATGTTGAGGTGTGTGCAGGAAAAGCAAGATGCTTGTGGAGGGGACACTGATGGGGCCTTGTGGGCGCCTCCGTGAGAACCAGTTGGCACCGATGGATGGAGAAGAGCCCAGGGACCAGAATCAGCCAAGGCCCAGGAATGAGCCTAAATGGACCCCAGGATACACGTGGGGAGGTGGGAAAACAGGTCAAAATCCCTGCTGTGTGGGTGTTGTCAACCAAGGCCATAGTCCTACCCACAGGACGCGGCTTCCTGTGCCAGTGTGCCCCTGGCCAAGCCCCTGAGCGCTCAGAATAATTTTCCACAGCTGTCGGATGCCGCAGCTGAACGTGAGGGGCTTTGAGCTATCTTCTCATTCTGACACCTGTGTTTCAGGAGCTGCAAAGCCTTGGTGAGAATGGGGACTGACAGAAGGGAGAGCGAAGTGAGGGGAAGAGGAAGCTGGTGGTGACTCACGGTGGCCAGGTAAGGGAAAATGAGGCAAAGTCTGCGTGGGAGGCAACAAGAGAAATCCAGCTAGTTTGTCTCAGACTTGGGCACCTCCAGCAGGTGACCCGTCAGATGTCTGTCTCCCTTTACTCAGTTTCTGTTCATTCAGCAGACAATTTATTGCCTTTTGTGTGACAGGCACCATGCTGAGGGTGCTAAGGCATTCACAGTGAGACCTGGTCCTGGCCCTTGGAAACAGCCCAGCAGGGGAAGCAAGACCAACGCAAGGCAGGACATTCTGGTGGCAGGAAAGCCCAGGACAATGGTGGGAAGTTCAGAGGAAAGAGTGAAGAAATAGGCACTTGAGATGAACCTTAAAGGGTATAGAGGATTTCAAAACCTGATGGAGACAGCTGTGCCTAAAAGGGTGCCTCTGGAGAACCAGGCAAACATCGGCACACACTGTGTGCTCTGGGCTCTGGATGCTCAGAAGGGCTCAGTCCGTGTGGGCTGGCGTGTCCAGGAGTCCAAAACCGTTTCAGCACTGGCTCCTTCTGTAGTGTGAAAGCTTTTAAATAAATGAAATGTTTGTGCTTCCACTGTCACTAAGTAGTGTTTACCCTGAAACACCGACTTGGCCTGATCTGGTAAATAAAACACAGTCCAGTGTTCTGATGCCCTGACTGCCAGTGATACCAGCCCTAGTGAGAAGCTGAGAGTTCAGTGAAGGGGTGATTTACAGAGGTCTGGCAGGAGAGAGTGGGACACCAGATCCCAGCAACAGCTGGTGTCTATGCCACCCCTACCTTGAAGGGACAAGGAGAGAATGTGTGGCTAGAGCTGAGGCAAAGGGCCTCCCATAGGAGCTATGGTTACAAAGATGGTCACAGCTAAGCCATGGTGTCCGAGCAAGGAGAGAGCAGACACAAGTACCCCATCTCTTGCTCATCCCTCCCTCTCTTCTGCCTCTCTCTGATCTGGTGCCTCCCATGCTCCCACATCTTTCCAGGGACTCCACAAATTCCCCATCCAAGCTTTTAAGGTGACATATCCCAGGGCCCATTGAGAGGCTCCATGAAAAAGAACTGCCAGCATTTCATATGGTTAAAATCCCCAACCACCTGCCCCTTCCATAAATGTCCCCTCTCCGTCTGGGTTAATGTCAGTGATGCTCCAAGCACTTGGGACAAGATCTCTTGAATCACCCGTTTCTCGTTGTCCTGCACACCCAACTAGTCGTCACATCCTGGATGGATAGACACACAGGTCACCTGTAGCAGTTTTCTCCCATGCCTCCTTCTGTCCCCTCCCTTCCCATGGCTGCCTCCACTGTCCAGGTCTGCAGCCCTAGACTATCACGCCGGCCTCACCCCTTTGCACTGCTTATCTGTGATGCCACATTCTTTACTGTAGGGCAGGAGCTGGGGAGGAACCATTAAGAGCAGAGCACACACCAACAGCTGGAACTAGTGCAAGGCGTGGTTAACGAAAGCCACACCCCCTCTAAGCCACGCCACTACCCCACAGCCCTGTGGTAATTAATGCACGTCGCTAAGAGGCAGGGTACCAGAGTCAGGCCCTGTAAACGTGTCCTTCCCTGGCTTCTCTGAACTGGTTGGAACATCTCAGTGGGTCTCTCATTAAAAATGGCTTACACACAATCTTTAACACATATTTATTCATTTTATATTTGTATAAGAGTCATGGTTTTCCTTTTCTTTGTCCCGCTGAAGGGTCCTGCTTTGGTTCCTAGCCTCACTGAGTATCAGAACCAAGGGACAGGTGACTGTGGGAAGCTGGCACTGAGCAGCTGTCACTGCTCTTAGAGAAGAGGCTGATAGTGAAGCTGGGGGGAAAAAAACATTTCAGGAAGAAAAATACTGGCTCTAAAATTTCTGAATATTTGGCAAATATTGGGGAAAAACACAAGAAATGGGAAGCTTTCTCATCAAATATTTCACCTTGCTTTTGAAGCTGCTGCCAGCAATGGCTTTATGTTCAATGTCTATCTGGCCAGGAGACTTATTATTGTGTTCACTCCAGGCTGACAAGAGGCCTCACGTGGCAGGAGTTAGCGGGACGTGGAGATGAACCTGAGCAGGAGACTGAAGCAACGGGAAGAGGTCCCGAACAAGGGCATATTCTATCCACTCTGGAAACAACCCTCTTTGACATTTGTTTCTCTCCAGCTCGGGCCTCATCTCATGCAAACGATGAGAAAAGAATAATTTGTACCTCTTCATCTTTCAGTACACACTGTCTGCAGTACCAACCATTCTACATAAACAATTCAAAGGTGTTGGGAGCCAGGGGAGCCATGAAAGGGTTAAAGGGATTTTGAGAACAAGGAACTTTATCAAGCCTGAGACTACAGGAAGCAAAAGGTGCTATATTTACAGTGTCCCGGGGCAGGATACAGATATGCTGTCTGGCAGTTTGGGACAGGACTCAGATGTGTTATCTGGCAGTCTGTTTGAAGAAGTTGGAAACTGTATAAAAGTTAACTTTAAAATAAACTCGGGGCCACAGACTTTGAGCTGTGCGCCCTCCTGCATAACTGTCTGTCTTCTTTTCTTCTTAGTCCCCGCTCCCCCTTTCAGGGACCCTCTTCGATCCTGGCAGGCTGGACCTAACACAAAGGTTGCTAGTGCTTTCCTAATTGTCAAATCTAAGATCATTTTTTTTTCGGTCCTCTGGTTATTTAACTCTCATGTAGTATGTAAACTATTATAATCCCCCAAAACTGCTTTGCTGACTCCTCTGTCCTTGAGTGACAATGTCCCTAGGACTCTATCTTACCTCGTTTTTTCCTCAGTCCAGCTCTTGTTAAGTCAGAGGTTCGATTCAACACGTCAGGGGCCAGGCAGAAAATGTAAAGCATGAAAACCAGAAGGACTCCGTAAAACAACAGGGAGAACAGAGGGATGAGATGAACCGGAGTGTGCATGCCCGCCTAAGCAGCCTTCCAGTCTTTCAAGAAACATCACAAATATAGGTTCTTACATAGTATCTAATGGTGAAAAGTTGGCAACTAATTCAATAGTTTTACAAAAACAGGACAAAGCAAATGAGTGAATCTGATCTGGCCCATGAGCCTCTAGTTTGTGATCTCTGCCCTGAGCTCTGTCACTCACCCTCATGGTCACAACCATCACCTGTCAGTTATGGCTTAGTTATGACTTCCAAATCTGATTAGCCTTTTCCTTAGCCCCAGAGACGTCTAGCCAATGCCTTCTGGAAAGTGCCACCAGTGAGCATGTTCAAAGCTGGGCTGATCAGCCTTCTAAAAAATCCCGCTGCTCCTCTTCTGTTCTCATCTCAGTTAACAATCTTCTCTCTCATCCTGTCTCAAATTAGAAACCAGAGAGGCTCCTTATCTGTTCTCTCATAGTCCTCAATGGCAATTCCTCTGTACAGCACAGTGGTTAAAAGAAAGGACTCTTATTAGCGTAGCCCGAAAGAAACCACACAGCCGCGGTGGCCATCTCGGCTCTGCCACTTAGCAGCTGTTAGGCCTGGGACAGATGAACCTCTCTGAGCTTTAATTCTTCATATGGTTATTGTAAGGATTAAATAAAAGCAGCATTCAGAGCAGTGCCTGGCACACACTAAGCAGTACGCAGGCATTTATGATTGTTTTACCTCTTCAATTCCCCTTAAATCTGTCTATCTGACCACGACCCTCGCTGAGCCTCTCACACTCTCTCAAACTAATGCGACAGTCCCCTGACTGCCACCTCCACTACACTGCCTTCCTCCCGCCCCGCCCCCAATGACAGACCCTCCAAAAAGCTTACAAAAACACTTTCCTCCTCAAAGCAACTGCACAGAAGCCCCCGCGCTGGGGATGGCGGGGATCCCTCCCCGTCCTCCGACAGACCGGGAAAACACTGGCTCAGCGGCGTGGCGAGCAGGGACCCCGACCCTGAGCGCCCAGCGAGGTCCGGCCGCATTCGAAGTGCGGCCAGAGGACTTCTAGGCCGGGGCGAGGGTGGGGAGGGTGAGGGGCGGGGGACCGCTCTAGGAATCTCGGAGGTCTTCTGATCTCCACGCCTCCAAGTGTGGGTCACCTTCCATCTATCTGAATGGAAACATAAGACCGGGCCATGCCAATTAAAAATCCGCAGTGTATTCAATTATATCTCGCTAAGGCTGGAAAAAATCAGCAGTGTGTTTGGGGATGGGAGAACAATCTGCCATCTATAGGGAGGAGACAGAGAGCAAATGAGAAAAATTAAAGGTCTTATTGACTGACATGTCTCACTCACCTTACCTTTTATATCGTATAAACACCGCTTTATAGCTTCCTTTGGGGGGATGTGCTCATAGCTGCCTTCCAACATGGTAGAAGATTTGGGGTGCCTCCCATGACAATGCCCTTCAGCCCATTGCAAGGGAGTGGATAGGACTATGAAGCTACCACAGGGTTTTTTCCTTGTCAAATAAAAGACGAAAGATTTTATTTAAAAGGACAATTGCAACTAGGGGAAGGGCATTATTGCAATAAGAAGATGGGAATTATTTCAATAGAGAGAATGTTTAGACCATAAGATCTGCAAACATCTCAAGGATGAAGCAGAAAATTTTCTTTTATAGGTAGGAATAAACAAGACTGGAAAGAACCAGTATGAGGGAGTGCATGAGAGCAGGTGTCATAACAAGACAGGTAATCAGGAAATGTCTTTCCTTCAGGTCCATTATAATAAGGAGGCGTTGTCTCACATTGCATTGCTGCCTCGGGCTGAGGGTAGGTCAGAATGTAGGGGCATAGAAGCTTCACTATAGTTTGGTCAAGTCAAGTTAGAAAGTATTTTGTCCAGGTTTGTCAGTGGATACAAAAGTTCAGCTAATTATCTATGAAGCAAAGAATTCAGAGAGTCTGTGTCTGGCTTTGTCACTGGTAAACACAGAAGGGCACCTTTGAGTCTTATCTAAGTCATGTGGGGAAGGGTGGCTCTCTGCAGTAAGTAATTTACTGGAAAACTAAGGAGTGGAAATGAGGGTGGGGGCGGAGGTTCTTAATTGTCACCGTTTTCCAGGAGCATAGGCTAAGGCAAAGTTTAATACTATCAGACACTTGAACAAAATCAGGTTATGTATTCTGTGTTGTTTCAGAGACTGAATATACAATTGCCAGACTATAAAAATAGTTCATAAAAATAGAACTCTGACCTACAATCTGCAGCAAGCAGCCCAGAAAATCAATACATTATCTATAGAAACCAGCCCAGGAAGCCAGCCTATTGTCTACAAGTCAGACTTGTAGGATGTCTGACCACTATCTCTAGCAAACAATCCAAGAAGCCAAACAATAACCATGTAACAATCAACCATAAAGGCCCAAATTTGGTTAACAGCTTACAGCTTTCTTAATATTTGTCCCTGCTTCCAACTTAGGACCACAGAAAGCCAAATATGCACCCCCTGACTAATCACATAGGATGTCCCACTTCTAGTTAGCCCACCTAGTTTCCATATGCCCACAAATTTCAATCAGGCCATTTTAGAAACCTGTCTTTCTTCCCACTATAAAGCTTTTTCACTTTCCTGTCTGCCTTTGAGTCTCTGCCAAATGCAAGCAATAGTGGCCGACTTCCCTGCTATAGGAAACTCTAAATAATAGCCTTTGTCTATTTTCATTTGGTTGGTCTTCATTTATTTCACATATGACATTTAAAAGAGAAATATTATATCAAAAAAGGAAACATACCAAATCTGGTTTTAGTGTTTGTCACAACTGTTAGTGCAGATACATTTTAAAACTATGTTGTGTGATAGATTCAAGGAAGTACTCAGGTAGATGGAAGATGTGCGAGTTATCTTCATTTAAATTATGAAATGATTACTCATGAATAGAGTCGAGTCTGATCTTGGTTAATGTAGCTCGAATAGCCGAGATTTGTCAGAGAGTCCCTTGCCCAGGCCAGGGCATATTCTCTAACTACTTGACATGAGTAAATAGTCCCCTTGGTTGGTGTATCTGCAGAGTGGGAATCAATCCATCAGTCTTTATAGCTCGAAGACCCTTGTCAGGGAGACCAACCACCTCAGTACCCTCATCATGGAGACCATCCACTTCACCGCGCCTGCAGTTTCAGGCTCACTAGCATTTGCTTTCTCATGGATCAATTTAAGATTAAGTTAAGCTAATAAGAAATAAAGGTGGCATAAAAAGGTAGAATTTTATGTATAACATTCTGAAATTTTCTAAGGTATGACAGCAATACAAGAGATATTGTTGGTTGAGGTCAGTATGTGGGAGAGGAGATTGGGAATTTGTCCATTATTCTAACTAAATAATGGCTCATTCAAGGCACTTCATTGGGGCTTTTAGCAGATGGAATACCCTAGTCCCTTGCTGAGATGGTCCATTCTGACGCCCACCCAGCACCCTTTCCAACTCTAACGCCCCCATCTAGTTTTCCTGAGAGATGAGGTAATCGCTGTTCCGGACCAAAGTAGTATTTGCTAGGACATTACAAACACCGCAGGGTTTAGCAGGGAAACCAAGCCCAAATCTCAGTGTTGAAGGGTCCCACCGAGATGCTCTCCGGCTTCCTAGAGAAGCAGCCGGGGGAAGGCGCGACAGGACGGACGCGAGGCCGCTGGTGACGCACTACCGGTCGCGCCACTGCTCTTCCGGCCGCGGCGGGGAGCCCTGCGTCCCGGGATTCCGGACGCATCTGCGGCCGCAGTCGCCGCCCTGAGGGGAGTCTCCAGACCTCACGGTGAGCGGGCGGGGCGCCAGGAAGGAGAACGGAGCGGCTCCGCCGGCAGCAATTCGGGGGCGGTCGGCCGGAGTCTGGTGTAGGAAGCCTGCTCCCCCGTCGTACTCTTCGGGGATGCTGCCCGCGCTTGCGATCCGAACTCTCGGCGGCCTCAGCGCTGCGTTCGCCTGGGCTCAGTACCCGGTCCGGCCCAGAGCAGACGGCTGAGAAGATGGAGGAGTGAATGAACGAACGAATGATGATTGCGTGATGGGTAAATGGTCAAGAGCTAGGATCAGTGTTCGGAAACGAAATCCCGGGGCTTAGCGTCCTCAGTCTTGATGCCGGCTACTTCCTCCCCCATTCGGTCCTGCAGCTCGGAAACCTTCATAGGGACCGTCGTAATAGGAGACGGCAAATAGTACTAAGCGCACTATAGGTGGGGACTCTCGAGATTTGGGCCGGACCGGGTACTGAGTAATTCCCAGGGATCCAGAAACTGTTTGATTTCTAAAGTTGAACTATCTAGTAATCCCTACCTTCCTCTGTAAGGCTCAGTTGACAGCATGTATGTGATAGCACGTGTGCAAACATCAGTGTTTTCCATCAAAATTCTGCTACCCGTTGTTTGCCGGTATTACACAGAATCCAGGGGCGGGGTTACAGAATGAGTGACGTTGAAGCCTACCAAATGGGAAGGTGCTTTCAGTTTCAGGTTTTTATGACCACACTACATTTATTTAGCACTTAACACGTACCACGCACTGTTTAAGCAGCTGTGCTAACTTATTTAACCATCACAACAACTACTTGTAGTTTTTAACGAGAAGATTGAGATACGGAGAGAGTACATTATTTGTCCATGGACAAATTGCTAGTAAGTGACCTAAGATTGTAGAAGAGGTGAGCCAGCGTGCAGGTGCAGCCTGAATGTGTTACTTTTGGCCAGCTGACAAGTCCAAAAAAGTGTACATTTTAGTGGATCTTATTGAAAGAATTGTGGTTACAGATTCTTGGAAAATGCCCAGAATCCTTCAGCTAATTTTCGAGGGGTTAAGGAGGTAGCAGCAGAGAACAAATTTACAGAGTATGAGGAGAAAGCCAGCTTCTTATTACTTTTAACGGGATCAAGCTATTGAAAGCTTGTTTCCTTTTACCCTTCACCAGAATTCTCATCTCACCCCAAATCTGGATTCAGACAGAACCTTTTCGCATCTTAAAATCACTAACAATGAGATTATTCTACACTAGGCACTTGTGAAAATATCTGTACATTTTTTTTTTCTGGAAAATTTACAGACCAGGGAGTAAGCAAACTGTCACCCATGTGTTTGTACCATCTGTTTTTGTAAAGTTTTATTGAAACAGCTAAGCTTATTTGTTTACATATTGTCTAGTTCTGTTTGCAGACTATACAGGAAAAGTTGAGTAGTGACAGAGAGACAATAATAGCCCGTTTAGCCCATGAAGCCTAAAATGCTTACCTTATAGCTCTTTACAGAAAAAATTTGCAGTTTGACTTGAACTGCTGACTGCTAAGATGATCCATCCACAGTTGGAGGCAAGTGATGGTCACAAAGATGCCTTTTCTTCTCCATAGGTACCTACTTTGTGGCAGATCTTCATAAACGCTTCTTTGCTGGTCTTGAGGTTTAGCATTAAAAAACAAACAAACAATCAAACTTGATTAAAAAAATCAATTCTTCATTCATTCCATTTCTTTGATTACCAATGAAATGGAACTTTGTTTTGATATGCTTATTGGCCTTTGTAATATTGGTCTATTTTTGTACCTAAACATTTTTCTCTCAATTCATCTTTTCCTTTCTCGTTAATAAGAAGTCTTTTATCTGTTAGGTATATCTATTCCTTGATGTCTAAATTAAAAAAATTTTCTAGATTGTTGGATAGAGAGACTATTGCTTTTCTGTGACCAGATTTATCTAGTTTTGTCTTTGTCATTTTTTCCTTTTTTGCATAATGCTTAGAAAAGGCTATTCTAACCCTAAAATAAATTACTTATTAATGTTTTATTTTACAGTTTTATTTTTTATATTTAACCGTTTAATCAGTTAGATTTATTTGGGTATATGGCGTGAGGTACGAATCTCACTAGGTGTTTTTTTTTCAGGTGGGTAAGCAATAGTCCCAACATAATTTATAAATAACAAATTTTTTATAAATGCTAATTTTGTCATATATTAAATTATGTATTTCTCTTCAGAGATTAGGACTCACTAAATTCAAAAGCCAGTTAAACTTCCTCTCAAGTATGTAAACTCATTGTTGAGATTTTTTTAGCCACACTTTGATTTTATCTGTTACTCCAAGAATTTGTTACTCTCTTTATGACAAATACTCTAAATACAAGTTTTCCTCTGTTCCAAATATGTATGCCTACTTTCTGTTTGAATACTTCAAAACTAAATATATCTTCTTCCTCCCCAAACCAGTGTTCCACTCTCACTAAAGAGTATTGTCATCACTCATGCCAAAACAGCAAATTATCTTTGACTTCTCCCTCTCTCAGCCCCACCCCCTGCCCCAGTATTCATCCAGTCCTGTGGATTCTGTCTCTTAGGTAGTCCAGTCCCTTACTGGACTGCTGAAATAACTTCCCAAGGGGTCTTTCAGCCTTCACCTTGCCCCTCCACTCCTTGAATATTTCTTTTTCTCTGTTGCTACGGACAGAGAATGTGTTTTTTTTAAAACAGCAGATCTAATAATGTCACATCTCTTTTCAAACTTTTCAAATCTCTTTAATGGATTTCTGCTAACTTTAGGGTAAATGCCTTAAAGTGGTTTGCAGGATTGTATTTGATCTGCACTTGGCTTGATTCAGGCTTCATGTCTTGTTTCTGGTGCTTAATACTTTGACTTACTGGATTTCTTTCATTCTCCTAAGGTATTGAGTTTGATTCCTTTTGTATATTCTGTGTTCATCTCTCTGTATATTCTTTTCCCTCTTCACCTGTCTAATTCCTATTTATTTCTTCAGGGATGCTTTCTTTCCCAGACTAGACTAGATACCATGTGCTCTGTATTCCATAGCATCTCATATTCCCACTTAGATAATCCCCATATTTGTAACTACTGGTTTATGTCTTTGTCTGGCTGTGATGTAAGCTCTGGACAGGGGGCATGTCTGACTTGTTCTCTACCATCTAGCTGATCATACCCAATCCCCTCTCAGCTTCATGAGTCTCTGTAGGATTGTGTGCTGGGTTCCCTTTATGTCCCTACTGTGGAAGAGGAACTGGAAATCCCAGATAGGATTCTCTTAAACTTTTAAAACTCACCACAGAAGCATAGGCATTTATGAGAAGCCCACAGGACCAGGCTTATTATGCACTTCAGCAGACACAGCCTGCTGAAGCTCTTGTGTGCCTTCTGAACTCTCTATTATGGTAAAACGGTCTCTCTGTCTCCCTTTTTCCTTGAAATAATGCTGCCAGTTTTACTCTCATGTCAAGGTTATATGGAGAGACATTTTGGATAAACAGTTGTGATTTTGACATTGCAGACACAGGAAACTCTGCTATTTTTGCAGCTCTTTTATAAGTCAAAAGTTATTTGACAAAGTGTTTTATTTAAACTTCAGTCTACGCTCTTGTATTGAACTGTGCCTAAAGAAAACTGTTTGATAAGAAAGGACTATCCATGTATCGAGGTTGTATCACACAGAGTTCTCTAACTACTATCCAGTTCCAGGCATATGTTAGCCTTGCTATGAGGCCATTTTTTTATTTTATTGACTTTTCACATAGATTATAGTATAATGGACAGAGTATTTCAATTAACATGAATATTCCTACCCACTTCATAGTTATCTTTATCATAAGTAACATTATTGATTATCGATCAAGCATTTGAATGTTTGTTTGTCTGGCTGTTACTGCTTGGGCTGCTGACAAAGAGTTTGTGAACCTAGAAGGCTGAAAGCCAACTCTGATTCTTACTGATGAAGTCATATTGCTGTCCTGACAAATTTTGTGTGAGTTATTAGATAGTATCCCTAGGCGACAGCTCTTTCTCAATTTTCTATTACTGGGACAGTGATATCCCCTTCTCTACCCTTTTTTTTTCTCCTGTGAGCAGAACTTCCAGTTTTCCAACCTTGAAGTGTTTTACATTTAAAGCAAGGAGAAGATTTTTGGATGCTGAGTATGCAAGGAGCTGAAGAGAGAGAGATTGGAAGAGAGATTTGTCCAGGTGAGTGATTAAGGACAACCAGTGGGAGAAACAGTAGGGCTTTGGAAATTTTACACGAAGAATTGAATGAAACTCAGTTCTTTAAAATGATAAAATGATGCTCTTTTAGGGAGATTGAGGGTGGATGTGGGTAAGCATCTCTTGGACCAGCTTTTCCCCAGTAATCTTTTTCTCTCTCATTTCCTACATTTGCCCTTTTACATTCTCCCGCTATTCCCCATTCCTTAAATATAAACCATCCATGTTTCCTCTCTTGCCCTAATCATTAGCCTGTTGTTGTTTGTTGTTTTTTCTCATCTCCGTTGTCCCTGGTGCTTTCACTGTCTGGGTGTCTGTAGCTGCCATTTTTATGGGATTCCTCATTAATGGTGATGACTTTATCCTGATGGAACTGTGTTCCACCATTTGCAACTTTGAATTACTTGTCCCACTTTTATTGGGACAAGTAATATATCCTTATTAAAACCTATAAAAGTTAGGTCCCAGAACTTCAAGGGCCTCCATTCCACCTTGCACGAGAGAGATTCATTCTGATGGTTTCTTACAGGTTGGGTGAACAAGCCTATTCCAGAGCAGGATGTCTCCAAAATGGATTCACCAAGGATAGTAGAAAAGAGACTCCAAGAGGATGAATCCCAGGATTCTGCATTTGAAGAAAAATATACATGTGAGAGCATGAAGGAGAACTCTCCCAGAGAGGTTCCTGGGCCATGCTTTTTCCAGGATGGCAGTTTTGGGGGAATAACTTTCATCCACAAGGAAGCACCTCCGGAAATGATTAGCCAAGAATATAATTTTGAGAAAAGGTTGCTTTTGACCTCAAGCCTTGTTACACATCTCAGGGTTTCTACAGAAGAGAGCCTACACCAGTGGGAGACAGGTGGCATACACACCAATGAGATTTCAGACCAAAGTCAGTGCCCGACCCTCTCTACACGGAAAAAGGCTTGGAAATGTAATGAATGTGGAAAATCTTTTACGCAGAGCTCATCCCTTACCCAGCATCAGAGAACTCATACTGGAGAGAGACCATATGCATGTGAAGAATGTGGGAAAGCCTTTAGTCGTAGCTCATTCCTTGCTCAGCATCAAAGAATACACAGTGGAGTGAAACCATACAGGTGTGAGCACTGTGGGAAGACATTTCGATGTCGATCCTTTCTTACTCAGCATCAGAGGATCCACACTGGAGAGAAACCTTATAAATGCAAGGAATGTGGGAATTCCTTCCGTAATCATTCACATCTCAGCGAACATGAGAGAATTCACACTGGAGAGAAACCTTATAAATGTAATAGGTGTGGGAAGGCATTCAATCAGAACACACACCTGATTCATCACCAGAGAATTCACACTGGTGAAAAACCTTATTTATGCAATGAATGTGGCTCTTCTTTTCGCAAACACTCAAATCTTATACAACATCAGAGAATTCACACAGGAGAGAAACCTCATAAATGTGATGAATGTGGGAAAACTTTCCAAACAAAGGCAAATCTTTCCCAGCATCAGAGAATTCATACTGGAGAGAAACCCTATAAATGTAAAGAATGTGGCAAAGCCTTTTGTCAGAGTCCATCCCTTATTAAACACCTGCGAATTCATACTGGAGAGAAACCTTATAAATGTAAGGAATGTGGCAAAGCTTTTACTCAGAGTACCCCACTCACTAAACATCAGAGAATTCATACAGGGGAGAGACCCTACAAATGCACTGAGTGTGGCAAAGCCTTCATTCAGAGCATTTGCCTTATTCGGCATCAGAGAAGTCACACTGGAGAAAAACCTTATAAATGCAGTGAATGTGGGAAGGGCTTCAATCAGAATACCTGCCTCACTCAGCATATGAGAATTCATACTGGAGAGAAGCCCTATAAATGTAAAGTATGTGGGAAAGCCTTTGCTCATAGCTCGTCTCTTACTGAACATCATAGAACTCACACTGGTGAGAAGCTTTATAAATGTAGCGAGTGTGAGAAAACCTTCCGCAAATACGCACACCTTAGTGAACATTACAGGATTCATACTGGTGAGAAGCCTTACGAATGCATCGAATGTGGAAAATTCTTCAGACATAGTTCAGTCCTTTTTAGACATCAGAAACTTCACAGTGGTGAATGAACCTGACATTAGGTTTTGCCAGTTTCTAGAAACAGTGGTTAGTCATCTGGCTGCGGAGAGAGGGGCAAGTGGAGAGCCTGGAGCGAAGGGTGAAGGAGCCTTGGCTAACTGCACTCAAAAGTGTGTTTTCAGAAATGTAGGTGGGGACTTAGAGAATGCAGAGCCTACAGGTGAGCATCTGGGAGTACAGGGTAGAAAGAATGTTCCTGCTTTTCAGTACATACTGCTGCTTGCCACTCGTCTCCCCATGTGACTCATACCTTGTCGTGCCATTTGTTAAGTTAGTACATGTGATCCCTTACTGCACCCCTGCTCCACCTTCCAAGCTTGTGTGTTCACTGACCAGCAGGCCAAGGCGCTTTTCCAAACACTGTCACTATGGAGGCAGCAGCAGTCCTGAGGTAGTGCTGAGTAGCCTCCAGATGTCTCAGGCAGGTCTACCCATGCTACTGCGGGGAAGGCTGCTCAACCTGTGGAAGTGGTCCCATGAAGGGGAGACTAGTAAAAGACAACCCATGTTCATTCAACAGATGAGATAAGTAGCAAGAACTGGGCTGATTGCTACAGGTCTGTTGGTGGTAAAAAAAAAAAAAAAAAAAAGCTGTATGGGTGAGGGAGATGTTCTTTGATCCTTTCTAGCTGGAGGGTGACTTGGGGTTAGTAAGGAAATAGGTTGAGAGAGACTAATTTTGATGCCGATTTGTGGAAAGGGAGTCAGATTTGCTCAGAGGGCCATGGAGAGGAAGGCCCAGCCTTTGTCCCAGAGGAATACTGGTTTACCTAGGAGGGAAATGGCCTGTGCTAGACAGCTGGTGATGAGGCCTCGGCAGGAATCTGGCACGTGACTGAGCAAGCCACCATCTCTGCTCTGGCCTGAGGTGTGTACCTGCCTCTTTAAGTTTGGCTGGTCATGATGACCAGAAGAGAGTGACCTACTAAGGTTAACAGTGTCCAAACCATGGCCTTTAAGGATGAGAAAGCATTAATGATAAAGGAAAACAGCTTTTCAGGTTGGTTGTAGTTTGGGGCTGCTGGACCATCCCTTCCAAGTGTGTTGGTCACTGTAGCAAGTTGGGCTGGGTTTCACATTATCATGCTGCTGGTGGCTATGACCATAGATTTGTTAGATCTCGGATGTTTCTGTGTTTATCAGACCCATCGTATTCCTGGATACTGACCTTCACTGCAGGTTTGGAGTATCTGGAGAAACACTTCTCATGGGATGGATTTAGAAAGAGCTCTAGAGAGGATTTCCTCTTTGAAATCCCTGAAAATCAAGATGCCACAAAGGCATGTGTTTTCCTCTATTTCCCCACTCCCTTTTATATTCTTAACTGCCTCCCAGAGATTCAGCTCCGAAAGGTTAAGTGAGGACAGTCTGAATGGTATTTGAAATCATTTCTATGTTCTGAAGCTTATGCAGTTTTTAAAAATATGATTATTAAAAACAAAGGCAAGATGATTTTGAAATGGTTGATTACTGGAATTCAGTATTGATTTTTTTTTCCCAGAACAACTATCTTGTAACCATTGCTGTGAGCCCTTAATTACCATTAAGAGGAATGTGGCAAAAATGTCACATATATTTTTCCCTCTCTAGCTGTGAAGATTATGTTCTCAAAACCTGACACAGGGCAATTTATATTTGAGTAAATTAATATACCTTATTGGCAAAAATAACCCAATGAAAAGTTTTTATTTTATGCTTATAAAAAATATATAGTATGCTGACAGCAAATGTCAATGTATTTATACTTTTGAAATGAAAAATAACACAATAGAACTTATTGCTAGAATATAGTAAATGTTCAATAAATATTTATTTGTCGGATTAATATTTTCTAATCTTTGCCCACCAGAACCTTTAGGAACTTCCTGGTATGTAGGTATTTAACGTGATGTTTATACACTGCTGTCTCTGGAGTCTTGAGTGGAGATAAAGGATAAGGAGAGTTTTCTTGAGGAAAAAATGGTAAAACCTTAAGGGTGAAAAATGTCTAAGTTCTTGTTAGAAATATTTTCTAAAATGGGCTCAACTCTTGAGTTTTTACTCCTCAAGCTAATAGAGTGGTACCATTTTCACTTCCTGGGGAAACAGGAAGGGAAGGTACTCATCACCTTTCCACTGCCCTCATCCCATATTCTCATACTTGCAAATAGTTGTTCCTAATTTGCTCTCAGCTGTTGGCCTACTAGGTGCACAGTCACTGCAGCTTGGTCTCAAACTTAAGAATTGTCCTCTTCCTCAATCTTCCCTCTTCTTGAGTCTTCATATCCAGTCAACCACTATATCCTGTTGATATTATTTCTTAAACCTTTACTGCTCTTCTTTTAGTCCAGCTCCCCAATTTATTTCCTAGGGAATTTTTATATTTTCTTAACCAGTCTTCAAATTTCTTGCCCTACTAGGCCACCTTTCACATTTCTTCTGGATGGTCTTTGTAAGACAACTGTGGCAGCACTATTCTCTCTCAGAATAAAGTTCTAGCCCCCACAGAGGCATCAGAGGTCTCTTCTGGCCTGTGCCTATATTGCCATTCTCAGCTGTCATTCCTGCCTTGCACATTCTGTTCCATAGTGCAAATTCCTGGGGTTCTGCGTCACCACTGAACTCTACGTTGGAACCTTTGCACGTAATATTCCTATTACCTAAACTCTCTTCCTTCTGCTTGCCTGGAAAGCTCCATTTGTCACTTATAAATGTGTGCAGGCAACAATGCCTTAAAGCTGTCTTTGACCTCACCTATTTTTAATTATTTTATATCTTCATTTTATTTTCATGTTACATACATTGTCATGACTTGTTTACAAATCTCTCTGTTCCAGTTGAACTGTCAGCTCCATCAGGGCAAAGGCCATGTGATATTTATTCATCGTTGTATCTACAGTTTAGCACTTAGAAGTTGCTCAATAAATATTTGTTGAGCTCAAACTAAAATATCGAGTCAGAATTTCTCCATGGCAACATGTGACTTAGGTACACAGTTAACCAACAGAAAGGAGGTATGGTGAGTACATGAGTATGTCCATGAAATGTTATAAGGAGCAAGAATTCAGAACCTTCTCTCAAGATACGGAGTGTGTGGTTGTATTAAGCAGAAGATCCCCTAGGAAATGTTTTGTAGCAAAAAAAAAAAAAAATTATTTTGTTGTAAATTAGGCACGTAAATGTCCCATTATAGTTTTACAAAGTGCTTTCAGATGTGTTGGTGTCAGGGCCAACGGGAAGGGGGAAATGCATGCAGCTATAGAAGCATAGCTATGTCAACTGTAATCTTCATGAAAATAAGCAGTAGCTGAACGATGCAGGCCCCGCAGGATAGCAGTTGAGCTTAGGATTCCCAACGTGGAAGTACTTACTTACTGAGCTCATGGCTTTCCTTGGGCTCTGGAATGAAATAGAACTGGAATGTGTTGCTTATTCACAGTGCCGAAATTTCATTTCTGACCTCAGAAGAACATAAGGGCTGAAGTCACATTAGATCCTCAAAACAACAAAAGGGAAAACAGGTGGTTGGTCTTGCCAAGGTCACACAGCTAATAACTATGAAATGAAAATGAAACTCGTGTTTTCACTTTCCCTTCAGGTTTTTCTTTATTGGTTGTACCTCTGCTACATGATGTTCCTGTGTTTTAAGACACAAGTATATTGACTGCTTAAAGTTCTAACGTTGCCTTACTCTTGAGGATAGGAGCTCACCTTAGATCAAGAAGTTATTTAGCCCTCACAGTCAGACCTTCCTACATGTAAGTGAAAGTGAAAATAAGTTGATTTTGTATCTTTCTTCCTATCAGAAATCTAGCCTTTATCCCACGTGGTTTCAGTTTTACTCTCCTTCAGCTTCTGGTCACAGAAGGGCAAAGGTCATTACAGTTTTGTGGAATGATTTTGGTGTCCACCCCTCCCATCCGTTTTCCACTTTTCAGTGAAAGAAGCTCAGCCCAAATTGCTTTAAGCCCGATTCCTGTTACTAGTATCCTGTCCTGCTTTGGGTACCACCCTCCACAGGTAATTTCCACGCAGCTTAGCCTGCCGATTTACATTCTTTAAAGCCTAACAGGGAAAATGTGATTAGGTCTCGGCTGTCTGGCCTGTGCGATGTTAGGGCTGTGGTAGGAACTTGCTGATTCCACAGAAGTGCTGAGAAAGTGACACTGTTAAAAATGCTAGTGCAGCGTTGTTCCCTAGCATGTCAGCTGACATTTCTACAAGGGTTCTCTTTTGGCTGAAGATGGTTACTGATGATTTCAGTCTGCGGTATCTGCACACCTGATTTGAGTTTCCAAATTAGGGACTCCGTTTTGGGAAAACAGCCCATCCAAAAATTTGAGCAAGTGGTCTTTTGCATCCCATTCACTTATTCAGGTGTTTACTCTGTGTCTCCTGCGGCCCACTAGGAGTGTGGTATTAAGCGCGCAGACCCGTTTTCCTGGACCTGCAGTTCGACAGGAACGCTTGGAAGTGGGTCAGGTGCCTGCTGCCCATGCCTTTATCCCTGGAATACACCTGACCGGGGAGCCCTTCTGTGCAGATACTTCCTGAATGAGGACCAGCAAGATCCGAAGTTTTGCAGATGGGGGACAGGGGCACTATGGAGGGCTGGAAAGGTCGGGAAGCCAACGCAGAACGGGGACTGGCTGGAGCTGGGATTTGAGAACACGACAGGACGAACATTAACTCACATGAATTAAGCTCATTTACTCCTCGGGACAACCCTATAACATTTAGTACCGTTAACGATCTGTTTTATAAGTGAAGAAACACGCACAGAGAGGTAAAGTAACTTGTCCAAGTTCACACACTGAGAATCTGGGACATAAAAGCAAAGCAGAGCTCTTGTTCTTTGGGCCAACTGTTGAACAAAGATGCCAGAGCAATGGGTTGTTTCGGATTCCTGAGAGAAAGCCAATTTTCTGACTGGTGAGAATGTGAGTAAGGAAGATTGAAGCCAGTTTTGTGAAAGCGTTGAGAAGACCTCCAAAGGACAGTGGGAAAAGTTTTAGGAAGATAAATGTGTTGTAGGATGAACTAACCGGTAATAAGAGCTCCTGTAGTCGGCCCCCACTCGCGTCCTTTCAGCCTCCTTATTCAGAAAGAGGCGCGTGGCGACGGGTTTGCGCACAGCTCCTCCCCCCTGGCTCGGAGCACCCACACTCCGCGCTCTGAGCCCGGGCGGAACCACCGAGATGAAGCCTCTCTCCCGCCGTCCTAGAGAGGACGCGGCAGTGGTTCTCCGTAGCGGCGCGGCCTGGTGACGTCACTCCAGCCGGGAGCGTCCGGGGCATGCTGGGACGGCTGGGAGCGTGTGGGCGGTGCTCCGGGGATCCCCTGCTGAGCAGTGTCAACTACCTGGTTGCGGCGGCTCCTCCCCAGCACCTCCCTTGGACCCGAGGCGGGCGGACCGCTGCACCCTTCTTTTCCAGGCGAGCTATGGCCTTTGGAGAAGGGGCCCAGGGGCCGGAGCCCCCTCACCCTGGAGAGGGACGGGAGAAGGCTCGTCGAGAAGTAAGGAGACCTGGGTTCCATGTGGATGCATTTGAGCGAGCAAACGAACTTCTGAGTACTACAGTTTCCCAGAATCGAATACTGTTCTTGCTTTGTCACTTCACAAAGTTGTGCAGGTTGAATGTGTGTACCGTATGTGAGCTACTGCCTACTTTTCATTAAATTTTTATTCTCTAATAGCAACAGAGTAGGTACTGTGTGAAGACTTAGACTCAATAATTATTTAACAGCAGATACTATTTACTGAATGCTTACCAGCCGGCAAACTTGCACATACGTCCCATGGATTAACTCATTTATGCATTCTCACAGCCCTTTGAAGTAGTCAGCATCATCTCCATTTAACTTTTGAAAAAACTGGAGCACAGAAAGGTTAAGTAACTTACCCAAGATCACTTAGCTAATAAATGGTGTAACAGATTCACCCCTAGAGTGCTAGCCCAAGCCCATGCTATGTTTGTTTTCAAGGTTAACGGAGGCAGACAATGTACTCAGAATTAAAACGCAGGGTGGAAAGTGTCACAGTAGAGACGTGTGATATTCTTTCAGAATGTTGAGGAGGAAGTGCTCTGGAAACATTAAGAATTTTACACAAGGAAGAGGTGTGGTGGTTCATATTTGACATGAATATTAAAATCTGACTAGAAGTTTGAAAATTCTTTGTTCAATGTCAAATAAGATGCTGGTGTTTTGGGCTGCGTTAGACTGGAAACCAGGTCTCTGCCTTTTAATAGTGTTCGTTCCTTTCTATTCAGAGTGGTTCTTAAAACCTTCCTTTTAGGAGGGCCCCTTCTTCCAACAGACTCCCCTTATCCTTTTTGGAGATTCTGCTTCACTCAGGCAGTCTTATTTTTCTGAAATCCCTCCACCTCTGATTGTGGAAAATAACTGCTGGGGAGGATCCCTGCTATTGACTCAGCTTATTCTCAAGAGGTGATCTCACTGCTTGACTTGTAGTAGCTGTTCAGTTAGTACTTTTCAAATAAAATGAAAAAAAAAAAAACCAACAATGTCAATCAAAGACCAACCGAAGGGCTTGATTTAAGGTTTTTACTCTTTTTCCATGTCTTTAGAATCAAAGCATCACAGAGTGTTGAGACTAAAGGAAACTTTAGATATCTAGTTTTTAAATTTCATTTCACAGATAAGAAAAAAATCAGTTGAAATTGAGTGACTTGCTTCAGGTCATTGAACAAGTCGGTGGCAGAGACTAGAATTACGACCTCTTGACACTTACCAAGGTGAGTGAATAAGGAAGAATTGGTAAAATGAACCTAGTAAGTTACAGCCTGGATTACTTTTGAATTCTTGAGAGAGAAACTTTCAGTTATCACTGGACTGCTAAGATATTGCTTATAGGCAACCTAAGGAAATATAATTTCTTTTCACCTATTTTTTGAGGTGTTAAGACTATAGGTGGGTGGTAATTTTCCCCAATGCTTAATTTACCCAAGATTAGTATACTTATCTCTGTCACATTCTCCTACTGTTTATCACTGTTTGATCCTAAATTAGCCAGATTATTAATAATTGAGTGTTTCAGGATCAATCACTGGAGGGAGTTTTATAGACTTCACAAGACATGTCACTACTGAATCTCTTTCTCCCTGTCACCTATTCTAATCTTTCCCCCACGTCATTGTGATCCCCGTTCTCTGTTATCGAAAAGAGGATAAAAATGAAGCCTCCACATGCAGGTCCTCAGTTCTGCACAGAGAACATTTTTCTTTGTGAATATTTTTTTCAAGCGAGAAGACCAGCCCTGATGGCACAGCGTTAAATGTCTTGAGGAAGATGCAGCGAGTCAGAGAGCCTGGGCATCAAATGTTCACATTTGAAGAAATTGAAGATGCATGCTGAGCAAGAAACGGGAAAATCCTGCAGGAATGACTGAGAGGACAACACGAGCACACATATAAACTTTCCCAGGAGAACTGTGTTACTCTAACAATAATCACCTTTCAGAAAGTACTGTGTAAATATGAATTTGAGCAAAATTTCCTCTAAACCTGCACCTGTTGGATGAACAGCCCTTCACTGTGTTACAAGCAGCATGTGTTCCAGCCGCGTTTCACTGCAAATGAAACATCAGAGGCTTAACGTGCAGAAGAAACCTTTGAAGTGTGGTAAACGTGGAAAATTCTTTACTCAGAGATCATCTCTCACTCGGCATCAAAGGGTTCACACAGGTGAGAAGCCCTGTGTGTGTAGTGAGTGTGGAACTTGTTTCCATACAGTCAAATCTTACCCAACATCTGAGGATTTTGTACAGGAGAGAAACCTTATAAATGTAATGAATGTGAGAAAGCCTTTCAAACAAGAGCGATCCTTGTCCAGCATCTGAGGATTCATACCAGAGAGAAACCCTATAAATGCACTGAATGAGGCAAAGCCTTCAGCCAGAGCATCTGCCTTACTCATCAGAGAAGTCATTCTGGGAATAAACCTTATAAGTGTAATGAATGTGAGAAAGCCTTTAATCAGAGTGCAAGCTTAACACAGCATCAGATAATTCATTCAGGAGAGAAGCCCTGTGTATGTAACAAGTGTGATAAAGCTTTTACTCAGAACTCGTCCCTTGTTGAACTTGAGAGAACTCACACTGGAGAGAAACTTTATAAATGTAGTGAGTGTGAAAAAACTTTCCGCAAGCAAGCACACTTTAGTGTACATAATGAGATTCATACTGGAGAAAGGTCTTATGTGTGTGTCAAATGTGGGAAATCCTTCAGGCACAGTCAGCACTTGTCTGACATCAGAAGCTTCATGCTGGACAATAAAATTTGGGATATGACCACTGTGGAAAGACTTGTATGAAAATGTCATTTGTTTCTCAGTTCTTAGGAGTTTGAGACTCAGTCTTCAGTTGGGATGAATGTTTTGTATGTTGAACAAGTGGCAGTGTGTTTTAAAAGAAAACTGACTTGGTACTGGGTAGCCTTGACTTTGATGTCCTCTCTGACATGTAATGGGAGTGTGAACCTGTTTTCCCCCTCCCTCTCCCTCCAAGGAATAGTGGGGCTACTTGGTAGGGTTGTCTTGAAAATAAAATGAGCTGTTTATAATAAATAACTGCCATTAATTAGTTTTGAGTTACAGATGTTCTAGAAGTTTATTAATGTGGCTGTTGAAAACAAAGTTCAGCATTTTTTTGTTTGTTTCTCCTCATGTATTTTTTCTTATGAACATTCTTAACATTACTGTGCCACTGCCATCTCCTAGGATTTTGGCATCTTCAGTAGTGGACACAGGTTGCCCTTGAAACTTATCCTTGGAAAGCAAGGCCCTAGAAAGATCTTGGCCTTTGGAAGTGATGTGCCCTCTCATTGTGTCATATCAGGTCATGATGTCAGTATGACTTATTACTAGTAATGTTACCTTTGATCATTATAATAAGCTGGCATCTGTCTGGTTTCTCCACTGTAAAGTTATTAATTTTTCTTTTCTAATTACTGAGTATCTAGTGGAGAGATACTTTGAGACTGTAAATATTCTTTTTCCATTATTATTGGCCACTCATTTTCAAATCTTTTGAAGAATCTCTCCAACAACACATGCATTAATTTACTATGGCTGCTGTAACACATTATCACAAGCTTGGTGGTTTAGAGGAACAGAAATGTATTCTCTGATTTCTAGAAACTAGAAGTTTGAAATCAGTTCCATTAGGCTGAAGTCAAGGTGTTGGCAGGACTGTACTCCCTCCAAAGACTTTAGGAGAGATTGTTCCTTGCTTATTCCAGCTTCTGGCATTCTTTGGCTTTTAGCCACATCATTTCCATCTCTGCCTGTCTTCACTTTGCCTTGTCTGTCTAACCTTCTTCTGCCTCTCTCTCTCTCTAAGGAAATTAATGTTGGCTTTTAGATAATCCAAGATTATCTATTTGAGAGCCTTAATCACATGTGTGAAATCTTCACTATGAAAGGTTAACATTCACAGGTACCAAAGAGTAGGACTTATCTGGAGGCTGCCATCTGGTCCATTGCAACTTATTACTGTGGAATTTGCCAGATGATATTTCTAGTTCCATCATTACTCCTCCCTTATTGAACAGTTTATTTATAGCCTAATAAAAATTAATAACAATTTTATTCTAAGGATTGCAATCTACTACTATCATTTTCTTGTTCAAATTGTTCCAATTTGGCCATTGGTAATTATAGTGTTTATTGTAAGGAAGACCCATCCCTTTTCCCCCACTTATATCCTTTTGACATGTCATTCTTTCAGGCACTTCTTCTTTTGGGCACCAGATGTTCCAGGCTCTTTTTAGTACCCCTGCTTCTGCCCCAGCATCACATCATTGGCCTATCTAGCCCTGCTTCTATGATCCATTCCTGAGAACAAATGGGGGCAGTTCACGAGGGAAGAGGACTAGCCTCTGTGCTGGCCACAAACTCACTTTTCTCAGCAGAACAGGTCCCGCATTAAAAGGGCCTACTGTTCTTAGTTTAAAGGTGAAACTTTTCTTAAGGCTGCTCACCATATCTCACATGCCAGCATACCTTGGTCTTTCATCACAAGATGTACTTCCTGGCTGATAAGTCTTACACTTATATTGTTAGAAATATCACCTACGGTAAAGGCTTCATTAATATGAATTTAAACATTATTTAAATATTTAAATAAAATTAAATATTCAAGATCTTTTATATAGTCTTTCATATTTAAATTTTTTATCCCACTTAATTTAATAATGTAATAGGCTTTATCAATATTTCTTAAATTTGACCATCAAAACTATATGGCAGGCTTGTTAGAATTCTGGGCCGTATCCCCTAATTCTGTGACAAGCCCTGAGAATTTGCATTTTTAAGTTCTCAGGGGTGCTGATGCCACTAGTTTAGGATCCATACTTTGACAAACACTGGTCTGTTAAAAAAATACATTAGAGATACACTCTCCTTCTAACTATATTTATAATGTTCTTAATATGCTACTGTTCTGAGTGTGGAGGATATAGTGATGAATAAAGACAAAGTCCCTGCCCTCAAGACTCCCACCTCTAGATACTAAGACATTAAAATTTACAGCAATTACAAGTGTGGTATTGGTACAGGATAGATAAAGCAATGATACAGATTAAAAAATACCCGGCTTGTATAATGAATAAGTGTCCATTAAATACAGTACTGCAGAATGGCTTCAGGACTAGTTTGTGTAATCTAGAGAGTCTATATCAGGGCTTCCTAACCCACACACACAAATCACTTTTTGAGTATTCTTTAAGACACCAGGTCTTAAAATGGGGGAAAGATAGATGTGGTTGCTCTGAAATGTGTAATTTCTGATGGATGTGGCTGGTGAAGGATGGGATTTTAACAGGTCCCCAGTCTTGGCTGACTTGCAGTAACGAAACCTGTTAGGATACTCAGCAGGGTCTTGGCGTTAATCTAGAAAGGCTCTGACTTTACCGTTCTTTCCCTTCTCTACTCCAAAACTTAGAGAATCTCTCTCTCATTTCAATGGTCTTTCAAGTAAGTGAGACGTAGATGTAGTTCTAGGACAATTAATTATTCAGGGAAAAAAGTATACCAAAATAAAAATGAACCAAAATGAGGTTTAAAATGTAAAAAAATAAAAACAAAGAACGAGAATATAGGTGATTCTTTATCTGATACAGGTTGGGAAACAGAAAACAACAACAAAAAACTGACAGATTACAGATTACCATTTAGTAAGAAAAATATGACTATATTAATGGAAAATGGAACAAAAAGTTAAAGAAATACAAAATGGTCTGTTAACCTATGAAAAACAGTTCAGCTTTCCTGGTAAATCAAAGAAATACCAATTAAATTTATTAAAGTTTCAATACTATGCAATATACATATGACATAATTGTACACTTTGAACCTAAATCATCTTATTAACCAATGTCACTCCAATGAATTTAGCAAAAGAAAAATTATTCAATATATCAAATTGACAAAAAAGAAATGGCTGATCCAAGCCCATGGCTGGTACACTGTGATGAAGTACAGTGAGCTCTTGTAGATGGTAAGTGAATAAAATGGTAAAAACGTCTCTAAGCGTCAAAAGCTTTAACAATATTTAAATACTTTTCATTTCACAATAGATGTAACTCAGACCATTATGCTGTACACTTTAAACTTATACAGTGATGTTTATTATTTCTCAATGAAACTGGAAAAAATATTTCTAAGAATTGAAGAAAAACAATACTTCAATACTTTGACCCAGTAATTCTGCTTCCATTCTTCCATCCTAAGGAATCATCAGAAATACACTTGGAGCTTTCTGTACAAGCACATTTGATCACTGTCTTACTTAGGCTACAAGTAACAGAAACCTCATAGAGACTTAAATAAGAGGGTGTTTATTCTTATGTATCACTTCCAGAGTTCGGCAGTCCAAGGCTAGTGCAGTAGCTTCTCCAGGCACGCCATTAGGATCCAAGCTCCTTGAGTCTGTCCACTGGAGCCTGAGCATGTGGCTGCCTTCCTTATGTCTAAAAATGGGCCCGGTACTCCTAGGTTTCATGTCTGCTCCAGAAAGTATAAAGGGAGAAGGACAAAGGTTCACGTTGCCAATATATCCTTTTGCATCAAAAAACCCAGTAGCTTAATTAAGCAGACTTCCACTTGTACTCACTCTTTTTAGCATTATTAACTACAGTCACCAGGTTATATGTTAAATCCTAACTAGCATCGGACCTTTCCTCATAGATGACCCACTTGTATCTCGTAACTTGCCAGAGCTGTCACATGACTACCCTTAGCACGGGCAGGGGAAGTATTCTTAAAAAATGTAATTTACATACATACACGCCCCACATGGGAAATAACATGTTAATGTCTACAGAGTCAGCATTTCAAGTCAAAGATGTATTGATGGGTAGACACGTTTTTCTCTTACTAAATTTTTTCTGTATTTTCTAAATTTTCTATAATGAACTTGTATTACCTTTATAATATGAAAAAATATTATTTTTAAAAACACCCCATATAAGACTATACTCATTCATTTTCGTCTTCACTGTCGAAAGAAAGGAGGCTACTGTTTTTGATTTGCTTTTGTGAGTTCTTTTTAACTGAGTCCTGCTCATTTGCCTCCTCTTCCTTTATCTTCTTCTTTTTTGAGCTCGCTGTTAAACCTGAATATTTTTCATCGGAGGAACGCTTGACTGGTTTTCGATACATGATTCTCCCATCAGCCGAAGCCGGTTCTTCATCTGCAGCAAAAACAAAGGTAAACAACTTCTTTCTCTCCTCAATACTTTGCCTTGAAGAATCAGAAGGCAAGGAAATCTCACGCTGTATTTAAGGATGGTCTTGAGTCAGCTCAGTCTGGTCTGCTCCACTGCCTCCAGCTGCATGCAGCCAGACATGCAGCCAGACATGCAGCCTGACATGCAGCCCCTTATAAAAACTCCCGGAAGTGCTCCAGTCCTCAAGGAATTCCAATCAGGCTGTAATTTTAACTACTTTGAAAAGTGATTGTTTGGAACTCCAGCATTTTCCAATGTAATAAATACTTAGGAATAATGAAAAATACGCTATAAACACACCACACTTCAGACAATCATTAAATAGATCTCTGCTGATTAGTCTGTAAACCTAACCAATTATTTTTTTAAAAGCAAGATGTTTTTACTTAAATTTGCACTTAATCCTCTTAACAACCCCGTAAGGAGACATAATTATTGTCTCCACTTTACTGATGAGGTAACTGAGGCTGAGAGGTGAAATAACTTGTTCCAGGTCACACATCTGGTAAAAGTTAAAGCAAAAGTTTGAACCCAGAACCATGTCCTTCAAACTTACCATACTTAATATAAAATAATTTCATACTCCAGGCTCCTTAAACTGTTAGAAAAGCCAGATCACTTTGATGTACCTGCTTTGGCAGCCTTTATTTCCGCTTTAATTTTCATGGCTTCTTCAGCTGACAGGTCTCCCTTTTTTAAAACCACCACTTGGGGCTGTTCATCTTCTTTGTCACTGTGATCACCATCTTCATCTGGGAGCTGGGGCTGGATTCTCTAGGGGAAAACACAACACAATGTGTAAGCCACTGACCTTGAACCAAATACAACCACTGTCTGTGAGAAACTGTGATTACTAAAGTGAGAAGGGAACTCTAGTGGCTAAATATGTTTGGCAATGAATTTTCAAGTAACTCTGAAAAGCCTAACCTATCAGGTAGGGGAGAGGCTACCTGCCTGTTAGCCTGGGGTGCTGTCTAACGAGATGAGTCTCCCCCTCGGGAGGACCCAAGCTTGCAGTTCCCAGTGTCAGGGGCCCTCTGCTTCATGTATTGCCGGCGTTCCCAGCCTACTCAGGGCATGTCAGTTCTCCCTGCTCTTCATCAAGCCTTTGTACTTCCACCTCTCTCAAAGAGTGGCAAAAAAATAAGCAACCACCACCAAAGCACAGAGAGCAGCAAGTAAGAAGGTATTCTTTCTCCCACCTCTGCATCTCTCCTCTCTTCCAAAAGGTATGTTATCAGCTGTTTTCTACGTGTATAAAAATATGGAGTTATCTAAATTGTTTTGTAAACAGAATACAGTACATAATACTATGTGATGTGCTTTCTTTTCTTTTTAAATTATGAAACTTCCCAAACATAAAAAAGTATAGAGAATAACAGAAACCATGCACTCACTCACTATGTACATGCAACAAACGGTAACGTTTGGCCGTTGACTCAGATTTTTAAAAAATGTCAGACACCATAAAAGCCCCAATTTTTTTACTCAAAAAAAAAAAAAAACCCAAAAAAAAAAAAGCAAAAAAAAAAAAAAAACCTTTGCACAATACTTTGAGATACATATAGAATTACCTATTTTTAAAAACAACTGCCTAGCATTATATATATGGTCATCTCATGGTTTATTTGACCAGTACCTTATAAATAAAAATTTTGCTTGTTTCTAGTTTATTTCTATGATAAAAAATTTGCACGTTTTTGTTCACTTTTGCAAACTTCTATGTAAGATAAATTCCTGGAGGTGAAATTGCTGGGTTGAAAGGCATGTGCACCCATCACACATTAGTTAAACAGCTTGTTAGCCACCTCTCACAGAGCCTTGTCTCCCAAACAGGATGACAAAGCCCTGTAGGATCTGTCCTTGCCCTATGACCTCCACTACACTCCACCACACTCATGGCCTCTGGACTCCTGCCAGGTTTGAGTCTGCATATCCATGAACATATTATATTAGCTCCTTTGCCCTCCCTCTCTCTTAAAGTTCCAAGTGCCTAGGAAGCCCCACTGACCCTGGCCAACACCTACTCAAACTATCTTCTAGACTTAGGTCCTTTCGAAGTGCTCTCACCTTCTTTCTCTCACTGGGAACAGCTCTCATAGGTAGCATGTACCACACTGTTACCAATGTTTTTCTGTCTCTATTAGGTGAGCACCTCTGAGAGAGGTACCATGCGTTTTATGTCCATATTTAAGGCAGAGAGCCTGGCAAACAGCAGGGACAAGAAATATTTGTTGATCTATGAATGACCAATAGATGAACTACCTGAAGCCCTGCCAAGTTACTCATGGGTACACTTGTCCACTTTGTCTGCATCCCATGTCTATTCATCACTTGACAAGTGTATTCTCTTTAATGATATCCATGTTAGTTTGCTAGTCATTAATTTTGCCTATTTTGCTCTAAAATTTCCAATAAATGATCATAAATAAATAGGTAATTAATAAGCACTCTTAGCCAAGAATGAGAAAGTGAAATAAAATCATCCCTGGTGTTCACTAGATCGAGAATCTGACTTTTTGTTTATACAACTGGCTGGAAAACAAGAGGACAGTCTAAAGAGCAGTGGAGGCAACCACTGAAGACTGTTCATAGCCTCTCCTGAATTCCCTCCCAACAAAGTGAATAAGATGATTTAGCTCAATCACATAATGAGTTCCCACAAAACTTTTCTTTTTAACAGATCACTATAATGATTGTATTGCCAAAACCATTAAGAATGAAGCCGTTTTGACAAATAAGGACATGGGACATCTCTCTACAGAAAAGTCTCTTGACTAAATAAGCAAGCCCAAATTACTGATGCTAATTGGAAAGCCTCTCCCTCTGAGTTCTCCTAAGCATTCCAAGCTGCACCCTTCAAGGTGTTAACTATGAACACAGATCACCACCAGGACCTCAAGCAAACTATAAAATCAGGTCTCATGTTCTCTTTACAGCTGAATCCATATCCCTTTTCTCAGACTTCATCCTTTTTGTCATCATCAGTGTTTTTGGTCCTGGGGATCCCTGATATGTTATCTCTACCAAAAATGGCTCCTTGTTGCCTACTGAATAGTTCATAAGGCCTCACCTCCATCAGCCCCACAATCACCTCTATGTACAGTCCATAACTCACCATGCCTACATTTTTACCAATGTTGTTGTTTTCATCCCTATCTGCAGACCTACCTATGTATCAAGATTCCATCTAAATACCCCTTCTCCATGAAGCCTTGCCTGATGACAAGCATAGTAAACTAACCAATGTAACTTGTCACTCACTATTTGGTGCCAGGCACTGTCTTAGATGCTGGGAAGAAAGAGAAGGATTAAGACACTTAGAGTTCGATTTGGTGGTGGAGATACACAGGAGGTTAAGTAATTGCAATGCAAAATTATGCATATTACATTATTTTAGATATATGGACAAAATGAAGGACGGAGGAGGAGTAACTGGGGGGGCTTTGAGAAGCTTCATAGAGGCCATGTCCTCTGAAGGCAGAGATGAGGCAGGCAGGAAGGTGTTAAAGAATATGGTACTTGGAGAGACATCTTTCTGAGCTTTCAAAGCCCAGCACGGTGCCTGGGTTCAGCCCATACTCACTGGATTGAGTAATTTCACATAAGTCAGTCTTGTTTCCTCTACCAAGCTCTAAGTGACTTGAGGGGTGGGTCTCAGTGCAAATGCTGGACACAAAGTGCTACATAGATTCTTTATTTCGCCACACATGCCCTAAACATAACAGTCTCTATTAAGGAGGCTGGTTTGGATGTGAACCAGTTAGGATTGAAGCCTGGGAGGGTTTAAAAGTTGACTCCCATAGATCCCATCCCTTAACTATTCAGATGTGGCTCTTCCCTGAGCGCCTCTCCTGCTGCTCAGCTCCAAGACATCTGCTTACATTTTTTTTTAAACAACAAAGCATAGGAATAAATCCAGGGCATTCCTCCGAAGATGTTTCTGACTCGAGACCTAGGATATCGGGTCATTGATCGAGTGGCCTCAGTTTCTTTATCTGGAAAACGGGACGTCGCTACCTCCCACTCTGCTAACTATAGGTTTTGGAATAAGCGAGTGAGAAAGAAGAGACAGGAAAGTGGTCTTTGTTAACCATCTGTCAACAAGGAGGCGCTTTACCTGCGTCAAGTCATTTTCAAGAACACGGCAGCACTCTGAAAACGACAGAACTTCCCGGGAGCAAGAGGCTGTAGTTTGAAGAACCTGGGGTCGGAGGCCCACACGGATTGGGGGCCCGGCGCAGGGGAAAGGAGTGACTTGTCAGTACCTGGCTTCCAAGTCTAAGCAGAAGACGGAAGTGCGGGGCGGGCAGCGTTTCCCCGCCGCGACTGGACCGGGCTCACCTTGGTTTCTACGGTGGGCCCTTCCCTGTAGCCGACCCGTTCCTTGAAGCGGGCCAGGAACGCCGGCTCGGCTGGCCGCACGTACGACACCTGGTTCCGCTTGCTCATGGTTACTCTGGGGAAAAACAAGCTGCCGCGGCCACATCGGGACCCCAGAAGCAACGGCGCCTGCTCCTGACGTCACGTCGGCCCCGCCTCCTAGCGTGAGGCCGGGCAACATGGCGGCCTCCCTGCTGGCGTCAACGTCTTACTCGGGCGCCAAATTCAAATTCACGGCCATTTTGAGCGGGCGGAATCCCGGTGCGTAGCGCGGCTGGAGGTGAAGGCATCTGCTGCTTTGGTCTCCGGATTCAGGCGTGACGGCGCCATGGCGCCCGGCTCCAAAAGTAAGTATGGAGTCCGGGCTTCGCGACCTCGTCCCCGCCCCCAAGTGCACCTGTGAAAGGTTGGTCGCCCCCGGCCACCCGCAGGGTGCCCGGATGGGCGTGAATGGTGTGGGCGGGCTGAGCGGCCAAGGTGTCTGGACTCTCTCTGACTCTCATAGACACGGATGGACTTTTCCTTTCCTTCTGTGTATTGGGCGCACGCTACGAGCTCCGCACAGTTTTAGTCTCGGGCTGAGCAGTGAAATGGAAAAGAGAACCCTCACCCAGGAGTTTGGCTCTTTCTTCCCTCGCGTTCTCGGTCCTGCGGTTCCGTAGCTGGCCCCCTTCCTCTCTCGGTCGGACCCCTTGTCCGAGGGTCGACCCTGGCTCCCACCACCTTCTGCGACCTTCCTAAAGGGCAGAACTTATCCATGTTCCAAGCACGTCTTTCTCTTTAGAGGGTCCGCTATAGACTCTTAGATAAGGGACTTTTAAAGCTCAGTTTTACAGTGTCTTTAGTCTCACAACCTCTATTTTCTCACGGAATCCCCTCCAGTTTCTTCCTTTTTTTTTCGTGGAGAAGAGCGCTTTTGATAAACCCTTTATTTTTCACTAATTTCTTGGTTCTTTGTTGTTCTACATCCCCCACCTCTTACATTGCATAACACATTAAGAAGTCTTGTTTTTTAAAGCTGATTTTGAGCTGATCTGACGGATCTCAGTGAATGTTATGAATTGTAATGAGGAGAGGCTTACGTTAGAAAATTGAGGAAATTGTGAACTTTGAGTGTTTGAGCCTTCCAGCAACATTAATGCTTCTAGCTGTCAATACTAATTCTCTTCTGATGTTTGTTTCATTGACTTTTTCCAATCAATCATAACATTACCTGAACACCTTCTTATGCTCTTTTCCACCTAAAATATTCCTTTTCTTCCACCATTGCCAGTATTCAGAGAATATAAATTAGCCCACAAATTGGTACATACTTGGACCAAAATGTTCATCGTGCTTTCTGCACAGCCACAGTTATTTGTTCAGCAAATCTGGACTCAAGAGAATCAATGCCAGTGATATGATTAGAGCATAGTGGTGTAGTTCGTGCCTGTCTATTAAAGAACTCTGCCCTGTCTATATCCATCAAGGATATTATTCACAGCTTCCTTTTGTGATGGCAGTGATTTCCATGGGGGACTCTCCCACTCTTTTAAGTTAGTGAAGTTCGGGTTGATGACAACCCAGGTAAGTAAGTGCCCTTGCATTCTCAGCAGTCCATAGACCTGAGCATGAAGTGGGCACAGGGGAGGAGAGAGCCCATGTAGTGCTCTCTGCAGCTTTTACTCTTGTGCCCATGAATGTTATTTCTTGGGATTCCATGGACACCACAGATTGCTGACTGAAATTAGAGAAATGAGAATGTGAAATTGAAATTAATCAATTTGAATTTAAGATTTCTTTTCTGAACTTAATCATATTTGGTCAAATGACCCATGGGTATTTATCTGGACTATAGAATAAAACATCTTACTTTTTTTTTTTTTTAAAGCAGAAAGATTCTTTAAAAAATGTACTGTTTTGTTGAGGCGTAACTTACATACAATAACATACACAGATCTTAAGACGACTGCTCAATGAATTTTTACATATAAACAGACTCACATACCACCACCTAGATCAAGAAATAGAACTGTTCCTGGTCCCCAGGAAGTTCCTTGGCACCCTTCCTGGTTAATAATTAACCCCGCTCACGACCATTGTTCTGATTTCTATCACTATTTGATTACTTTTACCTACTCTTGAACCTCATGTCAGTCATACAGTATTTATTTTATTCTGGCTTTTTCTGAATGTTATGTCTGAAAGCATTGTTTATCTGTTATACGTAGCGGCAGTCGATTTTTTCGTCATTTAGTGTTCCATCATGTCAGTATGCCACAGTTTGTTCTATCGATGGACTTCTGGGTTTCTAGGTGGGCTGTTGTCAATAAAGCTGCTGTGACTGTTCAACATATTTTAAAGCAGACACATTGAGGACCTCAACGTTGAAAGAATTTTACCGCGAATGCCTACAAAGGACTCCCTGTAATATCAACTTACTATGGCAGCCACATGGGAAATTTTCATACTCCCTTTATCTAACCTTTGATTAAGCCGCAGCATAAGAAGGTGGTTTAGAGGAGGAGCCCCAGAATGTCTGCATTCAAGTCCTAGCACTTCTCACTGACAACATGTCCTCAGGCCTCGGTTATGAATAATGCCAGGACTATTTACCTCCCTGTAGTTTTTATTTCCTTTTATCTGCTGGCATATTAGCTCTGCTGCTGCTGCTGCTGCTGCTGCTATTGCTGCTGCTTCTTTTGGTAAACATTTCATTTTGGAATAATTTTAGATTTACAGATAAGTTGCACACCTGTACAGACCAGTATGCATCCAATCACTAGCTCTCCGCGAACCGCTCTTCCCTGATTTTTTTTTTATCCTACCAATTCTAGCTGCTTTGGCTTCTCCAGACTCTCAACTACTTCTCAACTCAGTGAGACCACCAGGTTTGCATCGGATTCCCCTCCCTGCAGTGTGGACTTGGGAGGCCAGGCAGTAAGGCTGGGGCAGTCGAAGGGCTCACTCGTTTCCCTTCTGTCAAGTTCACTTGATTATTCTGTTTGATGTCCAGTGTCTGAAAACTTGTTGCATATATTTTGCCCCGTTTTGCAGTTACTTAAAACAGGAGAGTTAATTCAGTCTCTGTTACTCCATTATGGCCAGACATAGAATTCTGGGTCTATTTTTGGTCATATTTACACCTAGGGTGTGGCCTTTCAGTCTGTTTTGATAGCGTGGGACATTTATCAGGGCTCTGAACTCTGATTTTTGTTCCTCTAATCTGTGAGTCTGTTAAAAACTCAAATTTTTAGCCTGTTAGCTGCAGCTCTCAGAACCTGCAATCTCTTCTAGGGAAAAAGCAGCCTCCAGTGCTGTGTTCACACCTCTGGGCTTTGGGCTTCTGTCCTCTCTTGGATTTGGGCTCTGTAAGACCTTCTTTGGCAGGTTTCCAATGCTTTCATGTAGATATTTTCTATAGTTTTTCTGCTTTTCTAGTTGTTTTCTGGCAAGAAGGTTGGTTTGAAATAAACTAGTCCTTTAGTTCCAGACAGTAATTGTTAAGAAAAGCCTTAATCTAACCCATTCAGTTTTATTTCAGGATTTAAAAAGTCTATATCTGAGGAAGCATAAAAAGTAGAAAGAAGATTAAAACCAGTCCTGTTAGCAAAAAAAAAAAAAAAAACAAAAAAAGGCTATAACTGCAACCCATG
Organism: Macroglossus sobrinus; assembly: GCA_004027375.1. Lineage (NCBI taxonomy): Eukaryota > Metazoa > Chordata > Mammalia > Chiroptera > Pteropodidae > Macroglossus > Macroglossus sobrinus. The sequence goes on from PVKZ01002397.1 coordinate 93,894, forward strand.
GCAGTGTCATCTTTTTCTGCCACTCTCCTGCCCAGCAACTCAAATCCTGGTTCTATTATTACTGTTATTACAGGACATAGGATGGCCTTAACCTTTTAATTTCAAGTGGTTAAAAATCTTGTATGAAATATCTTTTACTGTCATCTTGAGGATTACAGTTGTAGATGATAGCTGTCTTAATCTGTTTCGGCTGTTCTAACAAAAATATACTATGGTGTATCTGTTTGTGGATCTCTGTGTTTATACTGTTTGGAATTCGTTGAACTTCCTGGAAGTGTAGGTTGTATTTTCAGTGAATTTGGAAAGTTTTGAGGCCATTATTTTTTCAAAAATTTTCTGCCTTTTCTCTCCTTTTCTTGACACTCCCCATTACATGTATGTTGGTGTGCCTGCTGGTGTCCCACATTTTCTTGAGGCTCACTTCACTTTTCTTCATTCTTTTTCTCTGTTCTTGACTATTGAGTCCTTCTAGTGTATTTTTATTTCAGTTATTGTACTTTTTGCATTCCATAGTTTTCATGTTTCTTTTTTATAATTTCTATGTTTTTATTGGTATTCTCTGATGTGACATTGTCATCATACCTACTTTTAATTCTTTATAATTTCCTTTAGTTCTGTGAACATATTATAATGATTACTTTGAAATATTTTTCAGGTAAACCCAACATCTGGGTATTAACAGGCAATTTCTGTTGCCTGCTTTTTTCCTGGTTTACGGGTCATACTTTCCTGCTTCTTTGAATGCCTTGTAATTTTTTTGTTGGCAACTTGACATCTTAGATAATAAGTATGTTAAGCAACTCTGAGTACTGATCTTCCTACCCTCTGGGGTTTGTTATTTGCTTGTTTATTTGTTTAGCGACTGGCTGGATTGTTTTAGTGAAGTCTTTTTCCTTCCCACAATGAGAGGCCTCTGATGCTGCTCCTCAGAGCAGCACAGTTTTAGGTATGCCCACAGTCACCCTGGACGAGAGTAGTTTGGGGGATTCTTTTCTTTCCTTGACCACACTCACCTGTTTAACTCCAGCAATACCAGCTGATTGCTGTATGGTAGGACAGTGCCTTACAAACTAACCCAATTTAATTCTGGCTCCTTTGAAGGAATAGTGTTTGAGATCTGTGTTTGATATTTGTTCTGACCTCAGTACATCTGCTCCCCGCCTTCCCCGTCTTATTTAGTCTCCAGTTCTCTCCTGCAAACAGGCCTACATTTTAGCTTGTATCTTGAAACTCCTAATTGCCATTCACCACAAGCTTCACTGTCCTTGAGACTGCCATTAGGCTTGTTCTGTTCTCCATGCTCTGTTGTAAATGGAGTTAGCTCCTTTGGAGGAGCTAGCAGTTTTAGAGTGTCTCTTCCCCCTTAGGCAAAGTGTCTGAGCCCCGACTCTGGAGCTGGGGACAATGACAGTCTTCTCTCAGACACGTCTGCTCTGTTTGCTAAGTGTTTGTTGGAGCAGCATGTGTGTAGCAGCACCCTAGGGTCCTCTTGACTTTCCTCTCCTAGTGGGGAACCACTGCCTCACAAGCCAGGACTAGGTGGTTAGGGCCTCAGTGTCCTCAGCACCTGTGTCCAAGGTAGAGCCTCGTTCCCAGAGTGGGGGCTGAGTGGAAGAAGGGAGCCCCACCTCTCAACCATACTCACCTGGGACTTAGCCTCAGCAACAGGCAGCTAGCTGCCTGCAAGCAGCACGAGAACCTGATGGAGTTGTCATCACTTGCATTGGAGAAGCATGTGAGGGTGGTGATCAGGAGCTCAGTTTTAGACAGGTTAAATTGGAGACATTGCCTATTGGACAGCCAACGGGAGACATCAAGGAGGTGATTAGATGTAAGAGTCTGGGGCTGAGGTTTAAATTTGGGAATCGTCAGCATGTATATAACATTTAAAACCATGAGATTTAACATCATCGCCAGTGGGTAGGACAGAGAGGAAGATCAGGGCCCAGGCCCAGAAGCATCTGTCAATAAATAGCTCAGGGAGCTGAGGAGACCGAGGAGTGGCAGCAACTGAAAAGAGGCTCGATAAGAAGGGGAGTTTTGTACTGCACTTACAAACACCTTTAATGACTTCTTATCTTTTTTCCAGCTGAGTTACGCAGTGTGACAAATTGTCAGTCTAACCAGCCAAGGTAAGGAAAAACCCTCGTTAGGGATGTAGTCTTCCTAAAATAACATTTAACATTGTAAGGAATACTTGAAACAAGGGGAACTTATTCCAGCATTAAGCTTGGTCCTTTGCTACCTGGAAATTTGGAAAAATCACATTTCCCCACTCCCTGCCCCATCACCTTCCAGGCTAAAAGGTGGGATCAATAGCATAATTCTCCCTTGGGAGGGCCCATTTTATTTTTGCTGTGAAGAGGGAAATCAGAGACAAGCAGTGCTTAGAGCTCCTTGGAATCAACTCCCTTTGAGTTGATTTCCAGTAAAGGCTTATGTAGGTGACTGTCCTGAAGCACATCAGTGGAGGCTGAGGGCCACCAGGCCTCTTTTAGAGCGGAAGATGTAAGAGGGTAGATTTTGGGCTTTGCTGAGGAAACTCTCAGTACAGAAACATTAGAGGCAGTATGAGACTCATCTTTTTTTAGTGTTTTCCAGCAAACTTAGCTGCTACATTTTTTTGTCTTTAGTAACGAAGGTGATGCCATCAAAGTTTTTGTGCGGATTCGTCCCCTTGCAGAGGGTTCTGGATCAGCTGATGGAGAGCAAAACTTATGCTTATCTGTGCTCTCATCCACGACTCTCCGGCTGCATTCCAGTCCTGAGCCCAAGACCTTCACGTTTGACCATGTCGCAGGCATGGACACCACGCAGGTAATGGTAATTCTGAGAACTCTACTTTACATTTGTAGCATGTGAGATTCTGTTATTTGTGAGGATTTCATTTCTGGTCTCTTTGATTTCAGATAAGAAAGCTCAAACATTCCACACGTATTTTAAATTTAATTTTATTAAATAGTATTTCTTCCTTCATTAAACTTTGTACCAGAATGGCAAGCCTGCTTTACTGGCCCTCTCTCCATCCAGTATTGGAAGTTAGTGAAGGTGTACTTGTCAGAGCCACTGAGATGATCGATAAGTACAATTGAACTGGCTAGTTTAAGGAGACTGTCCTAGTTCTGGCAGCTATAACAAAAATATCAGAGATTGGGTGGCTTAAATAAAAAACATTGATCTTTCACAGTTCTTAGGGGTTGGTAGGTCTAAGATAACAAAGCCAGGAGAGCCAGTGTCTGGTGAGGACTCGCTTCCTGTCTTGTAGACACGTGCCGTCTCACTGTGTCCTCGCTGGTGGAGAGATGGAGGGGTGGAAAGGGTGGGGAATGGGAGAGTAAGGCAGAGATGGAGACCTAATAACCTCCCAAAGGCCCCATCTCCAAATACCATCACAAATGAATTTGGGGTGGCGGGGGGACATAAATATTCAGGCTATAAGGGAGAATAGATTTAAGATTACTATGATGTCAATAACTGTTTTTCAAATTAAGGATAATTTAGTTAAGGTCTAGTCAGCACTCTCCAGTAGAACTTTGCAGCGATGGAAATATTCTGTATTTGTGCTGTTCCTTACAGTAGCCACTGGCCACATGTGGCTATTTAAGTTTGAGTTAATTAAGAATGAATCAGTTTCTCAGATGCGTTAGCCATATGTGGCTATTGAGCACTTGAAATGTGGCTAGTGTACCTAAAGACCTGACTTAAGTTTTAGTTATTTTTAATTAATTTAAATTTAAATAGCCACATAATGGCTACTATATTGGACATCACAGTTCTTGATTCCCTTATACACATGATTGTTTTTGGTGAGACATTCAGATCTTTAGATATTTTCTCTTTTCATCTAGGGCATGGCCGGACAATGGAAATATAAAGTGAGCCACATATATAATTAAAAATTTCCTAGTAGTCACATTAAAAAATGTAAAAAAGAAACAGGTAAAATTAATTTTAATTTTGTATCTTATTTAATTCATTATATCCTGAACAAGCCCAATCTCGTCAGATCTTGGAAGCTAAGCAGGGTCGGGCCTGAGTACTTGGATGGGAGACCAGGTGTTGTAGGTGTATAAAAAAAAAGAACAAAACATAATGAGTTTTTTTTGTTCATGCTCAGTCTTTCTAATTTGTATTTTACAACACATCTCAAGTTGGAGTAGCCACACTTCAGGTGCTGAATAGTTATGTGAGGCTCTTGGCCACTGTATTAGACATTGTATGTCTAGGAATTCTTGCATTGTTGATAAATTGCATCTACTCTTGTGTAAAAATGAAAATAGAAACCACATATTGGTTATTTAGTACATGCTTGTGAGAAAAGCACTGAAGAACATATAGGATTATATTTTTTATGCTAATACCAGTATAATATTTGCATGTAATATGCAAAACAAAATTCTGTGTACAGTCTAGATCTGAGCTTAAATCTATAATTGTTTAGGAAATTCATTGACATGTTTGAGATTCTGTCATCTTAGATGTTTTAGCCTTTTTAAAATAAATTAATTTCCACGTTATCAGTGTTAAAAGAAATCTAAGCACACAATTTTTGTTGTTATTTTAGAATGTGGTTTAAGAAAAATGTTTTCATTTTTATGAAGTGCTAACATATTTGGCGCTTCTGTTTGTAGGAGTCTGTGTTCTCCGCTGTGGCCAGAGGCATTGTGGAATCCTGCATGAGCGGTTACAATGGCACCATCTTTGCATAGTAAGTAGTTGACTGTGTCTCTATGTCAGGATAGGACATTAAGTGCTTCTATTTGTTTCCTATGGCTGATGTCACAGGTTACCACAAACTGGTGACAACACGAATTTATTGTTTTACATCCTTTCGTCAGACAGACGCCTGACACGGTCTCACTGAGCTGAAATTAGGGTGTCCGCAGGGCTGCGTTCCTTCCTGGAAGCTCTAGTGGGGAATCCGTGTCCTTGCCTTTCTCAGCTTCGCATTACAGGCCACCACATTGCTTGGCCATCAGCCCCCTTTCTCTACCTTCTAAGCAAACAACGTGCAACTCCGTCCCCTTCCTTAGTCACATCACCCTCTGACTAGAGCTGAGACAGCTTCTCTAATTTTAAGGACTCATGTGATCATATTGGTCCCATCTGGATAAATCAATCTGAATTTAACTCCACCTCCTGGAGAGGAATTATCTGCTTATATTGCAGCAGGTTCTCGAATAACACCGTTTCATTATGATGTTGGTGAGATGCCATAGGAACTTAACTCTTGTTCATATCAATTACCCTGTGGCAAAATCGGTTATTTTATCCTTACTTTTGCTTGAAGTCGAAGAACCCGCTGACAACGTTGAGGATTACTGTCCTTAGAATCTGGAAGGAGGATCTGTCTTTTATTCCCCATTTATTTATATATATGTACAGAGTCGTGTATTTATACCTTGGATCATAATCCAGTACTACATTATATTTATCTTGTTGCTCATATTGTTCTGTCTTGCAATATATTGTTCTGTCTACATTATATTTATCTTGTTGCTCATATTGTTCTGTCTTTTTTTTTTTTTCTTGAGCACTTCCTTACTTTATGATGCTACAAGATGCTTCTGGCTCATTTTGTATTTTACTGTCCTAGGCCTAAAATCAGCCATTTTTCCAAAGAGCCCTGCTTCCTTTTATCGGAAAATGGTATTTAGGATCCAATATCTGGACACTAGGTGTGTTTGTTGCTACTGGAATAGCATTGCTTTTGGGCTGCCTCTGACAGCTAAGTAATATGTGTATATATACTAAGTCATGTATACAGACGGATCTATAATTGTTTCTGTATCTATCCATTTGTATATATATTAAGCTAAACAAGAGTTCATGCTGATGTCTCTGACTCTAATCCAAGGGTTTATAATTCACATGGGTTCATTCTAGTCTTTCTGTTTTATTTATCTTCAACTTCCCTTGCTGACAGATCTGGCTCTCACCTCCGTCATCCATTTATTTATTTGTTTAACCCTAGAACACATGTAAAGCAGTTTCAGAATGGTTAGCCTATATCCCTTTGATATACAAATTGATGAAGTACAGTATTTATGTACAGATCCTTTTATTTTTTTTTAAGCCTTACCAGTTTCCATTCAAAACCTCATTTTCTAAAGTCACTTAGGTCAGCTCCTTTTCTACCCACCCTCTTCAGTTCTTTTTGTCCTGTAGTTATAATCAGCAGGAAGCCTTCCTTCCTGGGGTCTTTGACATCCTGCTTGGTGTGTTTTGCTTGTTTGTTGAGTTTGCCTGCTTTAGAGTGTACTCTTTAAAATGTACAGGTGTGTAGTGTTTTAACAAATGCTGAGAGCCTTGTCTTTACAGTACTGACGAGAACCATGCTCACTGTTTGTCCTTTCTGCAGTCAGCTACGCCTCCTCCCCTCAACCCCTGATTGTCAGGGTGTGCTATACAGTTTCCATTCCTGTAGCTTTGCCTTTCCAGAGTGTCATGTGTATGGAATCAAACAATATGTAGCCTTTTGGATCTTGCTTTTTCTCTCTTAGTAAAACGCATTCAGGATTCATCTGTGTTGTTGCATGCATCACTAGCATATTCTTTTTTCTTTCTTTCCTGAACAGTATTTTATTGTATGGATGTACCACAGTTTATCTGTTTCCCTGCTAAAGGATGTCTTGGTTGCTTCCAGTTTTTAGTGATTATAAATAAAGTTGCTTCGGACATTTGAATATTGTTTTTTTTATGTGAGCATAAGTTTTAAAATCATTTGAGTAAATACTAGGAATGTAATTGCCGGACCGTATGATTAACTTTACAAGAAACTGCCAAACTGTCTTCCAAATGTATATTAAAATGAGTGATGATCCTGAATGTCTAAATGTTGGCAGCCTTAATATTGCTAGGAATTTAATACTGGAATATAAGCTGGAGATCCAGAAAGCATTGAGACAACTTCGGCAGTATTACAAGGTGAATTTGAGTATCATTTCAGATTTGTCTCATGAATAGGAATATAATTTGTAGTGTAATTATTTTTTTTTCCTTCTAACAGTAGACTTTCTGAAAATTAAAATTTCTTTTTAAAATTTCTTTTTAATTATAGTTGGCATACAATATGATATTAGTTTCAGGTGTACAATAGTAATTCAACATTCATATATCTCATGAAATGGTCACAATAAGTCTAGTAACCATCTGTTACCGTACATAGTTATTACGCTGTTATTGACTGTATTCCCTATGCTGTACATTGCATCCTCTTGACTTCTTTTATAAATGGAAGTTTGTACTTCTTAATCCCTTTATTCTTTTTTGCTTATTCCTGGTAATAGACTTTTCAATTTTATTTCTAACTAGAGATTTTTAATAGGATGTAGTGAATTATGTCATTCATTTTGAGCAGCTGATGTTTTTTTTGTGTGTGTGTCTTTGTTTCATTCATAAGTGGCTCAAAACACAAGAAAATAAAAAATACATTAAGAAGTTATAATATTGTAAATACATTTTTTCATGAAAATTTACCTTTGCCTTGTATGGTAATTTTTATTCAGTTTCGTACAGCAGAACTAAATGTTCTCTGTGGTGAGGCAGATAACTGTTTTCTCAAGAGCAAAAAGATTTTTGTTTTCACAGAATATTTTGAATGGTAAAGTTCAAAAATGAATTTGAAATAAGAGACACAAGTGCCAGAGATTATAAATTTCTAGAATGGTTTTCTTTGAAGACCCCGTAGGTGCACCAATTATAATGTTTAATTTGTGGCACATTTATTAATAACTTATTAATAATTTGTTAATGAAAATTGCTTTGGATAGTTAAGGGTAGAAATGAGAAGCACTTGGAGAGAAATGAGTGTTTGACTTATTAGTTGGGCGAGCATGCTTTCGGTTTACCTGAGACAGTCCCAATTCTAGAGTAATTGTTAATAGCGTTCTCTTTACTCTCAAGTATGGGACTCGATACTATCCATTTCTCATTCCGAGTTACTAAAGAACTTTTTTTCTCTGCCTGCACAAGAAAGATAAACAACTCGACCACACCGTTTTCTAGCTTTGGGGGCATTTAACCAAAAAGTAAATTCAAATTTTATATTTGTGCTATGAAACCAAGCTAAAGACATTTGACACCCTAACTGGCATCTATCTTTAACATAAAGTTATTTTATTTTTAGTTTTTTGTTACTCTTGTTTCTCAGATAGGACATTACACACAAAAATTAAGCCTAGAGCGTAAGGTTTTTTAAGTTGCTTTATTTTTAAAGGAAGACATTTTAGTATCTTTTAAAGGCAGAATTTTGGAACTGAATAGCTGCATTATTTAGAATAGCAAAAATTAGAAGAAAAGTCCAGTTTGTTCTGGCTAAAGAAATTATGATACATTAAAGAATAACAGTGCAGCTAACAAAATAAAGAAATAGATCTCTACTGACTTAGGACAATATCTGAAGTAAAACATAAGGAAAAACAGGTTACAGAGCAGTATTAAGAGCGTCATTTCAATGTTGTAAATAAAAATTCAATGAAAATTCTGATGCTTGCATTGGTATAATCCGGAAGCATTTATCAGGCAATTAGTGGTAGTTAGCTCTTAGTGGTAGAATAGGAGAGAAAGAAAATGGATCACTTTTTACCTAATGTATTTCAAAAAAAGAAAGAAAATAAACTCTCTGTGGAGAAAATTTATACACTAATAGACCATATTAGAGTAGAAGGGTAGTCTTCTAAATTTTATGTGTAAAAATAATATATAAAACATTTTTTTACAGTGGGCAGACTGGCTCAGGGAAAACATTTACTATGATGGGTAAGTAAATTAAATATTAACATTTGCTGGTTTAATCTCTTTCTGTTGATGACAGCACCTAGTACATTTTTGGGGAAGGCATAATTTCTATTCATATATGATGTTGACCTCATAAAATTAGGGGTATTTCCCAGGCTTCTGTCAGATTGTGAGCCCCAAGTTAGCGAACCCCATGTTTGCAGCTGTGTTCCCAGCTCAATGCGTAGCACGAATAGGTGCTGAATGAACAGTCTTTGACTTGGATTTAATAATTTTTATATGTAATTACATACTATATAACCGCTACCCAGACCCAGTTCATAGTCAGCAACTGTTACCACTCTCATTTCCTGAAGTTTGTATCACTCTGACTTTATCAGCACTAGTTTTGCTTGTTTTTGAACTTTTACAAATGAAATTTTACTGTATATACTCCTTTAGGTCTGACTTCTTTCTCTCGGCATTAAGTTCCTAAGATTTCCTATGTTGTTGCACATAGTAGGAGTTTATTTCCATCGCTATATAAAATATTATTGTATGAATATGCCATAATTTTTCATTCTACTGTCAATAGATGTTTGCATTATTTCCAGTTTGGGCCATATGAATAATGCTGTTGTGAACAGTTTTTCTTGTATGTATTTTTTAAAGTCGTTTCTGTTGAATAGAAACCTAGGAGTGGAATTGCTGGATCATAGTATATGTATATTCAGCTTTAGTAAATACTGGCAAACAGTTTTCCAAAGTGAGATATGGAAGTTTCAGTTGCTCCACCATCCTTAGCCACATTCGATGCTGTTAGTTTTTGAAATTTTAGCCATTCTGGAGGGTGTGTTGTATTATCTCATTGTGTCTGTTTCCACTTCTCTGATGTCTGTTGACAGCTGAGCAGCTTTTGTATGCTTTTTGGACATTTGAAGAGTTTCTCTGGAAAATGCCCATTCAGACTTTTTTTTCACTTAAAAAGCTAGCTTGTCTTTTTTTTGTTGTTGTTACTGATTTGTGGGAATTCTTTATAAAGTAGATATTAGCACTTTGTCTATGATATAGATTATAGATTTTTCTCTGGGTTTTTAATTTATTTATCTTTTGACTTATATGGTTTTTAACTATGCTAAAGTTTTTTTCTTTTATGTGGTTAAATTTCAGGGTTTTAAAAAATAGTTTCTGAATTGTAGTAAGTTGTAGTAAGAAAGGTCTTCCCCTTGCTGAGGTTATAACATTATAACAGTTGAGTACTTACAATACCCCAGGCTTTCTTCAAGGCTCTGGTGGGCTACTTGAATACAGGCCAGTGTCTGGGCTCTCGTAGAGCATATATTCTCAGGAGGGAGGAACCATTACAGGTAAATAAATGTCTAGTAATTAGGCCAGAGGTAGTAAGTGCTATGAAGAAAAAAAAAAAGGATGGAAAAGAGCAAGGGAGGTGGGTGGTTAGGAAAGGCTTCTCAGGAGGTGATATTTGAATAGAATTATTAAGTAGAATGAGACTGAACCATAAACTAACCAGGAAAAGAATTTTCCAGGCAGAGGGACTGAGTGCATGGGCCTTGAAGTGGGCGCATGCTCAGGAGTGTTTGAGGAACAGCAGGAACACCCATAGGGCTCAAGTGGAGTTTTCCAGAATAAGGGGCCAATAGGAAGGGGAGTTGGAGCTGTTGCCTAAGGCCAAGACATGTAGGACCTAGCAGGGATTTTGAATTTTGTTATGAGTGTGATGTGCAGTCATTGGAAGGTTTTGGTTTTTGGTTTGATAAAGAATTATGTGATCTGATGTATAATTTAAAGGATTACTTCAGGCAGCTGAATGAGAAACCAAAGGATTAGGAAGAATCGAGGATGCAAGGTTAGGCGTTAAGGCAGTGGAGTAGGCAAGGGATGGTAAAGGGAGCTAAAGAATGTGCTGACCATCTTTGTATATTATTTAACAGGAAAATGTTATAAAATTATCTGCATACTTTAATATTATTTGTCCTCTTTGTTCATTTGCTTGCATATTCTTTCTCTATTATATATATATATATATATTACATATATATATATATATTAAAGTTATAATTTGCAAAGAATTTAAATATTCCAGGTGTAGTACACTGAGACAATGATAACATTAAAAATTTTTCTGTACATTTCTTGCATACACCAGCCTTTTGTTAGTTCTTTTGGTTGCTAAGGAATATTAAATGGATACTTATAGTAACTTCTAGATATTTTCTAGCTTTATTTTTTTTCTGGCTTATGTATATCTATAGCTTGCATTAGTATTCCGTGAAGTCCTGCTCTTTACATATCCACTCACCTCTCCTTCTTTCTCCAATGTTAACAAAATACAGATAGGACAACTGCATTTTTCTATCTCCATAGAAATCTTTTGAAATATTTCTACAGTATGTTTCTTACCAATTTGGCCTTTACTGCCCAATTTAAATAATACTAGCTAATGCTAGTTTCTACTAGTAATCTATGAGGTAGTTATTACCATGATATCCCCATTTTACAGTTAGGAACTCAGAATAAGTAATTAGCCTCTGGCCACATGGCCATTGTGTGCAGGTCCATGAGACCAAATATTATAAACAACAAGTAAAGTACAGTTGTTTGATATTGCTGCTAATTTTGGTACATGGCAGGAGGAAAATTTTCAAGTTTGGTACCTAGATGGATTTTTTAATTTATTAAACAACAGCTACTTTTTAAAGTTGGTTAGTGGCTGTTGTAGGTCTTTCCTTCAGTCCTGTTGATAGGCAGGTTCTATCATGTGATCTCTTAGAGGACAAAACTTAACTCGTCTTGGGGCGCATGTGGGAAACTGATCGTATAACGTGTATTCTTATTTCTGTATAAATTGCCTTTCAGCGTTGCCATTTTGAAAGACTCCTGTATTAAGCACAAAAATGAACAGCTGTATATTTTACATTTTTTAGGACCATCTGAATCTGATAATTTTTCTCATAACCTGAGAGGAGTAATCCCACGAAGTTTCGAATATTTGTTTTCCTTAATTGATCGTGAAAAAGATAAGGTAAAACTTACTGTTAAAATAAAGCAATTCTGTTAAATATCTAGTTTTGAGTAGTTAGCTACTCATTAAGTCATCGTACATGGAGAGGCTTGTACTTTACAATGTGGATAGGCTAGTGTGGCATAAAAAAACCTCAATTCTTAAAATTAAAGATTCTGAGTTTTTGTTTTCTAAAAGTTTTTAGTTTGCAAAAGATGCATCATCTGTGAACTCAGATTGCTGTTTAAAAGAAGGAATATAGTGCTTCTTAGGCTTTCAGATTTTGTAAGATAGAAGGTGTAAAGAAAATCTTAACCGAGGAAACAGATTCATCAGCGACCTGGACTTCAGCTCGCAGTTGACTGCGAGTTGATAGACCCTCATGACATCCAGTAGTGACAGACCCGTCATTATCTTCTTTGCAGTACCTGCTGCCACCTGGCTGTGATCTTGCTCCACACCTGTCGTCCCTGGGATGTGGGCTTCCCTCTTCCTTTGGCTCCCAGATTGGGCTATTCTCACGATTATGCTTCTGTAGCTTGGGAAATTCCAGGCTTAAGAGCCATTGTGTTCTGTGTTCTCGTCTGTGCGTACCAAAGACACTGGTTTACCATTTACTCCTTTGCGGAAACTACCCCTAATCACTGAAGTTAGACACGCATGTTGCATGCCAGGACATGTTTACAGCCATGCATTTCTGTGGTTAAGAATTCTATAGAGAGGCTTTTAAAGTTTTCAGTCTTTGAAAGAATATTAACACTTGCTTCAAATAAAACTTTATGAGGAAGTCCAGTGCATAAGACAGATAAAAATGGAATTGTCCATCCGGACTGCTCAGTTCCCATCTCCCTCCCTGGCCTAGTTCTCAGCACCTCTGGAAACTTTAGGGCTCCTGGGTCCACAGCAACGCCGCCTTAAAATATAATGTGTGTGAAATTAGTTATCTAGATTTTTAAACTGACTTTACTTATCTTGTATGGTTTAAAGGATAATATTGTAGGAAATTTACACTTGTGAAGCAAATGAAAGATTAATGCTCATAAAGATGAGAATGAACGTATGAAAATAATATATCTAAACGGGACTTCTCTTTTGCAGGCTGGAGCTGGAAAGAGCTTCCTTTGTAAGTGTTCGTTTATTGAGATCTACAATGAGCAGATCTATGACCTGCTGGACTCTGCATCGGCTGGACTGTACCTAAGGGAGCATATCAAGAAGGGCGTCTTTGTCGTTGGCGCGGTAGAGCAAGTGGTGACCTCAGCCGCTGAAGCCTATCAGGTGTCCTACCTTGAGTGTTTTGATCCTCAGACACCATAACAAAGCAAGAGTTGAGTTGCTAAACATATTTTGTAAAGGCATAACCCAGAATGTTTATGAGAAGGAAAGAATAAAGAATATGACAATGTTTTATAGCTCTCCCCTTAGTTAAGAAAGAACTCTGAGCCTCTTAAGTTTTGCACTGTTTTGATGCTGTTCATCCTAATCAGGCATTCCTAAAACCACTCTGGAGGTCCTGGGGGACAGTTCATAGTGTTCATATTTCTTTAGTGGTTCCTCCTGGGAGCTGCCCCTTTGAGGAGCTGCTGGGATCTCTGATGTTTAAACCAGCTGTACATTTTATGACCTTGCTACTAAAAAATATAGTTCTCAGACTGTATCACCTGGGAGCCTGTCCCAAATGTGAATCTCAGGCCCTACCTAACACCTCTTGAGTCAGAATCTGAATTTTAATAAGATCCCTAGGTGATTAGTAGCATACTACAGTTTGAGATGTTCTGCCCTGTGGCGTAAGTACCTGTATCCCCATTTTACAACTGTGGCACTGGGCTTTGAAAAGGTTCAGCTGCTTCCAGAGCCTGCAGTCTGAACCTTCACCTACCCTGCTTGCCATCGGGAATAGAAACAGAGAATAAATACCTTATAGGTCGAAAGCGCTAATAAAACTTAGAACTTGAAGGTTATTTGAGATTTATCTTGTTTAGCTTTCTTATTGTCTAGGTAAAGAAAGGGTTTGGAGAGATTTTGTGTTTGTTAACACAAACAGAAGATAGCAAAACCAGTTCTAGATCCTATGTCTTCTGATTTCCTGTTTGTTCTCTTTTCCTAATGTGGAGAGGGGACAAAAAGGAAAATACTTTGAGTATATTTCTCGATGAACCAGTATTTTTTCTCACTACTGTTTACACATTTCCTACTGATGTTAGTGGCTGTTGTGGCCACTTAGAAGTTGCGATGATACATTTTCCTTTTGCCAGGTATTGTCTGGAGGATGGAGAAACAGGCGTGTGGCATCGACGTCAATGAATAGAGAGTCCTCTAGGTCTCATGCGGTCTTTACAATTACCATAGAGTCAATGGAGAAAAGCAACGAGACTGTGAACATACGGACCTCTCTGCTCAATTTGGTGGACTTAGCAGGATCGGAACGGCAAAAAGACACCCATACAGAAGGGATGAGGTTGAAGGTAAGGATGGACTTGTGGCCTTCACTTGAACCTGTATGTGAATTCTTGTTATAAGTCAATACCAAGCTAAGTGTTGTGAACCTTACAAAGGAATAAGAAATGTCTTCCATCCAAAAGGTGTAGAAATTTTTGTTGTTGGGTAGAGATAGTAAACATACATGGATAGGACAAGTCTGTTCTCAAATAGCAAGAGTCTTTGAATTCATTCCAGACAGTACAAGTGGCAGCAGGGGACAGAGGAGAGGGTGTGACATGGCCTGCTCAGGGGGAAGCATGGGGAACCAGGATTTGGGTAGGGAGAGAGGAATAGAGAATATGTGTCCAGCAGGGAGGCGTCTTAAGAGTTATTGTGGTTGCAAAGTGAGAATGGCATTTGGCATAAGTAGGCCTAAATTGTTGAGGATGAGGAGTGCCAGGCCAAGTTTACTCTCAACTCTCCAAACACTGGGAAACAAAAGTTTTGTTTTTCCTTGCAGAAAGCCTGTTTTATAAGACCTTCGCCTTCTGGCCCACCACTGCCAGATTCGTGAGGGGAGAGCCGAAAGAGAAAGGAGACCAGTTGTGCTGTTTAGTATTTCAGGGCTGAGGGTTAAGGACCTAGTCCTAGGTTAAGGTATTGACAGTGAGGCCAGAGGTTCTCTATAATAATGTACTGCCAGTATGTATGTATGTATGTATGTATGTATGTATGTATGTATGTATTATAATATGAATTGTCAATAAAATATGCGGGTTCTGTAGGATAAATGAGAGGTGGGGGCGAGCAGTTGGAATGGTGGAGATGAGTCTACTTTTTGCATTAAAAGTATGGATTTGAGCCTCCAAGGCAATCTCAGGTTTGTGTTTCTATTAAGACATGTAGCAAAGAAAAATAGTATATGTTTATAATAAGACATATACTGGGCCTATTCTAAAAGTTTTATATATATTTACTCATTTAGCCTTTCCAACAACTCTGGGAAGTAGGTACTATTATCCTTTCTATTTTAAAGAAGCTGAAGTAAATTTTCCTAGTGGACATAGCTAAGAGTAGAGCTGAGATTCGAGCAGAAGTTTGTTGTTCAGCTCCACAGACAGTGCTCTCAAACTTTCTGGTTTACCGGATGGTAAAACAGGTGGTGGCCGCTCTGAACTCAGTGCATCTTGCTTTATAATTTCAACCCTTTCTCTTTTTTCTATATTCCCACCACTGCAGACCCAGTTACTGACATATGCTACCTACAGTAAAAATCCAGTCTAACATATTTAACCTAAACATTTTTTTCTCCCAAACCACTTTTTAGAAGGGATTTTATTATCCTGTACAGAATTAGACTGAATATTTTCTTGTAGTAAGTACATCAGTGGCTTTATGGGACATGGAGTGAGTTATGAGTTATCACATCCTTATAATGTAGTGAGCATTTCAGTATAAAAGCTTTGAAAATTATGCTTATTAATGCATTACAGCTTTTTTCCTGTTTTCTCTAGTTTTTATCTTTATAGGTCAGTTTAAAACTATTGCAATCATGAGGTGACATTGATATTTTTCCTTCAAGTCATTTTGCATTTGCCTTTGAATACTAAAACTGCAGTGTGTGTCACATAGGAAAAGGTCAGGGGATAGTTGACAGAAACCAGTGCACCTAAATTTTTGTTTGTTTTTCCCGATGCCGTAGGAAGCAGGTAACATCAACCGATCGTTGAGCTGCCTGGGCCAAGTGATCACCGCGCTCGTCGATGTGGGCAATGGAAAACAGAGACACGTTTGCTACCGGGACTCCAAGCTCACCTTCCTACTCCGGGTAAAGCAGATCCTTGGGTTCCTGGGCCCTTTGTTGGTTATGCTCATGATGGCTGACAGGTGGACAATTTCTTAGCCTTGGTGGTAAGAGTGTACATTTTCTTTGCTTGAAAAAGATCTGTGGGTTCTTCTAATCGTATCATTAAACAGGATTCCCTCGGTGGAAACGCCAAAACGGCCATAGTCGCCAATGTTCATCCTGGACCACGGTGCTTCGGGGAAACCCTGTCAACGCTGAATTTTGCTCAAAGAGCCAAGCTGATTAAAAATAAGGTAAAATACTGAGTACAACGATTAATTTCTCGCAAAGGAGAAATTGGTCTTCCGTACTCCAGAGGTAGACTCCTTGGTCATCTTACCGTGGTCAGAGAGCAGGAGTCCACGTCACCTTCTCTCCTGGGTAGGCCAGAGTGTGTAGGCTTACTCACTCATTCATTTCATTGGATTATGACCCTCGGGTGGGGTATTTGTAATATGAGGAGGAAAAATCATTAGAGCTTCCTGACTATCTCTTGGAATTTATTAGAAGTTTTTGGAGAGTGGAAAACTGCAGGGGCAATTAGAATTATGATGTCACTGATGTGACTGTGATGTCAGAATGTTGAGGAGTGCCTTGTAATGAGTCTGGCTATAAAAATCAGAAGCAACTAGAAATGGCTTATTAACGCATGGAACAACAGAACAGAGGGGGAGACCTATACTAGTCACTATCAATGGTAAGTCCCCTGCTGCAGCAAAAGTGGCTTGGGTACCTGAGACCTGTTTAAGGGTGAACTATTTAAATCTTAGTGGGCAGACCTGGCTTAAGAAAGAAACATGGGGACCTTGGGGCTGTCAGAGGGATGTTCCCTCACTGGAGTGTTCGGTGTTTCACAGCTGGATCCCTTTGATCTGGTTTGTACTCTGCCATTCTCATTATCCCCCAGTTGGTCTGTGGGCCTTTCTGAGCTTCTTGGACATCATCTCAAATAAGACATTTTTTAAAAATAATTTTTTTTTTTAGGCAAGGCAATGCCTTGGTTGACCTCACAGATTGCAAGGACCTTGTCAGTTTACAATCCCTTATTTTTATTTTTTTATTTTTTACGCTTACAGCACCTGGTCTTCGTAGGTGATCTCCCATCCAAGTACTAACCAGTCCCGACCCTGCTTAGCTTCTGAGATCAGACGGGATCGGGCTTGTTCAGAGTAGCATGGCCATAGACAGATTTCTCAAAGAGGTATTTCTTTAAAATACATTAAGTCTGATAACAAAACAGACGGAACTGTTACACCACCCCTTCCTTCCAGGAGGGCTGTTAGGGAGTACAGAGTTGGATTCCTTTGGGAGGGAGGTTTCTGCTGGTGCCGGGGCTCAGGCCAGTCCTGCAGCTCACCACCGCCTCATCGTGAGCCATGACAGAGGTCATTCCCATCGAGGGGTTGCTCTTCTCCGTGGGGCGGTGCCGTGTGTCTTAGGGGGAAGGTGACGTCAGACCCCAGGGTATGTTTGTGTCATTAGACAGGACTTCCTTGACAGTAATGGACTCAGCCCAGCAGGGCCCAGGGCTGGTCAACAGAGCCGAGACCTAAGTGGGACGTCAGGGAGGAAGAGAAGGGTCTCTGGCTGTGGCTTTGAATGCAGGGAAAGGAAGCTCCCTCGCTGCTCCAGCACACTGTGGTTCTGGTGGCCTTTTGATCGTTTGTGAGACGGAAGTGCAGTTTTGTTTGCTGTTCATCACTCCAAATCATACAGACAAATGTAAACACAAGACTATACAACTCCAAAAAAATGTCCTTTTAGGACACCTGAAACTTACTGGATTTCATTAACCAGTGTCACCATAAAAAAAAAATGTAATAAATTAAAAGAAAGTTCCAAATAAACTTTTAGAAATCTCTTATAAAAGATAATGTCCTTTTAATGCTTCTTTAAAAACTCTTGAACAGGCAGTGGTAAATGAAGACACCCAAGGAAACGTGAGCCAGCTGCAAGCTGAAGTGAAGAGGCTCAAAGAACAGCTGGCCCAGCTTACCGCAGGACACATACTCCCAGAGAGCTTTCTCACCACAGGTAAGACGGGTCAGTGTTCTCTGTCCTGAGGGAGAATGCGCGTGGACGTTAGTGTGAGAACCCTCTGACCACAGGCATGACACAGCAAGGAGCCCAAGGTTTTCCACAAGTATCTTTCTGTTTATTTCACCTACATAGGAACATGGCACTCTGTCTATTACCAAATACAGATTCCCGGTGCTGAATTCTGTGAGAGATGTGGGAAGGGGGAAATGAATAATTCATTTCTAATAAGTGCCAAAACGACGTGCTAATAAATTTTATTTAGATCTACTTCTAAGATTCTGTTATATGTAATCTGGATATATTTACTAAATAGGATGGGGGAGACTTATTTTTCTTTAAAGAATAGCTAATATGCGGACTGGGTTAATCTATGATCTGGTGATAGTTTGATTCTTTTAGATTGAGAGCTGTCAGTAAAAGGCTGTTTTAGCTCGCATCTTGGTCATCGAATTTGAGAGATAAACATTTTTCCCCCCTTTCCCTTTCTTATTGGATCAATTACAGACAAAGATGAGACTAATTACGTGAAGTATTTCCAAGAGGCAATGTTATTCTTTAAGAAATCTGAACAGGAAAAGAAGGTAGGAAACAATGAACATAAAGTGGACGTAAGATATTTTAGGCTTTACCATGTGGTGCCTTTCTGAGTAGAATAAATGGCACCAGTAAATAAAACAAAGGAAGGCTGTGAAAAATCTAATTTCGCCTTTGAGATTAAATGGAAAGTTAGCATTTGTTGCTCAGTTTGTGAAAATTCTGGGAAGGTGCATTATTTTTCACGTTTAACCAAATTATGAATTTTTTAAGTCTCTGGTAGAAAAGGTTACCCAATTGGAAGACCTCACTCTCAAAAAAGAGAAGTTTATTCAGTCTAATAAAATGATCGTGAAATTCCGAGAGGATCAAATAATGCGCCTGGAGAAACTCCACAAGGAGTCGCGGGGAAGTTTTCTGCCTGAGGAGCAGGATCGTTTGCTGTCGGAATTAAGGGACGAGATTCAGACTCTGCGAGAACAAGTGAGTACATGACTCCTACACTCTTTATACCAAGGCAGGTATAAATTTGTCATCAGATTTTTAGAATACAATGGAATACAATGGAAGGTGTATTAAATGAATTCAACTGACAGTGTGATTGCATCATTTATTTCTTGCCATTTTCTAAAATAGTAGAACCTGAAAGGAATAGGGAGGAAGTTGTGATGTTGCTACGGCAACACTCAGCCCTAGCAAGCCACGCCTACTTCATCCCAGTGTGCCTTGTGGTTAGCCGAGTCAGGCTCTTTACAGTTCAGCCCTTTAGAGTTTTATTGCTGTTTATCCTTTCCCCTGGGAAGGACAGAGGGTTAATATAGGCACATCGTTAAAAAAACAAAGATAATCGATGATCAGTTTTGTATATTTTTCCAGAGGTTTCATGTATGTTCAAGCTAATATGGATAGATATTTTTACTTTGATTCCTTTTGTATACAAAAGGCGGCTTGCTGTCCTCCCTTTTCTGCATTTTGCCCTTGGCACGAGGTGTATCTCGGAGGGCCCTTAGTCCTGATCAGAAGAGTTTCCTTACTTTTTCATCATGTTAACGTAAGCAGTCCCCTTTGCACGTCTGTACGTGGGGTCTGTCACAGTGTACGCCCTTGTGCTTATCTCCATAGGTGCCGGGGTCAGAGTTCTAAGGGCGTAGACCCAGTGAGTCATGGGAGAGGCACGTTCTTTGTCTCTGGCCAGACGCTAAGCGCTTTCTGCAGTGGCCACAGCAGGCAGTGCACAGGGCACTCACGTTTGCCAATGGCCTTTCAGGGAGACTTGTTCATTAAGTCTGTAATTCTTCTGTCCCACAGATAGAGCACCACCCGAGAGTTGCAAAATATGCTATGGAAAATCATTCCCTCCGGGAGGAGAATAGAAGACTGAGGCTATTAGAGCCCGTGAAAAGAGCCCATGAAATGGACGCCCAGACCGTCGCGATGCTAGAAAAGGCTTTCTTCGAAGCATCTGGCACAGAGAAAAATGACAAAAGTAAGAAGTGGTGGTTGTGTTACATGCCTTCTGGGGCAGGGGGCCTGT
Source organism: Macroglossus sobrinus (assembly GCA_004027375.1). Classification (NCBI taxonomy): domain Eukaryota; kingdom Metazoa; phylum Chordata; class Mammalia; order Chiroptera; family Pteropodidae; genus Macroglossus; species Macroglossus sobrinus. Next base: position 114,009 of record PVKZ01002397.1, read on the forward strand.
TTTAAAGGGCATCTTATTGCCTTGCATTGGGAGGGGTCGTCATTTTAGCCTCTAGACCTGGTGCTAATTTCTTATATGAACTTATTCTTTCATGTTATCAAAAGGCATTTTCTATACTTTTTTCCTCAAAAATCACAGAGTCGTAAATTATGTAGGTCACCATATATCTCTGTTTTGTGGATAAAAGGTTGACTCAGATATTACTTTAAATTTTTATTGAATAGAATTTTTCCGTGTTAAGTATATGAAATGAAAAGTGCTTGACTAAGCACAACGTGAGTGAATGTGGAGGTGAGATGTTTGTCCACCTGATTAAGGTCTGTATGGTGAGAGATGTCGCTGTGATTGGAGTCATGGTCCACCCAGCACCGTGTTTCAGTCCTGGTGTCGTGGTCAACTGGTCACATTTGCCAGCATACGCTATTAGTCATACAGTATTTCCATAAGTTTACTTTTACTTTGTGAAACGTGGTTTAGTCAGTACTGAATCTAACCTGCAGGCAGCTATTATTAAATACTCTGGGGTTTGGTAACAGTCTGTATTTGCTCCATTTTTAGTGTGAATATTTTCACAGTCTTTTATCATTTTCTATCTCAGCCTTTGTTTCTGTTTTGGTTGAAATTGAGCAAGTTCTAATTTTTTTATTCTGTGCTCAAAGAAGCCTGTTTGTCTCCTTGCTTTTTAAAATTTCCTTTTCAAAGCCTTCTTCCATTATGTTATGACTTAATTAAAGAATAAATTCTCAGTATTTGGGTTGTGGAGAGACTAAGATTTTAGATGCAAAGTTAAAATCAGATTTTCTGTTTTATTTCACTTACTTTCTCTACAATGCTCTGTATTTAGTTGGCAATTTTGGCCTCAGTTGTACCTTTACTTACTGCCTACGAAAGTTAATAATGGTCATTTCTGGACCTCACCATCTTCAAAACATACATCATTCTTTAGACAGCTGTTACATGATCAAATTTTTCCTCACTGAAACTCAGTGGAACTCTCTTCAACAAAGTCAGTTTTCTAAATAATCCCTGAAAACTAATCTTTTTTACCTGGTAGATGATACCAGGTTCTTTCACCCTGCTGCCTTTGCTGTTTGTCTCCTTTCCTACAATTCATTGACTCTCAACATGAGCTGAATTGGAGCACTGATTCCTGCCAGGTTCCCCTGGTGCTGTTTCCTCTCCAGCCTTGTGTGTGTTGTACTTCAGCATTGTTGGCTCTTGCTCCCAATGGTGTTGCCTTAAATATGCCTCTCCATCCTGTGGCTTCTAGCTCCTCAGAAACAACTTCTAATCTTCTGTACCACACTGTATCGTATCTTATGTCTCCTGATGAGTTATAGGCTCTCGCATTTTAGGGTCCAGCTTCCAGCCATTTCTCATTTTTCCTCCTCGTGCTTCACAGCAAATACCTGGCAGAGAACTTAGAAAATGTATTCTGTTATTTTTGTCTTTCAGTGACTAAGTTGTTTCTTTATTATCAGGTCAGCAAGGTTTCTCTCCGAAAGTTGCAAAAGAGCCAATTTCATTAGCAAACACTGAGAAGTTAAAAGCACAACTCCTGCAAATTCAGACAGAGCTGAATAATTCAAAGCAAGAATATGAAGAATTCAAAGAACTAACTAGGTAAAGTGTAACTACACATTCATGCTTGTCTATTTAATATCTTTTAGTGTTGATTTGCTTTAGAATTTGACAGTGACAATTTAATTGAGGATTTTACTTTAAATATTAAATTCTCATATAGCAACTAACTAGTTTTGACATGAGGGAAAAAGGCTCGTTTCAAATTTTTTTAACTCATTGTTTTTAAATTGAGTCATAATTGGCACAAACTTCTAGCTCTTTAATAGTGTATTGAATGAACTAGATAAAGTGAATGTTTTATGGGTTATACCTGTTGAGCTGAATGTTTATTGAACTTACGTAGTAAATTCCTAATCTGGCCACCAAATTAAATCACTGTTGTTATGAATCGGGTGTGGATTTTTAGAAATTTCAGAATTGTTAATATTCTTACTTGATGCTCTTTATGTAACAAAAACAAAGATAAACCACATTCATATTATAACTAAGATTAATCCTATTCTAAAATATAAAGAAGTGTTTGTTTTAAAAATAACATCACATCTGGAACCAGCGTGGACTGTTTGGGCTTCTGAATCAGAGCTCTGCCATTTACTAGTTGAACACCTTAAACAGTCATCAATCTCTGAGCTGTATTTTACCATGTTAGAAAATGAGGGTAATAATCTAAGACTATCTCTGATTTAAAGAGATAACTGTAAAGTTATGCATGAATATAAACTGTACTCTACAAATGTATGACATTACTTATTACCTAAAACACTCAATTTAATATCTGTTAGGAAAAAGCAGCTAGAATTAGAATCAGAGCTTCAGTCTTTGCAAAAAGCGAACCTTAATCTTGAAAACCTTTTGGAAGCAACAAAGGCATGCAAGCGACAAGAAGTCTCTCAGCTGAATAAAATTCATGCTGAAACACTAAAGGTAGGTAATCTGAAGCCATACTTCAGTCTTAAATCACTGCTCTCTCATCTTGTTAATATAATGGAGTCTGCACAGGTTCACTCCAGATACAGACAGATCCCCTTGCAGGCAGTTAACCTAGGGTGATGCCAGTCCTGGTGGTCCAATGTAGATCCACTGGCAGACAGGGCGGCGTAGGACAGAATACACCGTGGAGTCAGACCCGGGTTCAAGTTCTGATCTACCACGACCCTTCTTAGGCAGGGTTTCCTAACTTCTGAGCCTCATATTTGTTGTCTCTGAATTGGAGGTGAGGATAATTTAATAGTTTTTTAGTTTTTTAGAGCATTAAATGAGATAATAAAGTGCCTGGCCCCTGCTAGGTCTCTGTAAGTGGCAGCCCTTGCTATAAGGCATTGTGTGCTCAGAGTTTGCCCTGGAAGGATAGAAATCCTAAAGACAAAGGGACCACGAAAGGATCAAGGGTGACAGTGGGGTTCATAGGAGGGTTTTCCCCGCAAATAACCAGAGCCTTCATAAAGGAAAAAAGCTCAACACCTGAGATTGAGGAAAGAGAAAACACTGAAAAGCAAAAGATTAAGATGCTGCTGCTTGTGATTTGAGCTTTTCATACTAAATTCTCTGAATGCCAAAAAACCACTTTCCTTATACATCTTAAACTTTATAATAAATAATGTTTATCCCTAGTGGCTACCTTTAACACTGATGTTTTTTGTGTCACTTAATAAGAAACTGCTTTTAAAAGTAATTTTATTCATTCATTTGAACAGTTAATCACATGACTGGAATATTTAAAGGTACAGAGTATACAGTGACAAGTCTCTTTCCGTCTGCTATCCTTCCAGCCATCCAGAAACCTATTTGGAGGAATTCAGTGTCACCAAGTTTTTTGGGGTTTTGTTTTCTATCTTTTTTTTTTTTACTTTACACAAATATTACCATATAATACATACACATCATTCTACACCTTGATTGTTTTTTTTTTTTAACTTAACAGGTATTTTAGATTTCATTCCATGTCTCAAGGGAAAAAAGAACCTTCTCTCAGTTTGTTTTTTGTTTGTTTAAGCAGCTGCACAAGAAAGTTGTATGCATATATCATGATTTGTTTAACCTGAGAATTGCTATTTTTTCTTATAAAAGTAGAATATTTTTCTTTGCCTTTTTAAAAAAGATGGCCTTCAAAATTTGTGTGGAACATTACTTTTAAATACTTGTGGAATATTTCCAGGTGTTTAATAATTTGCATGTGTAGTCCCTTAGCACGGTGGCATCACAGATCTTGAAGCCCTGTGACCTTCTAGTGCTACTTCGGTTTATAGCTGAGCAAACAGGACAAAGGATTAAAAGGTTTACCAAGAGTAAGACAACAACTCAGATCTTTTGTTGTTCATTTTTAATTACATGAGTGTTTTATGAATACATTTGCCTTGTTTCAAAAAATATACCTCTGTGTACAAGTTTGGGTTAAAGTGCCCTCGGAGCTGCACTGCCAGGCTGGGTCTGATCTAGCCCTTCACCCATCATTGGTCTCGGCCAATGTGTTCCCAGCTTGGGAGCCTTTCTCTTAACAGTTTTGTAGAGTAAATGTACATGGACTGGGAAACATGTCTAAAATTCTTTAACAGATCTTTTATTTGTTGTGCTTTGTTTTTTAAAATAAATGGAATCATCCTACATGTGTTATTCCACAGTGGGCCTTTGTTAACTCAGGGATATGCCTTGGGTCTTTCTGTGTGAACTAGTATGTAGACCTCTACCTCGTTTTAAACCTAGGCTTCCGTGTTTTGGATGACCGTGGTTTATTTAGGTGGTTTCCAGGGCAAGCATTCTCTGGCCTCTCCTATGAGGGAGAAGTGGTAGTCTTAGGACATCTCATGTTGGAGTCAGTTCTGCTGAAGGGCCCCTCCAGGTGGCCTCACCCTGTGCCTTCCCAGGAAGTCAGGGCGCACTCATTCCCTAGCACTGACCCCTAGAACTGGCATTGTCAGGTTCTTTACTGTTTGACAGTCTGATGGGTGAAAAATGGCATCTTGTTAAGGTTTTGATTTTCATTTTCCTCATTCCTAGTGAGGTCAAACGTATTTTCCTATGTTTGTTGTCCATTTGTATTTCCTTTTTCTATGAATGAAAAGTCCATTTTCTTAATACTTTTTTTTTCTGATTTGTTATGCCCAGCACCAATATGTTCTGCCATCATGTTGCTTGTCATCTTTGTATGTGACACTTTTGTTACATAGAAGTTTTTAAATTTTGATACAGCCAGATTTATTGATCGTTTATCTTTATGACTTCTTTTATTCATTTTTAAAGGCCCAGACAATGTCAAGGTCATCAGTATAGTCCACTTTCTTTTATAACTTTTTTCATTGAGATGTTTAATGCATCTGCTGTTATGCTTTTGAGTGGTATGAAATAAGGATTTAACTTAATAAGTCTCTGTTTTTCTCACTAAGTTGAACTTTGCACATATAAATTGTCTATTTCTGGACTTTGTAATTTCTTCCAATGTTTGACTATTCATATGCTAATCACTTTTAAAATGACCCTACCCTTATGATGTATTTTTCTGTTGTCCAGGGAAGTCTTCCCAATTTGTTCCTTTTTTAGTTGTCTCTTCTTATACATTTATTCTTTGTATGAAGTTTGGAATCAGCCAGTCAAGTTTCATTTCATTTTTCTAAATCTTACTGGAATTTTGCTTGAGACTGCATTGAATTGATAGATTTGTTTCTACTTGTTTTCTATTTGTTTCTGTGCTTCCTCTATTTGATAAATAGAATTTCAATTTTATCCTCTTTGTTCACTGAATTACTAAATATAGTATTGCTAATGTTGTTTTCCATAACTTTTTGCTGCAGATTATAACTACACCAACCAAGGCTTATCAACTTTGGTCTTGGCCAATGTCAAAATTAAGCCCTGAGACGGGGAGTTTTGGCGCCATGCACACTCAGAATTCTAGCAAATTAGATAATGACATCTTAAATGAGCCAATTCCACCTGAGATGAATGAACAAGCTTTCGAGGCCATTTCTGAGGAGCTTAGGATGGTGCAGGTAATACTAAGTTTTAGAAAAAATTAATAATTACACATTCATTAAAACAAATTTTCTTTATTATTTTAACTCTGTGACTGGCAGTATTCAAACTTGTTTAGTATCTTTTTAATTGTGAGTGTGTAAAGGTCCCTAGTTTACAAATCAGCCTACTCTAGTTCTTTTAATTCACTTTGTAACATTTAGCAAGTCACTCTGTAATCTCTTGGGGCTTTGGTTCTCTCATATGTAAAAAGACCAGTTGCCACTAGCTGCAAGCTGCAGAACTGGTTTATATGGCACAATGCTGTATCTGTTAAAGAAAGTTAAAATCGTGAAAGAATCTTATTACTGATGAAATTTTAGACAGCTTTTGGTATATTTGAAATACTGTGAAATTTGTTTATCTCAGAATTCTGGTGATTTGTTTAATTTTTAAAGGTTTTCTACTGTCTAGTAAAACTTAGAGTGAGCCAGACCACCCCAAATTCCAAAGTGTTGTCCTTTTTAAGTCATGGCGGTGTTCCTGGTGAAGTCACACTCCATGCAATCCTGAGAAAGCTCAGTGGTCTCTAATTGTTTATGGTTTAATTCATGACTTTAATTTTAATCACTTCTTTCCTTTGTGTTTCAAATTACCCACTTTGATGGACCACAAATGTAATTCTGAAAAATGAGAAGTCATAAGTATAGTCTTTTGAAGTTGCTTTCTGGCTCCAGACTGGCCTTTGATGCTTTTGTCTTCGTGAGGTTTTGAGTTCTGTTTTTTGTTTGTTTGTTTTTTTTTTTAATGCAGAAGAAATGATGGAATGTTTGAGATTTTCATTAAAAGAATTTTTGACAACTGAAGTTTTTGTGTTGCAGGAACAAATGAGTGCCCTTCAAGTCAAGTTGGATGAAGAAGAGCATAAGAACCTAAAGCTTCAGCAGCACATTGACAAACTGGAACACCATTCCACACAAATGCAGGAGGTAAGACCCAGAGCATGGCCCCACAGGTGTGTGAAACAGATCATCAAAGGGAGAGTAGACAAGAAGAAAACGACTTCACAGAGCCTCAGTTGGGCCGATTTGAGTTGTGTTCTCCACTTCGTTACTTTGCATATTGCTCCGAAGATGAGACACACATCGCTAGTCTGAGTTCTCGCCCTTGGCAGTGCCAACGGGCCCGTGCTGTTTGTCCAGACAGTTCAGGGGCTCGAGGCCATCCTCCTCCTCTCACTGTAGTTGTGGGAACCGTCGACTTTCTTCTGGTCAGAGACCTTAAACCTAGATCTTAAAAGCGGAAACAAGGTAATGGTTTGGAGCACATCTCGGCATGCCAGTATTCCTTTTCCAGCAAATTGCTCTCTTTCCCGCAGCTTTTCTCATCAGAGAGAACTGACTGGACCAAACAGCAGCAGGAGCATCTTTCACAATTGAACGTCCTTGAAAAGCAGCTTCGGGACACTCAAACTAAGAATGACTGTAAGTTTGAATAGCTGGGAGTTTCGTCAGTCTGAATACTGTAACTCATATCTTTTTACTCATGTGGATAAATCTTGTCTCTACGTTTTTGGTTGGTGGTTTTTTGTTTTAATTAGACAACTGACTTGAGTTTGCATGGCAGTGGTAAGTCATGATAACGGCATAAAGGCTAATAATTTGCTTTAGGACTTCTCACAAACAATACAGCTGTTTGCTTATAGTTTTAATATTGCTTTGAAAGAGAAGTATCATGAATTCATAAGATGAGTAATATTTTAATAATGACAAAATAAACCATAAGTTATATTTTGGTATATATGCATAAATGTGGGTTTATCATTTGGTTCCCAGGGTTTTTTTCTAGGTTATTTTTCCTTTCATCAAAGCATTTGCAGTAGTTTATAATAAAGCTAAAACAAAAAAGACAGCTGTTCTATTTTCATTGATCTAAGAAGTTACCTAATTTTTACTTACAATTGGAAGTAAAGTTTTAGATTCATTTTGGAAAGTTCTGGCACATTTCCAAGGGATTTTTGATAAGTAAGATTTGGTCACTTAAAACACGTTAAAAGTCTTGATTCCCACCCCCCCTCCCCCTTATATTGAGTTTTGATGCACATTCTACACGAGAAATGTAGGGAATCAAATGACCTACAGGTTAGACAGGTAGATGTTAACTCTTCCTTTTCTGGTAGAAATTATAACAAAAACCGTAAACAAGGGAGAGGAAGAATATCTCAGTGCTTCTCGTTCCTGCCACTTCATTGTTTAACATCTTTCCTGAATATGGTTTCTCCAACTTGTTTTGCTGATTGTATGAAGATACCTACCTATGGCATTTATTTGCCTACTTAGTAAAAAAAAATATATATGTGTAGAGAAGCCTGTTGAGGATTTATTTTGTTTGCTTTTTAGTTTTGAAAAGTGAGGTGCATGACCTGCGAGTGGTTCTTCATTCTGCAGACAAGGAGCTGTCCTCGGTGAAGCTGGAGTATAGCTCATTCAGAGAGAGTCAGGAGAAAGAACTGAACGGCCTTTCCGAAAGACACATGCACATTCAGCTTCAACTAGAGAATGTCAGGTAGAGTTGTTCTGTCACGGTTTCACGTTGCCTGATTGGCCTGTAACCCAGGACTGCTTGACGTGCAGGTGCTGTAAACCCAACTCAAACTAGTTAAACACATGACAAGGTAATCTACTGGTTCACAGTATTGGGAACCCCAGAGGTGATTTTAATTTCAGGGACAAACTGAATTGAGTCTCACGCTGTCAGTGCGCATTCTCTCTCTGTCTCTCCCTGTCTCTCCCTGTCTCTCTCAGTCCCTGCTTTGCTTCTCTCTGTGTTTCCCTCATTCTGTCCCTACTATTAAGGGCCTTCTTCCCCATAACAGTGAACAGACCACCTCACTGCTCCGTATTTCATCTCCTAGCATAACCGCCCCTGCGAAGAAATCCTCGCTGCCAACAGCCATCTGTCAGTCCTAGGGAGAATTTGAGTTGGCCTTGCATGGGTCATCTGCTTACCTTTGGACCAGTCATACCAAGAGTGTGAGGTGGTGTTAGTCTAACACAGGTGATGTGCCTATTCCAGAGAGAAAGGTGTGCTCTTATTAGAAGAAGGGACAGTTAAGGTAGACCAAACTCAGTGGTTGTCACCACTCCCACAGTAACTCTCTCGAGGATGGCTGGTTAGGCAAGTAATCTATGATGTCAGTTGTTTTCACTATTTTTTTCCTTGTTAATTTCAGCCTTTTATAAAGCAACTTAAAACCATTTTGTTTTTTCGATAACTATCTCCCGGATCTATGGCAATAATTAAAAATGGACATTTTGTACATGATGCCATGAGAGTGATACGACTGTGACTGCTGAATCTAGAAAAGCTGCGAATAGACGACCTCGAATTTAATTTTTATAGGAATTACAGAAACTAAAATCTGTAACTCTGAGTGTTTTCAACAAGGAATTAAACAACAAGGAATTAAAATAGAGTAAGAAAACTCGAGATCTGCAGGCCATGTCTATCCCTAGACATGTTTTTAGTGGGCTTGCACAGTGTGGTTTTTTAAAAAAAATTTAGCATAGCATTTTTAAAAATGAGAGTTTTCTTATAAAAATTCATATTTCAGCTTCCTCTTAAAAATCAGACAGTTTGGTGGCACAGGGCCCACGTTCCTGCATGGCAACCATCACGTGCTGTTTGAATCACCCTTTCCCTTTAGAGAGGAGCGTGAGCTGGGTCAGCACAGCCTCCATCACTCACCCCTGCGCTATTTCCCCGGCACCCAGGCCGCCGGTCAGTTGTCATTTATCACAGATGCACTGTTGGTTTTTCTTACACCTGGCATTTGCTTTTAATAGTGGAATCACTGAATCTAATCCTGGCTCTGTCATCAACTAATTCTGTGGGATTTTGTTTTGCAAGTCACTCCACTAATCTTATTGGGTCTTAATTTCCTCATGTTTACATGTAAGAGTTGAACTAGATCTAAAATGTTAATTCTCTGTATTTGGCTATGTTCTTAAATTGTCTTAAAAATATTTTAAAATATTGAGCTTTCCTTGCTTTTCAAGTTGGACATAATTTGAGTTGGACATAATTTAATTGTTCTCGGTCCCTCAGGTTTAATTAACATCACTTACTGGGCTGCTTATACTCCACTGTGGCTCTCCGTGCACCCTGTGTTTCTTCAGTTATTTTGCCTATTTTGTATATACAGTCTGTGTCATAAATGCGTATGTTCCCCCTCTCTACTCTCTGTTGTCTATACATCTATCTTTAGCAACTGACTTATAGCACTTTGTAATTCGCTGCTTCCGCTCTGCTTTCAGTCAGTGAAACAGACCCATGTCTAGTAATCTGTACAGAAGCTGGGACATCTGTTTGGATGGTCCACAGGTCAGATTCATTGTTTACTGCTTCTTGGCTGAGCTCTGGATGTTTGGGCATGTCACAGCATGTTGGGGAGCAGAGCAAGAGGATGAAACCCTAAAAAGTGGTAACTAATAATTGAATGAAAAAATAGGGAGTTTACTCTATTGCTCACATCAAAGCCACATTTGCCATCTTAGAAAAGCTTCCTAGAGTTCGGAGACTGCAATGAATGGATAGAATTGAGCTATCAACAAAACTAAACTGAAGGCCAGTCCCTCGGTTACATGAGGGTTAGGTCAAGAACCCCCTAAATGAGTCTCATCGCTCTAAATCGCCAGTCAGTGAAGTGTGTCTGGTTGAAACCATGGGAGAAAAAAAGAGGAAGAAGATGGCTACAGGCTCACACCTGTCTTTTCTGTCCCCATCACACTATGCCGTGGTCCAGTCTGTCTCATAATTTTGTGCATCACGGACATTTTATGTACGTTCTGGAGGAGCTTTACATCAGTCAGGGCCTCTGTAGGTCGGGAATGGTCTGTCGATGGGATAAACTGAACTGCAGATAATCTGACTAGCAGAACTACATTTAATGTTTATATTTACCATTGTATACAAATGTTTTCCTGATAAAGATTAGAAAATGAAAAGCTTCTTGAGAGCAAAGCCTGCCTACAGGATTCCTATGAAAACTTACAAGAAGTAATGAAGTTTGAAATTGACCAACTTTCAAAAAACCTCCAAAACTGCAAAAAAGAAAACGAAACTCTGAAATCTGATCTGAATGTAAGTTAAGAAGGGTATTGGTTATTCGTGAATTTGTCCTGGATGTGTGACTGTTTGGTGGCGTGCAGGGCAAGCACTGCTTTGACCTCCTGACTTTTTATGCTGGCCTGGCCCGTAGGCCGGCCACACAGAAGACACTCAGTGTGTTTGTTGACTGCACATTGCTAGCAACAGTTACTTAAAATCTAATGTCACGTTGTCTTTTAGAATTTGATGGAGCTTTTTGAGGCAGAAAAAGAACGCAATAATAAATTATTATTACAATTTGAAGAAGATAAAGAAAACAGTTCTAAGTGAGTGCTATTTACCTTTTCCATTAGTTGACTAGAATATAATTTACTACCACATTCTTTAGCTTGTTTTAATTGCTAATACCCTTTAAAGTTATTTTTTTTAAAGCATTCCAAAATATGAGTATCAGATTCCTTTATACAAATGGCTATGTAGAGGAACTTAATTTTTAAAAATATTCAGTAACTAGCTATGGTACTTTTTTAAATGGATGGTGGTGATCAGAACTCAGGGCCTTCTATTAATAAATCACAGTACTTATTATTGGTAGATGGGGATGGATTTTTATTTCTGTCTCTACTATTCTTTTTCTAGCTTCTTTTTTTTCTCCTGTTTCTTAATATGAATGCGGTTGTCTTTCTTCCCTTTCTTTCCAATTTCTTTTTCTTGGTGATCTCTGTCAGTCTCTTAGCCTCGGCCAACCCAGATGATTATTACTCTAATGAGAATTTGTATTTGTTTCTCAGCAGATGCTTGTAGAGTTCATACTGTGAGACAGATTTTCTTCTAGGCCCTGATTCACAGTGGTGGATACATACATCTAGTTGGGAAACACAGTTACCATTTAGTAATTCATTCAAACACTTAGTGATATCCAACAAGCCAGGCACTATTGTGGCAAATGCCAGAACATTTAGAAATAAGACAGTGACCAAAATATCCCTGTCCGTCCTCATGAGTTTTACATTTCTATCACAGAGAGCTGGGTAATAACTAAACACTGTATGGTATATGTTATGTTAGGGAGTCCTGAGTTCTCTGAAGAAAAATAAACCTGTGGCACAAAAACGGGTTCTCATTCAGTAGTTTCTGACTCGTACTGGATCACAACGCCCCACACTAAGTGTGTGCCTAATGAAGTTTAGTCGCGTTGCACTGAATCTCCTCTGCACAAACAGACTCAGCCCCTGTTTCCACTGAATGAGGTCATGAGTAAAAGATAATCCTTCTCTTTCAGAGAAATTTTAGATGTTCTCGAGGCTGTCCGTCAGGAGAAACAGAGAGAGATGGCCAAGTGTGAGCAGCAGGTAATTAATTGTCCTAGACTCTAAAATTTGAAGTCTGTAATTTTTTTCCGATGTCTAAAATAGTTTAATATAACAACTGCTTCAGCTTTCAGATGTTGAAAATTGGTAATAAAAAGATGGAATGTTTGATCAGTTGTATTATTTTTCAGTTCTTATTTTTCTAAGTCCAAGATGGCTTTTATCATAACTTGGTGGTGGTCTCCTAATAGAGACCACAAAATCGTCATCTTTTAACCCAACATCATTTTCAAGTATTATTCCTAGTGTACACTGTACAATATGAAAGTCTATCTCAACCTTTTTTAAAAGTGTATGTGATTTAATTCCTTTTTCTAAAAATATACGTTTTTTTCCCCATAGATGGCAAAAGTACAGAAACTAGAAGAGAGTTTGTCTGCTACTGAAAAAGTTATCAATTCTCTGGAGAGATCTAGAGATGCTGACAAGGTAGGGAGAGGTTGAAGCTTCATTCCTCTATTTCTTTTATAAACGCTGCGTTAACATTCCAGTCTCCTGCCCCCAGGGTGACTGATAGCTAGCATTTCGGTGTGCACTTAGGCCTTGTGCACCTTCCAAGGTCCCTAGAGAATGAGTTCTTTCATTTAAGTTAATTTTCCACGTAACTTCAAGTGTAAACTGTTTGATCTCTCTTGATGGCAATGTTTCTAAAACACAACCTGCCCCTTTTAACTAGGATGCTGTTAGCGTGACCATTTCTTATTGATTCTGAATCCCATGTACAAAGTCTCAAATCCCTAGTGTTGACTTTAACTAGGATAATATAATATGTATGTCCAAATATAAAATTAGGTATAAATTTCATTTACATTTAGCTCTTCCTCATTTGTAAAACCAAAGCAAGTGATTAAATAATATAGTATAAAGCCACTAAGATATAAATTAATAATATTAATGTAATGCGAGATATTTTGCTAAGATAAAACTGACTTCTGTTAGGAAAGGTATACAGGCTATCATTTAAAAAAATGACCTCCTTGATGTCATTGGGTGTGAAGACATTGTTTGTGTCCTCATCAGGAAGTTGTAACTGACCTCATGGGCCAGATCCAGGAGCTGAGGACATCCATCTGTGAGAAGACAGAAGCCATGGACGCCCTGAAGCAAGAACTGAAGGACATCAATGTAAGTTCTGTCACCAGGAAGATACTAAATTTGAGTGTGAGACACTCTTCATAGGCTCCTTGAGAGGCTGACAGATGCTTCACCAGAAGAAAGATTCTGTTGGCAAACAGATGTGGAAATACTGGTCACAGCTCGGCAGGGCCTGTTTGCAGACCCGGCAGAGCCTTTCCTGTGGCTGTGAGTGGCCGCGTCCCTGGGAGGCTGTGCAGGCTGCGCACCGCTCAGATTTCAGTGCACCTAGAACAGTGTTCTTTGTGCACCACTGGGAACCACTGATCCAAACGAGCTCAGAAACAGTTGCCGGTTGTTGCCTAGATAGTGAAGGGTATAGTGTTCCTTAATTGTTTCAAGAAGAGAAGTAACACATCTTAGTAAAGTTCAGAGATATTTATTACATAGAAAGTGAGTTTGTTTTTCTACTACTGGATTTCAGTATTTCCTAAAGTAACTACTTCTTTCTCCTGCATGCATCTAAGTTAATGTTGCTGCTTCCTCCTTCGCTTGGGTGAAGGTGAAGATTTCTGTCCAGGTTCCCCACTTCGCTCTAATGGGAGCTCGCTGCACTCCACCTTTCTTTCTGAGGTCAGCCTGCTGATAAAGATGGCAAAAACGGGTATTTTTTCACTGATACCCGTGGGACTTTTCCACTCCTTTTTGCCATTCATGCATTTATTCTTCTGTACTTTCATTCAACAAGTAGTTATTGAATTGATTTGTGTTAATCTGGATATCACTTTGGAACTCAGACTCATCGTTATTTTAATCTAAAAATACAGGTAATAGTCTACGGCCACGCCACCCTGAACATGCCTGATCCCATCTGATCTCAGAAGCCAAGCAGGGTCGGGCCTGGTTAGTACTTGGATGGGAGACCACCTTGGAAGACCAGGTGCTATAGGTGTAATAAAAAAAGAATAAGGGATTGTAAGCTGACAAGGTCCTTGTAATCTGTGAGGTCACCCAAGGGTTGCCTTGCCTAATAAATAAGTAAATAAATAAATAAATAGATAGATAGATAGATAGAAATACAGGTAATAAAGCAGATGGTTCTCGTTTTGTAACTTTTTCTCTGCAGTGCAAATACAACTCTGCTTTGGTTGACAAAGAAGAGAGCCAAGTGTTGCTCAAGAAACAGGAAGTGGAGATTCTGGATCTGAAAGAAACCCTTAGGCTGAGAATACTCTCCGAAGACATAGAGGTAACGGTCACCACCTCATGACTTTTTTTTGCTCTATTACTTGTCAATATGTGTGTGTGTGTGTACGGAGCTTCTTAATAAATAGAGGGTTTTTAAAAGGAATAAGTCGTAATTAGACATTTTCCCCATGGTAGTTAGACAATTAATAGATAACAATAACATTGTATTTTATTCAGTTGATTTATTTTCACTCGTTCGTGCTCATAGCTCGGCAGGGTCCTGTAGCCGACCCTCTTCCGAAGGGGGTGCGGAGTGCAGAGCAGACCGTGCTCTTGGATGTAGGGGTAGCAGCAGGGAACAAAGAAAAGGGCTGGCTAACTGGTCAACCTCAAGGTTGCCGCCTGTGTTTTAGCTAAAGCAAGTTTTAATTTTTTTGTTATTGATGTAAATTTATCTTTTTAAAAATGAGGCAGTACTGTCCCATGGTTCACAATTCAAAATATATAAAGCTTAATGTATATAGGATTTACCTAAAATATTTCTGTATCCTTCCAGAAATATTTTAGGTAAATCCTATATACATTAAGCTTTCTTTTTTTTCACACAGATGGTAACCCACTGTGTATATACTGCTCTGCACCTCCTTTAGAAATAAAGTTTTCTTGCTAAACTATGCTATCCATGAAACAAATTCAAATATTGATTGAACCTACCTACCATACAGGCTGTGCCTGGCTTGGCAATTGGTAATGGAAGAATGATTGAAACACTGTTGCTCACCTCAAAGCATGTAGTCTAGTGTAAGAGATGGATGGATTATGCACTAAATGACCTGGGAGCACAGAGAAGGGAGAGAGGGGAGTAATTATGCCTGGAGAATTCCAGAGACCTTCCCAGAGAGACAGTAGTTGTACAGGACTTTGATAGGGAGGGAAGCTTGGCAGCTATGAATGTTTGTTGAGTATCCCGTGCAAGGGGAACAATTAGCTGTGACCAGCTCGAGGTGTGAGAGCTTGGTGAAGAGTCTGGAAGGGCATCAACTGAACCTCTGAGGAAACCCAGACTGCACAGACTCCAGGCCCCAGGAGGAGGCGATAAAGTCTGAACCAGGAAGTGCTGGTGGGGCCGTGAGGTGAGACGGAGTTGAGAAGTGTCTCAGAACAGTTGAGTGTTTGGTCCAGTTGGATGCACACCGTGATGGGAGGAAGCGGTCAGAGTGGAAGGGCACAGTCCAGGGGCTGGACTGCCTAGCAGTCTGAATTCTGCCTGTGCGATCTTGTGAAAGTTCCACTTCTCTCTGTGCCTCATTTGTCATGTCTCAAAGTAGAGGCAACAATTCTGCTATAGGCAGAGGTCCCTGCACCAGCGTTGAACATCCACGGATAGAACACGGAAAACACAAAGGCACTAGTATCCTGGGAAACCAGGGATTTCACAGCAGTGAAGAGAGGATGGATTGAGTCAATAAATGTGTTTCCAAATTGACAAATTTGGAAAGATACGGTTAGAGTCTCATTAAAACCAAAACAAGTTCTAGATGGATTAGAGTTCTGTATAAATGACGAAATCAAAGTATGAATACATATTTAGTCTTGAGATCACGTGGCCCTTTGCAAAAAATCTTGATACTAAGATCAGAAACCTTAAGGGAAGATTATACAATATTAAAAACAAAAATAAGACTAACAGTAGACTGGGGGGAAATATTTACAACTGATGACAAAAGGATTGTCGCCTGAATACACAGCAGAGCTCTTGTGAGTCAGAAGGCTCAAGAAATGACAGACATTCTTCGTGGAAAATAGACATAGAAGGTGCATGACTAGTTCCCCAAAGGAGTCGTATAGTGGCCTAGAAACTTCTGAAATCGAAGAAATGTAAATTAAGAACTACCTTTTGATCTTACAACTGGTAACTGTTAAGACTCGAGGAAGATGTACAGATGAAGGTGATTACTCACACCTCTGGTGAAGTTTAAGGTTAGCCTTAGGGGAGGTGGTCTGGTAACACATGGCTTTAAAATGTTTACGTATGCTTTGAGTTTGCACATTTAAACTTTTAACCTAAAGTAATAATGTGGATTTGAGAATAAAATACATATAATAGTGAAAAATTCAAACCAACCAAAATATTTAGTGATGGGTTAAGTTGTAGTTCATCCATAAGATGAAATAGAGCTCACCTAATGAAAATATATCAAAAGAGTGAATATGTGGAAAAATATTTGTTATCTATCAAGTGTGTATACACATACACCTACATATTATTACTGTATCTATGATGTATATATAACATGTATCGTATATATAATTACATACATTATTATATATGTATATTTATACATGCACATTTGGAAGGTTAGGGCAAGCAGATTCTGCTCTGATTTGATTGGGATCATATACACTGCATATATAGAAATTACATTTGCAAATTGCGGACTTATAATTCTCTCTGCCACTTTCCATCAAGTCACTCACCTGAAACTTTGATGTCCTATGACATTGTGTCACAGCGAAGTGAACTGCCCAGCCACTCCCCCACTAGCCAAGGAGTACTCGTCTATACAGTTAGGTACCTTCCAGTGTATATAGGGCTAGAGCCAATTGTTGAGGCGACAGGCATGCTAGAGACTCATACCTCAGTGCTCCTGAGGAAAGACAGCTCAGCTTTGGGGTCCTGGGCGTGAGGAGAAAGGGGGTGTAGAGTGCAGTAAAACCTCAACTGGACACCCATATGAATAATTTACTGTAGCATTCATCTCTAGGCCTCTTCACTAATATTAACTGCTCGATTGGTCCTGGACTGGGTCACCACACACAAGTAAAAAAAAGAAAAAAATTCTCGTTTAAAATTTTCTTAATCTTTTAAAAATCACATAGTCGTGATTTGCATGCGAATCCTTATTGGCATACCACGATTAAGAATTTCTTCTTTTGTGGGGATGGTCTCCCAACAGAGGGACATGCTCTGCGAGGACCTGACTCATGCTACGGAGCAGCTGAACATGCTCACTGAGGCCGCGAAAAAGCACTCGGGGCTCCTGCAGTCTGCCCAGGAGGAGCTGACCCGCAAGGAGGCCCTCATCCAGGAGCTGCAGCACCAGGTGAGACGCAGGGGCGCTGCCCCGCAGGACGGGGGCTGCGGAGGAGGGCGGCATGGCGGCTGAGGGCCCCACCTCCGCTGATTCTCTACATACAGAAAGGTGTGCTAACGGGGCACTTAGGTAGGCGGGCAGCTGCTCCGTGGGCTCTTTCCGACCTGGCTGCTCCCGTGGCTTCAGACTTGCTTGGCGCTCTGCCTGCCCGCCCTCGACCCCTGACGCGTGCCGGCAGGTTCTAACCACCGTGGTAAGGTTACAGCTGATTTTCATCCTCTCTGTAGCTGCTGTTGTTTTGTAGTTGGCATTTTTCCTCAAATGACCTTTGATCATTCGTGAAGCTTAAAAAAAAAAGTTTTGTTTGTAAGTGTAAATAAATTGGTGAGAAAAAGAGATGAGAAGTGTATAGTAGCAGCCCCATGTTTTACAATTTGTTATATTGGAAATTGCTGAGTTTTTTTTTTTGTTTGTTTAAAAAAATATCTTACTACTTTTTAAATTATTAATCAAATCAAAAAATGTAAAATGCCTGTTTCTGCATACCTGGGGAAGATTGGCTATTCTAATTGGACCATGTGCCCCAAATTATTTTCTAACTTATAACCTTATATCTGTTGATTTTTCCCAGCTAAACCAAAAAAAAGAGGAAGTAGAACAGAAAAAGAATGAATATAACTTCAAAATGAGGCAACTCGAGCATGTGATGGATTCTGCTGCCAAGTATCCCCAGGTACTTTTCAGAAAAATGTGCGTTTCAGGAGGAATAAACAGTTTTGTGAGTGACCAAGGTCTGGAAATTACTACGATGTAATTTTGTCTTTTTATAGAAAAAGATTCTTACTAACACAATATTTTGTATCAGTGTTTTATGTTTTACTGGGACAAAAGAATAACAAGCTAAGCAGCCTGAGTATTTTTTATATGCTTGGCACCTCCATTTTTATCTATATAACATTCACTTAATCAGGTATTTGGATGAATTTGATTTTACTTTAGAGTCCTAAAACACCACCTCATTTTCAAACACATTTGGCAAAATTCCTGGAGTCACAAGAACAAGAGATAGAAGATGGACGGGCCTCTAAGATTTCTTTGCAATACCTCGTAACAAAGCTCAATGAAGACAGAGAAGTGAAAAATGCTGAGATCTTCAGAATGAAGGTAACTCGGTAATATTTTTTTAGTAAATTGAAAATTTTAAAAATAAGTAGTATCTTTTCTGGTTCCTGAGGATACAAAATTCAGAAGACACAGAACTAAGAGTGGACAGAGCAAGGTGTTCCTCTCAGCCCTGACCCCAGGCTGCCTGGTCTGCAGTCCCTGCTGGCTCCCAGTGTAGCCAGTTTCTTTGTCTTTTTAGAGCTCCTCAGTGCGTATGTAACAGTCTGTGGTCATTGTCTCTCTGCCCCTTATATTTTTGTATGATGGTGAAGAGGAATTTTCACTGAAATGGCTAACCTTATAATCAGCTCTTTGTTCTGCTTCTGTAGATATGCTTGCCTCATAGGCTGTAGGGCAGGGTGACCTCGAAATTAACTAAAGACTCATCCTCTCTTTTGCTCATTCCATCTAAATAACAAATATAACTGCCTGCAACCCATAGCAACTCTCACGCTTTGTAACCGGCCGAGGACAAATTAACCAATCGGTCCATGCCAACTAAGCACTATAAAGGCGAAGTTGCCCCTGAGCTCGGGGCCCGGACGTTCAGAACACTAGCTCTTCTGGGACCGCCAGCGTAATAAACCTGAATTCTCCAGCTCTCCGAGTGCTGCCCGGATTCTCACTGGTCTGATTTTTGTAACATTTCTGCAATAATGATGCCATCACACAGGCTGCACCAGCTCCTCTCATCATCGTGTAGTCTAACTTTTAGATCTTTGCCAATTTAATAGCTAAAGCATGTTATCTCATTGTAGTTTTAAGTTTATATTTTCCTTATTAGGATTAAGATTGAGCATCTTGTGTTTTTCTGTTTTTATGAACTATGATCTTCACCCATTTTTCTATCGTTGGACTTTTAATGATGTGGAGGCATTCTTTATGTTTTAGATTTGCTTCTATGATAGTTAAAAATACTTTTCTCTTGTTTGCCATCCTTTCAAGTGTTCTTATAGTGTTTTTTTACCCAGGTCTTTGGAGGTATGGTATTTGTGTGAGGGGAGAGTGCATTTAAGTACCATTGAGGGGTGGGAGATGTGTGGAGGAATGCCTGGGTAGGTGACGAGTAGGTGTGTGTTGGGGGGTAAGTGGGTGTGACACTCCAAGAAGGTAGCATTTAGCCTGTAAGGTCACTGCTTCTCAGTGAGTTTTTGTTTAGGAACCAAACTAGCTCGCTGTGACCAAGTGGCACGAAGTATATATAGTGTCTCTCTTAAGCTTTGTTTCTTGTGGAAGGGATCATTTTTGCCTTTTTTATTGAGGGCATCTCTCAGTGTGCTGCTGTCTCAGACTGGGGCCATTATCCAGATTGGCATGATCTTGAAATGGGGTCAGGTTAGAAGAAATCAAATGATAGACAAGTAGAAGTAAGTGGAAAAGGACATTACCTGCAGACAAGTAGTTGTTTCTTCAAGATGGTTATAGTCAGGATTTCAAGTTAGATTCCAGGTAGTATATGAATTAGAATCTATTAAATAGAATCAAATAGAACATTTATCAAAGTAGAGACTTCTTGTCATCTTTTCTCATGAAAGAATTTTGGTGAATTATAGGATACTGATAAGAGACTATGTTTAAGGCACTGTGGGTATGAGAATGACTTGTCATAAGTTGACTTTTTATCCAGCGTTATCCAGTGCAGTGTTCTTTGCAGAGGGGGAGCTTAAAAGAGGAATATCTGTCTCAGTCGTGGTCTTGGGGAGGAAAATAACAACTACTCTCATGCGTTTTCTGAAAAAAATGTGATTTGATGTGTTTTTAGGAGCAGTTGAATGAAATGGAAAACCTACGCCTGGAAGCTGCGGAGTTAAGAGAGAAAAACTGGCTCCTGCAGGGTCAACTGGATGATTTTAAAAGACAGAAGGACAGCAGGTGAGAAAGAGCCACCCACTCTGGGCTCACTCCTGGCTTGCCTTGGCGGAGCTCAGTGAATGAGGTTGCACTACATACTGGTTTCCATTGGTCATCAGAAAATCGCCAGCTGACTATGAAATCCAAACAAAGGGGGCCTTGGGAGCTCTACAGGCCAGGCCGAGCTGAGGAAATGTCCCTGCCCCTAAAGATGTCACCTCCCAACTGCCCTTTCTCTCAGCCCCCCTTTTGCTCACTTTTGATCTTCAGATAGTACCACTTTTGACTAAATTTCTACTTTATTTTGCTTTCAACCAAGCCTTTATTAGATTTCCCACTTTCGCTCACCTCACCTCTGTGTAGGATGAATCCTGAATTCTGGGAATATGCCTTATTTCATCCCCATACGTCGATCACATTTATCAGGTGTGCTGACGTGACTTCACCATTGAGTTGGCTTTTCTCTGCACAGCTTGGCATTGGTGCATATAACAGATATGAAATGGATACTTGACTATACTTGACAGTGTTTCCCCATCCTCCCTTCCTAACCTATGCAGTGAACAGAATCATCCAGACAATCAACAGCTGAAGAATGAACAAGAAGAAATTATCAAGGAAAGACTTGCTAAAGTATGATTTTTTTTTTTACATAACAGTTTTTTCTTGTCTGAGAAGTGCTTTTATAGTTACTATTTATGGTTATATGTTTTGGAAACCATTTACCATCGAAATTTCTGTCTTTCTCTATTTCTACTGTTAAGTTAATATTTACCATTAGTATTTAAACATAGCTGAGACTTAAAAGTGATTTTGTCTTAATGCCTAGACGGTAAGCCTGCTGCTTAGCATACCACACGGTTGTCCATTTAGAAGCAAGGATCAAGTCCCTACTTGAGGACTTAGAGCAGTGGTTCCCTAACCTTTGTGGCACCAGGGACCAGTGCTCCTATGAGAATCTAATGCCCGATGATCTGAGGTGGAGCTGAGGTGGTGATGCTAGTGCTGGGGAGTGGCTGCAGGTACAGATGAAGCTTTGCTCTCTGACCTGCCACTCACCTCCTGCTGTGTGGCCTGGTTCCTAACAAGCCACAGACTGGGTCCACAGCCTGGGAGTTGGGGACCCCTAACTTAGAGGGCATTGTACATGAAGTCTTGTAAATACGTACCCTCTTTATGTGTATGTAGTTGGGATCGTGGAAAAGGATGTTGGTTTAAGTGATTTTATTACCATGAGGGTGAGTGAACTGGTTACTTTTGATCTTTTTCTTTTTTAAGCAATGTTAAGAACTTAAGACATCTTTTCTTTTTTTTTTTAATCTTATAGAATAAATTAGTTGAAGAAATGCTGAAAATGAAAGCAGAGTAAGTGTGCTATTTTGCGATTTAAGTTCTTGTCGATCTTTTTTTATTCTCTAAGGGAAGAAATACTTATATCCACAAGGTAAGTAATTTCCTTCCTTCTGCAGTAAGATGTGAACATAATAGATGTTTGCAAAGTTGTTTTCCTATATACCATTTGCCTAAGGGGTTCTGCACATGAAGCCATTCCGAGAACAAAATCACAAAGAAATAAGTGCCAATGTCATAAAGAAATCATAACTAAGTAAATAAATAAGAAAAGCTTAGCTTCCCTGGAGGGACTGATGGGTTTTCTCCTCGTGGACTCTGAGGACAACGTAGCTGACCAGGTTTCCTTTTTTGCTTCTAGTTTCCTCTGACTTAAAACCTCAAGGCCCTGACACCAATAGATGAATACTCTGATTTCTTCTGGTCTTGACCTTGGGTATCTTTATATGTTTTCTGTAGACATTTTATTTGTATAGTTTTAATATTAGTATATATAATTTTATAAACTGCCTCATTCTTTGATGAACAAGATAGACTTGTATTTTCTGTCTCGTTCAGAGTAAGCAAGCTGGTTGGTATTAACAAAATAATAAAATGTCAGAAAGATACTGTACTCTGAATAGATACTCCTTAGCAATCACAGAGGTCCAAACATTTTATTTGTCACATACACCTCCTAAAAGAATTTTGAAGCACCTGTACTCTCTGACACATTATGGAGTTGAGTTTATATATAGAATTGTAAGTTTACATTGATGTAAAGGATAGAAGTTCAGATGTACAGGCATACCTTGCAGGTACTGCAGGTTCGGTTCTAGACAACCGTAGCAAAGTAACTATCTCAATAAAGTGAGTTGAGATCTCTTTGCTGGTGGAGGGTCCTACATTCAGTTTGTAAAAAGTGCAACCTCTAAAGCATAGTGAAGTGAGCTGCAGTAAAACGAGGCATGCCTGTACTGAAAATGGTGACATTAAGAAGTCAAACTCTTGTGTTCTTTTAACAGTATTGAACTCCTTTGCTACCTTACATTCATTTAAAAATACACGAATAAATTCCTAAATCTGAGATTTTACATTATTGGTTTTTTCTTTGAAATTGAATTTCTATTCTATAGTCAGGCTAAATTATATCCTGATTTAATGAATTGTTTGGAAAAATTTTTTTGATTACGCTATCATATAACTTAGCAGTGAAAATGTACATACAAATTAAAAGTAATTTGTAAGTTTCCTATATTCATATTACAATTCTTAATAATCACAAATAATTATTTTATCCTGTAAAATTTCATAAATAATTATTTTATCTAGTAAAATTTTAGTGGAAATGCATTTTTCAACGCATTTTATCTTAATGCTTTTTCTTCAGTTAGCTCATTCTTTTATACTTAATTCTGGAATGAGACAGTATTTAGTAACAACTCTATTTCATTTTCTGTTTGTATGTATATAAAATGTATAAAAAATCTTATTCACCTAGTAAGTAAATGACAATGGAAGGAGTTTATTATTAGAGTACTGTCATTCAGTCATTTGAACTCCGTCCAAGTTAACATGCCAAAAATTACAGTGATATGTCCTTAGAAACTCTTTTTAATGATCAGCTGACAAACACCAACCAACTTGTGAAAGATTTGTTACCCATCATTGAGTCATTTGCTTCATGGAATCAGAGTATGGACAGGACACAGGGCATGTTCTGCACACAGGGGCTGGCTCCCAGCCTGTTAGTTGTAGAGTTAGGACCAACATCTGGATTACTTACTGGGTCTGTGAGAATCCAGCTGTGTAGTTTGTAGAATTGCAGCTCCTTTAGAAAAAATATACATTTGAGACCTTCTAGCAAAAAGAATAAAAGCTATCTAAGTTGGCATGTAATTTATTTCATAATTTAATAACCAGGAGTCTCAGTGGCTCATTGTGCCTCGAACATACAGGGTGAAGCACACTCCAGAAAGTGGCACATGTACTTTGATCAGTCCCAGCCTCCAGCAGCGGTTTTAAACATTGTTTCCCTATGTGTGTAGGAGTACCCAAGAATCCATTTGTGTCTCCTTGGCCAGACTTGGCACACCTGCTGGGCAAGCTGAGAAAACCTGTATCTGGCAGTGGGGTGGAGAGAACCATGCTCAGCTTAGACTTTTACTTAATAACCTTTGGATGGAAGCTGGGCTTGCTCCTCCTTTCCCCTGCTTTCTGCAACCAGTTTTCATAAGCAAGAAAGGAGCAGGGGCTTGGCATTTGGGCCGGCAACTGCAGTGTCTGCCATGCCTCAGAGCCTTTTCAGCAGGCAAAATACACAAGGCAAGAGAAGAGCCTAACAACTCCGGGTGGCTTGGGATAACATGGAGCCCTCCTCCCCATTGCCCTGAGCTCCTACAGGATGTAGTCTGGAAATACTGCCCTAGACATTCATTGGCTTCAAATGGTATATTAAATTCTGCGTATTACATCATTTAATCAGCATTCTTTTGCATATGCATTATGAAACTAAACACATTTGTTTCTTTTAGGAAGTTTGTAAGATCCAAACCATTTTATAAAATCAATGAAATTCTATATAATTCCATAGTAACCTTTTTTCCTTATGTTCTTTTCAATTGATAGTTACATAAAGTATGTAAATTCTAAATATCACATCCTTGAAAAAATGACTAGTGTCCCGCTGTCTCAGAATCGGTTTTTGAAATCAGAAATGATTACTCATATACAGGGCACTGAATAAAGCATGCAAACTGTAATAATACTTAAATTACATTTGCTCCACGGGGGCTGAATCTAAAAATTTCCATTCTAAATTTTCATCATTAAAAAAAAATGGTTTGCAGAGTTTGCCAAAATGAAAATCTTGGGTAAAACAACGATAAATAAAGCACATCTGTAGCTGGCGTGATCTTCCTGTGGCTGGCGGGGAGGTGGAGTACTAGTGATACTTTCAAGTCAGGATTCCGGGATTAGTTGGAAAAGGTCTAATTTGAGTTCGTTTGTAATGATGTTTCTTTGGAATACCACAAAGTGATGTTTATTGTTCTAGACTAGAAGAAGTCCAGGGCGCCCTTCACAACAAAGAAACAGACTACCTTAGAATGACCGAGGAAGTGGAACGAACCAGAACTTTGGAGTCTAAAGCGTTTCAAGAAAAGGAACAACTGAGATCAAAACTGGAAGAATTATATGAAGAAAAGGAGAGAACAATCCAGGTGCATTTGCGTCTTTATTTTTGTTAGAATTAATAGAACCGATCAGAATGAGAGTTACGTCTGTGAATGAGTGTCCTGGGTTCAGACTTGGTGTAGCATAGGGAGGTGTGTGGCCACGAAAGCCACGAGCCTGGGCTGTCTCCCCCTGTGCTCTTAGAAGCCATAAAGTGATGTTATTAAAAAAAAAATAAGAACCAGCCCGATCCCATATGATCTCGCAAGCTAAGCAGGGTTGGATTTGGCGTAAAAAATAAAATAAGAGATTGTAAGCTGACAAAGTCCTTGCAATCTGTGATGTCAACCAAGGGTTGCCTTTCCTGAATGAATGAATGAATAATGAATGAATGAGTGAATGAATGAATGAATAAAAATAAAAAAATAAGAGCAGCTCATTTTCTCCTCTCTGGATTGATTTACCTGTAGGAGATGGAAATGTTAAGGAAGCAGGTGGAGCATCTCGCTGAAGAAAATGGGAAGTTGGTAGGTCACC
The DNA here is from genome assembly GCA_004027375.1 of Macroglossus sobrinus. NCBI lineage: Eukaryota > Metazoa > Chordata > Mammalia > Chiroptera > Pteropodidae > Macroglossus > Macroglossus sobrinus. The sequence continues at coordinate 139,429 of PVKZ01002397.1, forward strand.
AAAACCCAAATCAGAAGATTCATTATGTAGTGCGGCTGAAGAAGGAAAATGTCAGACTTGCTGAGGTAAACTCTCAGAATTGTTCTGTATAAATTCACTCTGGGTTTTAAATGATTATTTAATTAAAATTTAATTTAATTATTGAATCAACAGTTTTCTTCAAGGAACGTCTTGAATTAAAAAATATTCAGTCATTGCTATTTCAAGCATAATTCAGTCACTTATCATAAGCATCAGATTCCTGTTTAATGTTAAGTAGTTTACAAATCAAAAATTTTTGTTTAAATTTGAAATATAAACTTAATGAATGCAAGAATTACTCTTCCTGTAAGAATTAGAGCCTTAATATTTTTTCTTTTTTCTTTTTTAAAAAAATTACCAGGAGAAAGAAAAGTTGCGTGCTGAAAATGTATTTTTGAAAGAAACAAAGAAGAGTTTCTGATGAACGTTCTGCATCCATACACGTCCCGTGGCAGTCAGCCATCTGCTGGTTGGAGGATACCAGCCCATTTCAAGGCTCTCAATCAGCTGTACATACTGGGAAAACCTTTTGCCCTTTTAAAATAAAAGCCTGTAGCTAATGTTTACAGTGGACGTTGGCCAGATTAGTGTTTCGTTAGATCCTAACTCATCCCCTCTGTTTCCTACGTCAGAAGCCCTAACGGTATTTCGTGGTTCTAAAACTTGCCATGAGGTTAGTGACTGATTGTGCAGTATGTATGAAAAGCAAACTTGTTAATACAGATTATTTTTTTATTCCTACTTTAAGTATTGTCATGAGCATTTTCATGACTAAATGTGGCCATTTTTCAAAATGTAATAAATCTTTGAATAGTCTAATAAAGGGATTTACTTTGTTCATGCACTTGTTCATGCTACGTTTACTTAATGAGCCGCTCACAGATGCCAGGCACTGTTGGTCATCATTGAGCAACACAAACAAGACCCTGCCCTCAAGGAACTTCTGTGAGTCAGTGATCCGTTCCTTTTGATTGCGAATAATGTTCCATTGTATGGATGTCCCACATGTAGTCACCATTTGATGGACATTTGAACTGTTGGCAATTTGGGGGCTATTATGAGTATTGCTCCTATAAATATTCAAGCATGAGTTTTGGCCTTGACATGTGTTTCTTATCTCGAGTGGATACCTAGGAGGAGAGTTGCTGGGTTATCTGGTAAGTGTATGTTTAACTTTTTAAGACATTGCCTGTTCTCCAAATGCACGGTTTGGCTGCACCATGGGTTCCAGTTTTTCTCATCTTCACCAACACTTGTCATTCAGGTTTTTCACTATAGCCATCCCAGTGAGCGCGCACTGGTATATCACTCACATTTTCCTAATGACCAATAATATCAAACACTTTTACGCATTATGTAAATAATACTCAGCAATAAAAAAAGAGATTGATATATGCTACAGCATGGATGAACCTCAAAAAAAAAATACGCTAAGTGAAAGAAGCCAAACCCAAAAGACCACATAGTGTATGATTCCATTCGTGTGGTAGATCCAGAAAAGGCAAAATTATAGAGATAGAAAGTAATCCTTGGTGGTGGGGCTGAGAATGGGAGTGGAAACAACCGTATGGGCACGAGGGAACTTTCGATGTGGTGGGAATGTTTTAAAACTGGTTTGTGGTGACGGTTGTACAACTATGAATTACCAAAAATTAAACAATATTCAAAATGGGTTATAGTTTTATGATTTGTAAATTATACCTCAGTAAAGCTAAAGAAAAGTAATTTTAAATTAATGCATAGTTGAACTTTCAAGGAGTAGTAGTAAATCCCTAAGAGTCAGGGACGAAAAAGGAGCTAAAATTCAGTAGAAGGTGGAGAAGAGACACTCACTATTGCCTTGAAGGTGGGACAAGGTGGATATTGAAGCTGGTAATAAAGAGGGTTGAGTCCTTATCACCTGTTTGAGTTTCCTGGGGTGCTGCAACAAACTGCCATAAACTGAATGGTTTAAAACAACAGAAATTATAATCTCACAGTTCTGGAGGCTAGAAGTCCAAAATCAAGGTGTTGGCAAGGTTGGTCTCTCTGTGGGCCCTGGAAGAGAATCTGTTCCATGCCCCTCTTAGGTGGTGGTGTTGCCAGCAGTCTTTGGCGGTTCTTGCCTTGTAAATTGCAAACCTCCAATCACAGTCATGTGACATTTTCCCCTGTCTGTCTCTTATAAAGACATTAGTTAGATTAGGCCCACCCTAATGATCTTATGTAAATTTGATTACTTCTGCAGTGACCTTATTTCCAAATAAGCAAATAAGACCACATTCACAAGTGCCAGGGATAAAGGCTTCGAGGTAGCCTTTTCTTTGGGGGTGGGGGTGGGGTGGGGAGTAGGCACAATTCAATCCACAATACCACTCAGAGCAAGGAAGAAGGGAGGTGCTTAGGTCAACTCAGGACAGAGTTGGAACTGAAATTTTTGCAAAAAGCCAGAACCCAAGGAGTGCAGGGATCTTAGCCATCCTGGCAACTAGGCTGCCTGGAACAGGGCCTGGCCCCAAATATGTGCTCATTTTCTACCTGAACAGAACAAAAAAGGGACATAAAAATGGACACAGTGAAGAGAAAGAGGCAGACAGGTAAAGTTGGAGAGGGGGCTTGCAGGCTAGCAGGGAGACAGGACTGGTGTAAAGGGCAGGGAGTAGCACAGACCGCTTTACACAGGAGGTGGCTCTGAGATGCTGGTAGAGGCATCATTCTAAGAAGGCTGGTTTCATACTCTAAAAGCATGCAGAGTTGAACAAGTGCAACACCACTCGATTTTCAGTAGGTCCCAAGTGACATCAGAGCTTTCAGAGGGCGATCATCTTTGAGCTGGATTCTCACAACCCTGTTCAGCAGCATGGTGCTTGTCTGAGCCTCAGTTTCCTTTATTGCAAAATGGGACCGTTTGTACCATGCTTTTATTTGAGCCATAAAACCACGATGCCAAGGAAGTTACTGAGTGGAAGAGAATAAAAAGTTCTGAACAGTATGTTCACTGTGAAATCATGTTTTAAAAAGTCTCATGCATGTATGTAAACTTTTAAAAAATTGTGTTATATATAAAACTATGCATGGAGAAAAAGTAGTCCAATAACTGATTTTCCTGGCGAATGGATGTCGTTCGTAGATTTAATAGCACTTTGTTTTCAAAGAAATGTACTACTTATTAAACGAAAACCTTTTAAACATTTAAATGCATAGGAAATTAGAAGTAATGTTAATCCTGACTATCCAGTGGAGTGATTATGGATGACATCTTCTCTAAATTACCTGCAATGAGCCTATATCCATCTGGGCCCTTTGATTTGTCGGAATACCGCCTTCTTGCTAAGTCTGCAGGTCTCTAGCGCCCTCTGCCGAAGCAGCTCCATTTTCGCTTCTCAAACTGGAAGGTGTAGGTGGATCCCCTGGGGGGTCTTGTCAAAGTGAGGATTCTGATTAATGGGCTTGGGGCAGAGCCCAAGATTCGGCATATTAAATCCTCAGAGGAAGCTGATGCCGGACACACTGAGTGGCAAGGACTGGAACTACTGGACCGCGAATAACTCTTCTACAAGAGCAGCCACAGTACCAGAGTCCAAGCCCCAAACAGCGGTCCTGCAGGCTGCTCATCGCCAGCAGTGGCCCCGCCCACCCCGCTGGTCCCGCCCCCTTGAGGCCGTCGCGGGGCCCGAATTGGCCTTTCTGCTCACGTGAGCGTCTCATCACGTGAGGCCACCGTCCAATCGCAGCGCGCGCTCGGCCTGGCCAGTGGCAGGCGCGGCGGGCTCGCGGAGAGGCGGCGGTGGGCACGATGGTCACGGGCACCACAGCAGTGTATCCCGACGTCCCCGTGGAATTCCCCCCGCACCTTCAGGCCGGTGCGATGCGGCGCCGCCTTTGGGGCGTGATCAACTGCCTGTGCGCTGGCGCGTTCGGAGCCCTGGCCGCCGCCTCCGCCAAGCTGGCCTTCGGCAGCGAGGTGGATCCCGGGGCGCGGCGGCGGCGGGCGTGTGGGCCGAGCGCAGGAGGGGCGTTGTGGGGCCCGCGGGGCTCCGGGTGGGGCGGGGCTTGGGGCACAGTTAGCCGCCTCACCCCAGCCGGTCTCTTTGGCCTGGTTCGCAGTCGGGCACTGCCATCAGTTGGTAGGGGAGAGTAGCCCTCGACTCAATGAAATGTAGGCGCCCAGTGTAGACGGTAAGAGACGTCAGGACTGAGGCCTCTTCCCTTTCCAGGGACCTAAAGTTTGCCCTCCGATTAGGCTAGTTCCTTCTCAGGGAAGACGCACACCTCCTTCATTTACTCTCCACCTTTCATTTTAAGCCCTTGTACCTGAACGTTTTTCTTCAGGTACAGGGGCTTAAATGTGAGTCTTAATGTGAGAAGCCCATCCTTTCCTCTGTAATTAACGGGCGTTTTGACCGCTTTATCCTGTTGCCTGGCAACTTGAGAGTTTGGGAAACGCTCTGGGCATTTCTCTGATGCTAAGAACGCCTAAGCTGCTTCCCCATAACTGCTAATGTGTAGCTCTTTGCATCTGAAACCCAGGCTCCGGTCGCGGGGACAGGCTGATTCTTTAGGTTTAAGCCTATTTAGGGCTAATCCAGTGGGAGCTGCCATGCTGGAGGTAGGTATCCTGTTGGGTGTTAATTCTTGGAGGAAGTAGTCCAAAGTAGGATGAGTGCCTATGAGACATGAGGTTTTCTGGTATTTAATTGCGCACCAGTCTTCGTAATCCTATATATAAGCAGCCTGCCACTGTCACATACAGTGCTTATGTGCAAATTATATGAAGACACCCCTTAAGACACCTGTTCAGCTGCTGGAAAACTCTTATGAGAAATAAGAGTATGATGTGTAGATGGGCACAGCCCCTAGAAGAAGCAGCTTTGTCTGCTGGTAGGTTGCTGACTGGACTCCTAGCAAGGGGGGCTGCATGCCCTTTGTGTAGGAGGCCTCTCAAGATCCTCTCTTCTCTCAAGGCTTTCTCCTTTGGGGGAGGGGAGGAGAGAGAGAGAACTGTCCAAGTTCTCCAAATGAAGCCGGGATCGCCAGATAATGTCAGGTGGTTTTCCTAGGCAGGGTTGGGTCTTATTAGTTAAGGCCTGTGTTTGAATCCTGCCAGCTCCCACCAGGTGTGGCACCTTAGGCAAGTTACCTCATGCCTCAGGTTATTTATCTGTAAGATGAAGTTAAGGAATAAATGAGAATGTACTTAAACAGTACAGGGCCTGGCACAGAGTAAAAGCTCAGGAATGTGCAGCAGGACAAGCCAGAGTGGTTGTAGCCTGCACAGGAGAGAGACATGACTGATTGGTGCTTTACCAGGAGCCTGGAAGCGAGGACTCTGCCCGTGGTTTACTCACACTACAGACCAAATAACAACTTGGCCCTCTGGGACAGAGCTTCCAGCACTGTTCATTGTGGGACCAATGAAGGACTGGTGTGAAGTAGAAAATACCGGTGATGGCTTGGCATTTTACTTCTGCCCAAGGTCACGTGGCCAGCAAGATGGCCAAATAAGTGTTATCTCTGAATTTGCTTCAGCTGTAAAATGGGTGTGTTGCCCACTGTGAGTTAAGCAAAGGCCTGACAGGAAAGCTCTGAGGCCACCCCCCAGGCTGATGGGATCTCAATAGGGGCACGGCTGCTAGTAACCATGGCCTTGGGTGTGCTGTGAGGGGCACTGCTGGTTGCAGTGCCCAGGCTAGTCATGGCCACAGTGACACCTTCTCCTGCAGGTGAACATGGGCTACTGCGCCTTAGGCATCATTGTGATGGCGGTCACCAATTCTCTGATGTGGACGTTCTTTAGCCGGGGCCTCAGTTTCTCCATGTCTTCAGCCATTGCATCTGTCACGGTGACTTTTTCAAATATCCTCAGCTCGGTGAGTAGCCTGAGGTTGTGGTTGCCCTGTCCCATACCTGAGTCCTGGGTGGGTTGTCCTTGGGTCATCCTGCTTTCCCAGACAGGAGAGAAGATAGGGACTGAAGCAGAGTTTGGGCTGTGACTTGACCCCTGGTGGCTGCTCCCCTAATCTCTCAAACTGAGGAATTCTCAAGGTAGTTGGGAATGAAGTCCAAGTGTAAAGGCAGCTTGCTTGCTGCTCGTCCAGGCTGGAGCCCTCATTCTGATCTCTGCACAACCCAGCGGTCTCCTAGGGCCTGTGAACTCCAGCATGAGACATGGAGGGTCTAGGTTCTTCCCTCTGGTGGCCTGGGACCAGCCAGGTGGGCTGAGCCCAGTCCATCCTGTAGTCAAGGAAGGACGTGGTAGGTCGGCCCGGGTCAGCGGACGCCAGGGACCAGCTGCATGCTGGGCCTAGCTGCCAGCCTCTGCTGGTCTTTCTTGCGCCCTTCACTGGGGTCCAAGGCTGTGAGGAAGGTATGAGGAGCACGACTTGCCGAAAGTGACAGCTGAGTTTCAAGCCCCAGGCTTGCGGCTCTATCTAGATCTTTCCTCCTGCCCTAGGAGGGTGCTCAGCCGCGGGAGGGGAGGTCGGGCGTCCCAGCCTCACCGCCGTCTCTGCTCTGCAGGCCTTCCTGGGGTTCGTGTTGTACGGAGAGTGCCAGGAGGTCCTGTGGTGGGGCGGCGCGCTCCTCATCCTCTGCGGACTGACCCTGACCCACAGGGCTCTCCCGCCAGTCGAGAAGGCCCGACCCCTCAAGCAGCAGTAGCATCGCTTGGCGGGGTGGACGTACCGGAAGGACACGTCCCAGGGTGCTCTGGGGGTGCAGGGAGATGCTGCCCATGGAAGCAGACCTGTGACGAGCAGCTTTGGAAGGGCAGCTCCAGCTTCTGTGAGGGGAAGCGCAAGCTCGGCAGTGTTCTGCCTGAAGCCACCTTGTGACATCTGCACACTCACCCTCCCGGACCCACCCAGTGAGCCTGGGCCCCTGGGGCTGCTTGGCTTCCTGTGTGGACTTGAACCAAGCTGGAACTGGAGTCCTTTGGCCTGACGGGCCAGTCAGCGACTGGGGCTTGCCTTCCGAGGACTTCGCGCTGATGTGTCAGGCTGTGTACGACAGGAGGAGGTAAACTGGATTGATGCTGATTCTGTAAGTTAAAACTACAAAATAAGTATGAAGTAGTAAGTGTGGAATCCTGATTCCTTCCTACCGTTTTTTTTTTTTTTTCCCCTTATCTAATTTTTTGGAGTAAGAGGAAGCAGCCAGGGGGAGCTGCAGTTCCTGGAGTGGAGCTGACGTCCCCATGCACTGCCTTAGGCTTGGGGTCCAGCCGCTCTTTGGCCCACCAAGCCCGAGCACATGGTCCCTTCCTGACGCCACCCAGAGTCAGGAGGGACAGTCCATTCTCTTGGGGCTCACGGAGAAAAGCTTGACCCCACTTTGGGGACTAGTTTTATTTTACTTGTTAGGAAAGAAGACTGGCCCAGAGGTCGCTCCTACCCCGTCATCTCACCTGGGGCCTCTTCTGTCTAGGTTTTCTTTCCCAGATTCTCATGACTTACCTGTCTTTAGACCATGTGAGTGTAGTTCGGAATCGGTGTGCTGCCTGCACGGTCTCCCGTGCATAGCTTCAAGTGCCACCTCGGCCTCTCAGCTCTCCCATGCCTGGCCACTGGCCCTAGGGCTTCAAACATTCTCTGCTTAGAAAGGGACATGTCCAGGCTGGCTCCTCCTCTCTCTGCAGGGGGTGCCTCCATTGCCCCCCTCATTCCTCATGGCACAGTTTTCCAAAACTCCCATGGCTCCTACTGATAGGGACCTGGCCTCAGCCCACCTCTCCCCGACTTCTCTCATGCTGCCTCCTTGATACCCCAAGGACTGAGCTCCAGGACTCCAGTTGTCTGGAAGTCAGGGCGATGTGGAGGAACCAGCGAGACAAGCAAGCAGAGACAGCGGTGAGCTGGGCAGATGGCCAGGCAAGTGTGGCATCCAGAAGCTTCTACAGAAAAAGGAGTGTTCACCCAGCCTGACCCCGCTGAGGGTTAGATAAGGTGAAGACTGAGACATGGCCATCGGATCAGGAGAGAACTTTGATGAGCAGCTCTGAAAACTGTCGAGATTAGGGTCATGAGGCAATGGTGGGGCACCCCAAGTGATTCAGAAAAGACACCTGACAAAATTCACCCTTCTGTGATAAAAACATTCAGCGAACTACAGGGAAACTGTCTTAACATAACAAAGGCCATCTGAAACAAGCATCATGTTCGTGGAAACACTGAAAGCTTTCCCCTCAAGATCGGTGCTTCCCCCCACATCGGAGCTTTCCCCACTACTGAATGTTCCAGCCAGAGCGGGAAGGCAAGAAATGAAAGGCGTGCAAATTGGAAAGGAAGTAAAACTGTTTTTGTTTGAAGATGACATCTTACATGTAGAAGATTATCTGAAGGTTCCAGGAGGAGGCCACTTACACTTTCCCAGAGGCCTCAAGCAGGCCCAGGGGAGGGAGTCCCTTCTCCTGAGCAGGGGTCCATCGTCATCCTGGGAAGAGGCACCGCCTTGTGCTACCTGAAGCTCTGCTGTTAATTGAAGCCCCTCCTTCTTGTTCTGCCCTCCAGAGACCTGCTCAAGGATCGGCATCTTTAAACTAAACTGACAGCTTCAAGATAACCGTGGTCCCCTGGGTCACTTACTACTTTCTGTGAACAAGCATCTTAAAGCATCTTGTGCCGGGGGGGTCACATGGGCACTTGGGGAGCCATCTGTACTTCCCACGTTGGGACACTCTCCAGGGGGGTTGGGCTTTGTTACATGGGGGTCCTGTTCAGGACACCCAGCCCTTCCCTCAGACTGTAACCCCACTGCACATATGTGTTGTTTGAGTTATGGTTATTTTGTGTGTTCTTTACATGACATTTGGGTGGTGAGCTGGACTGTAAAGTCAAAACCCCTCAATCCTGGGCATTCTTGTCCCAGATGCCTGCCTTCCTGGCATACAGTGTTTTCATAATTGCTTACTGCATGAAAGGTGATTTCTCCTTCTGCTGGGAATATCACGCAGGAGATGACCCAGAGAGAAGGGTGTCGTCACTCCCCACGTGCAGCCTAGAGCCTGCGTGCCGCTCGTCTCCCACGCTGCAAACGGGAGAAAGGACGCTGTCTCTGAGGGGCCCTCAGGTGACTTGAGAGGAAGGACACCGTCCAGGGGTCTGGACTGGACGATGGGAGACTGAAGATGGGAGACTCCAGCCACTGAGGTCAAGGAAAGAACTTTTTATTCAGAGAAAGGCAAGGTTTGCACCCCGCTGCCCCTCCCAGTAGGCCCTGGTTTTGTGTTGACATTAATGCTGTCAGTTTGAGGCCAAGCAGAACGTTATGTTGTCAATACTGCCACAAGAGAGAATGCCACCGTAGTCATGTGAGGACGCGAGGCTCGGGGTCAGTCAGGCTATTACCCACGTGACGCTGCTGGGGCCCAGCCCAGCCAAGCCCTCCCAGAGCAGGCCATGGCCTAGGTCTAGCTCCAAGGTGGCCTCAGTGAGGACAGAGGGGCTGGGTCCCACTCTGCAAGTAGAATGCCTCCCCGCCAACTGATCTGAGAACAGAATGGCTTTGGGGCTGGTGGACGACTCTGCTTTCAGACCAAGCTGGCCCCAGGGAAGAGCAGGTTAAAGCTTGTGTGAGGACATTCCTCAGGACCTTGGGGTGTAGTGCACCCTGAGATCGGTGACCCGCTTCCCTTCTCTGACCTCTAACCCTGCCTCTCAGGGGGGTCTGTGCACAGTCCACCATGCTGACGCCCCCCAGGGCTGCCCTCGGGGTTAGGACAACCTACGGGCCCTGTGGTCAGAGAACAGCTCTACCCCAAAGTGGGAGGCAGCTGCGCCCTGCCCTGGCTGCGCCGTCACGGGCTGCAGAGCCGCCCTGGGCTGCCCACCTTATTGTTAATAAATATTAAAGCTGATGCGGACCAAGAAAACAGGCCCATAGTCTGGGTGAGGGAGCCCCTCCTTCCTGGTTGCTCTGCCAGACTTCCGGTCAGTTCTGCCCTGTGAGCTGCTAGACTCCTGCCAGGGGGGAAAGTAAAATTACATTCTCATGGGGGAGGTGGGCGAGTCCCCAGGAGCTCTAAGTGGGTCCTTCCCACTGTTCCCCGCTCCACCTGTGAACGGACAGACCTGCAGCGACAAGGCAGGACAGCTCCATGCTGTGTGACTCGGGAGAGTCTGGCGTCTGGAACGAGGTGATAAAACACTAGAAGGCCACCATGCCTAGTACTAGGCAGGTCTGGTTCAGGCTGGCAGCAGGGGAGCCCCTTCCTGGCTGGTTTCCTAATGTCAGTGTCCCACCCTGCGTCCCTTGGGGTGTCCCTGCCCAGTCCGTCCCTCATGATGTCATGGCCTGAGTTCTCAGAAGCCAGAAGGCAGGGCCCCAACCTTCCCAAGAGAAGACAGACGTCACCAGAAACGCCAAAGGCACGTTCTTTCCTGCCCTGGGCCGCCCGGCCCAGAGCTCCCGTGGCCGCGTGACCCAGGCGGCCGCTCCTGGCAGTCCGTCTCCGGGCACTGCTTCGACCCAGAGGAAGTCTCGTCGTCCTCTGTCGCCCTAGTCCGCTCTGTCCGCCCAGTGTGGGGAGCGGGAGGAGGGGCTCCGGAGGGTGGCCGTGGCCTGAGGGAAGCAGCGGAAGGCAGGGGAGCGCGTCGTGCCCGTGAGCCCCGTGGCCACAGTGTGCCGGGTTGCCGGCGACTCTTCGCGTCTGGCTCTCTCCCACGGCAGCATCACTCATCTGTCACCTCCACAGAGTCCTCGTCCTTACTCTCCCCGGAGGGCTCCTCTGTCATTTCCGTGTTGTCGGTCTCTGATGTTGATGCCACCTGCTGCACCCAGTCCCTGTCACTGAGAGGCTTTGGATGCCATGGTCCGGAGAAGGGGTTGAACCAGTTCAGGGAAAAGCTCCCACCAAAGATGTCTTCGACCAGCTTCCAGTTGCCCCTGGACTCCCTGGGCTGATGCTTTCGTTTGAGGCGCTCGATGCCCTGGAGGGACAATGGGATAAAAGGGTCAACATGGCACCGCTGTGCCCTCGAGCACACCCCACCCCCCAGCCCTGGTACAGCAGGACACCGGCCCAGGGCACACCCTGGGCTGGGAGGCCCCTCAGAAGGTGAGGGGGCACGGGTGGAAGGTGGCGTGGAGTGGCACAGCAAGCAGGGCCTTCGAGGAACTGGGTGGTGCCTCCCATCTGCACCCGGCCCTCCCCTCCCGCCTTCCCCCCACGGGTGTGAGGGCTGCCCAGCCTCGCTAAGCAGGGCCAGCTGTGCACAGGGGCCAGGCAGCTGAGTGGTCGAGTAGTAAACATCCCAAGCTTCTTTGGGTGTGCACTGGGCCACCTGTCCCACAACCAGTAAAAAGGTGACACCTCCCTAAGTATTCTAAGCCACTCCCCCCATAGTAGGCGCAGCAAACTTAGCACAATGGCAGGGTGAAGGGGAGAGCACAGGACACAAACGGCACGTGAAGTGAGGGAGCAGATGTGTGTGCAGCTAGTGACAACATGCAGCGGGCAGCTGGAGGGAGCACAGAGTCACTGTGGGGAGGCGAAGGCTGGCGTCAGGCCCGCTCATGCAGTAGACACACCCTACGGCCTCTCCCAAGCTGCCCACTCACCTGCCGCTGGGTGTTGGCTGCGACTCAGCCGCCTGGCCACAGAAAGAGGGTGTTGGGGAAGGGGAGAAGCTTCAAAGAGTTAAAGGCGCAGCCAGGCAGCTCTGCAGGCCCACGGCACCCTCCACGGAGGCTTTCGCCCGCCAGCGGGGCCTGGGCTTTCTCCGTCTCTTCTGGAAGCCAGGGGAGCCTGCGGCGGGTCTGTCAGCCACGGGCCCTGCTCATTCACCCGCCTCCCCCGCTCAGAACGGCCCCGAGCACCTCGTTCTGGGTTTTCTTTTTCATACCTGCATAACTGGTCTCTAATGCTATCTGTTAAGCAGAAAGAGACACTGAGGCACGCTCACAGACTGAGATCTGACCAGACCTTGGGCTACTTCTTACCACGCCATCACAGAGATGTAAGTTTCTTGGCTTTTGAAAAACGTGTAGGTTAAAGAATCTGATTTCAAAGTATCTCTTCGTCAGATACTTATTAATTACAAAGCGTAAAATAGTAACTTTACGGTAGGGAAATGCAGATGTCACCTTAGCCACGTCAAAGTCAACATCACCGATAATGAGACTATGAACATCATGCGTCTTCACATACAGTGCATGGAGAAAGACAGAACGCCTTCAGCAGTGTCCCTGGCCCAAACGCACGACCTGTCTATGCCACGAAAACACCGGACGAATGCATAGAGAAGGGTATTTCACAGAATACCTGGCCATTAATCTTCAAAAGGTTCAGTCCAGTGAAAATGTTTTAGAACCAGATAGAAGCAGTGCTTGTATAATAGTATGAATGTACTGAATGACACTTTAAAGTGGTTAATTTTGTTCTATGAATTAAAAAGGTCAAGTTCATAAAAGAAAAAGACTGAGGAGCCCTCAGGGACTGGAGGAGACTAGAGATGTGACAAGTGATGCACTGTGGCGTCCTGAAACAGAAAGGAATGTTAGTGGGACAACTGGAGAAGTCTGAGTAAAGTAGATAGATTAATTAATAGTATTTTATCAATAAACTTCCAGGTTTTTATATTTGTATTATGGTCACGTAAAATTTTTACACTAAAAAGACTCATTAAAGGGTATATGGGAGCTCTTTGTTCTATTTTAACCACTTTTGTCAGTCTGGTATTATTTCACAGTAAAATGTTTTTAAAAATAATCGGAGACACAAAGATTTCTGCAATACAATCTTGAACACTGAGTTATAATAATGAAAAGTTGGAAACAATCGAAATGTCTAATAATGACGACTGTATAAATTATCCTGTAAAGCAGAGCACTATGCAGTTATTAAAAATGGTGTTCGGACACTTTTACATGACATTGGAAGATTCTGTCCACGTGGTGGCAAGAGAAGAAAGCAGAGTTGCATATGACATCATCATGGAAACTGTGGTTACCTTTGGGGATGGGATTTTAGATGATTTGTATTTCTGTGGACTTCCCACACACTCCAGGTTTTCACCAATGCACAGGTATTACTTGTACAATTAGATAAAAGAGCTGTTTCAGAAAATGGACCTTGTCGACAGTCTCGAGGGAGCCTCACGTGGTTCATGAGCACAGGACACCGCTTGGCCCGCGGACTAGCCCCTCACCAGCTGGGCCCTGCTGAGCAGAAGCGGCCATGGCCAACTGAAGTGACTTGCTTTGGGGATCCTGCATCCTTTCCTGGGTGATCATCCGCAGCGTGTCAAGATTGGGGTTTGAACCACGATTGCAGGGGAGCTGAGACCCATGATGTTTGGAGGGAGACAGCAGGAAAGGAAGCCTTCGGTGTGGGAGGGTGGACTGGCCAGTGGCTTGTGTCTGTTCCACTGTGAATTCCTTATCTTCTGTGATGTAGTTCTCAGCTCAGATGTGTATCTACCAGACACAAGAAAAAGCCCCATGGGCGTGGATGCCCCCAGGGGGAAATGAAAGGCCAGGATGTGTGTACGTGTCCACCCCAGGCTCCGACGACTCATCCACACCACGCCCACCTGGAGGACCCCACTTACTCTTTTCCTTTGCCCTTCCGGGCCAGTTCTTCACCCAAAGGGCCCGTTGGTGTCCAGAAGCCATCGGACAGATGAGATGTGCAGGACTACGGGACACACCAGTGTCTTGGCTCTCTTTCAGACACTTTGTTTTCTCAGCGCTCATTTGCTGGGAGGCCACGGGTTACAGGGGAAGAGGGGTCGCAGTGGGCACAGCCCCTCAGCATCACCGAGCCCAGCAGCACGCAGCAGGGACCACCCGTAAGGCAACCCCGCAAGCCCCATGCGGATTCTCGGACTTGAGCATGCGTCAGACTCACTGCTGGGCTGCTGGAATCCAGGTTGCTGGGTCCTGCCCTGAGTGGGGCCTGAGAATGTGCATTTCTAACAAGCTCCCAGGTGCTGCGGATGCTGCTGGTCTGGGCGCCACCCTTTGGATGTACTGCCTCGGGGTGTCACCAGCAGGCTCTCGAGAGGGATGCTAGCAAAACCTCTCCACATTTCTTTGGTATTTAAGGGCCCCTTCTTGGCTGGGCCTCCTCACCCCTGGCTGGCTCACCCCTCAGGCTGATGCACTGTAAGTCTTGAGAGAAACTTAAGACCCATCAGCCTGGCTGGGACGGCCCACCCTGCCTCCCAAGCCCTGGGCTTCTGTGCGATGTGACTTCACCTATGTGGCTGATAAACTTTTCCTAACTTGAGCTCATCACTTTCTAGGTGGCCTTGCCAAAATGAGCAAAAGCAAGAAAAAAAGCATTACAAAAATGAAACGGTTATGGCTAAAAGGAGATTTGGCACATGCATTGCTACCCAAATTCATCTTGCGTGAGTGATGTCACCAAGCCGATGTAAATCTGCAGATTTGTTTGGACCTAGGGCTTTTGCATGTTCAGTCTGGTTGCTATGAATAGGAACCTGAGGTTGACAGGTGGGAAGGAGTCCCCTAATCCAACTCGCCATGTCACCTTCCTCTTCACCTTTCACTTACGCTCTGCTGAGCCCACATTCTGACAGGCCGTGGCTGCTGTTGGTCCATTTCCCACGTGTCAGAACCTGGTACCAAGGCCCGGGTTGCACTGCCTTTGTGTCGAGAGTAGCGGTCCCCAACCTTTGTGGCCCCAGGGACTGGTGCTCCTGTGAGAATCTAACGCCTGATGACCTGAGCTGGAGCTGAGGCGGTGATAAGCTGGGTAGCGGCCCCCAGCACGGATGAAGCTTGGTGTACTCGCTTGCTGTTCCTCTCTACTGGCCACGGCCCGGGGGTTGGGGACCCCTGGTGTAGAGAGGCGTCCTCTTTCATTAGACATCTGGGAATCCTGAGGAGAGTTCAGGGGAGGCCCACTGCTTCCTGTGCCATGCCAGGCTGGAGACCACGCACTACACTGCAAGTGACAGCCACACACCTTAGGCATTGTGCTCTCAGCGAGTTCTCCATCTCAGTGAAAATGAAGCCGGGATCACTTCCCACAGGGGGCCTTGTGGCAGGCCTGTGCTCTGAGGGCAGCGCTGCACTCTGGCTTGAGGAGTGGGGGACAATCATCCATCCAGCGAAAGGCCTCATAAAACCCCCAAGGCGGAATCTAGGGTGATTTGGCAGCCTTCCTCTCGGGGACAGACACGGTCACGCAGGTTTAAATGATGAGCTTCCATCTTTAGGACTCAAAAAAAAACAACAACAAAAAAAAAACATCTCTAGCACTATCTGCTGCTTAGTAATTCCTTAGTAATTCCATGGGGGAAAAGAACTTGGGTCACTCTGAAAAAATGCCCTTGAAGATAGGGTGGAGGGCATCCAAACACTAGGAACTGTTCCCCGGCTTCCCAGGGGTGGGTCCTGGAGGGCCAGAGCCTGCTAACCTCAGCCTTGACCGCAGCAGACAGAGCACAGTGGAGCCAAGTGGGAGTCAGTGACAGAGTCACAGAGTTCTATGGTTAAACGCCGAAGGGATGACGCCCCTTGAAGCACACGCCAGGGCCGCCTGGCAGGCTGTCAGCACGTTCCTCTGGCTGCCACTGCGTGGGCAGAGGAGAACGGGTCTCACCCCCACAGCCCACCCTCCACGCAAACGCCGCAGACCCGATGACCTTTCTGTAGCAGCTGAGGATCCACGAGCACAGGGATCTGCGCATCCGGGCCGCAGAGCCCGGGGGGCCAGCTTGGTCAAGACGGGGACCAAACGGCCTTTAAGAAGAACACAGTGAAAACCGCACTCCAGAGAGGACGCAGTGAACACAAAACACCCAGACTCACGTCGGCTGGACCGTCGGCTCTCCCCGATGGCCGAGAGCAGAGCGCCATCAGAACAGGTTTTGGAAAAATTTTATTGCATTTTGTTTCCATGTGGAAGCACTGACAGAAGTGAAGAGGCAGCATGTTCCACTTACTTTTCTGAAAAAAGTCACATGGCTAGATTCACAGTCCCCCCCGATCCAAGCCTGGATTTAGTAAACCTTGTCCCCCACCCCCACCCCAAGCAAAAGCTGAAAAAAAGAGGTTTGTGGTGATTGCTAAAAAAACAGATCCGCGTGTGAGTGCAGATGGTCAGGACGCCAATGTCTGTGGTTTTTGCATTTGACGGGCGCTCCCTGTCTCAGGCCCTCCTCCTGCAGGTGACTCCACACAGGAAGCGTCCCCAAGCGGAAAAGCTACCCAGCCCCAGCACCGAGGGCTCAGGTGTGCCTGCCGACTCCAGGGACAGGGGCGGGGACAGCCATCTGCCAGCTCTGCAGAGCTAGGGGCCTGTAGGTCGCCCTTGCATCGCGGTCTGTCTGACGTCAGGACGAGGCTCCCAGGTTAACACAGACGAGCTGTGGGCTCGTGCACACTTATGGGTCTAACACGTCAGAAAGTGAACCCACTTTGGAGATTTACAACATGAGGAAGGAGGGCTGATGGCGGGGCTGCCCGTCCGGGACGTGGCTGTCTCAGCGGTGACGACACTGCTGGCTGAACTCCTGCTAGGAGGGCAGGGGGTGGGGGGCTGGTGACAGACAGCAAGCGGACGGAACAGAGAAGAATGGCGCTCGCCTGACATTACGTGATTTTTTTCTTCTGATTGTGTAAGGCATTTTGAATGGGAAAGACTTCTTTCCTTTCTACTCTCCCAAATAATCCCAGGGAATGTAACTGGTGATTCAGACCACAAATAAGACCCCTCTCACCTCCCTCCCCACCCCTCCCCCCCGTCATTCCAAACACCCCGAGTCCACAAAGTACGAGGCAAGCAACTGATTTCATGGATTGGGAGGCCAACTGTGTCCACTGCAGGATGAGATCGCTGTGTCAAGGGCCCTGCTCCAGCCCTGATCCTGCCCCTCTAGGCCACCAGGGGTAAGCATCCATCTTCGGTGAGGTTTTAAGTCCCACTGGGGTGCCCGTCACTGCCTCCTGGGCAGTGGGAGGTCGCGGGCCCTCCTAAGCGTCCCCAAACAGAGGTCCGGACTGGTCCATCCACGCACCAGCATCGCGTCTCGCTCAGTTAGTAGAAGTGGGCATGGCCCGGACACAGCGCCCTCCACGTTAGTCATGCGAGACAGACAGCAGAGAGGAAACCAGAGGCCAGAGAAGTGATTTTAAAAAGGAAAATAGAAGAGCAGCTTCGGTCACCAAAAAATAGAAAGGATGATCTTTAAAAAAGAAACCATGGGGGACATTTTTTTTTCTCTGCAATGCTCAGCCATTTTACTTGAGACATAAAAAAAGTTTTAGAGTAGTTGTTTTGTTTTTTCTCGGTTTAAACATTCATGGAAACGGATCGGACGGTAGTGCTGTGATGTGGTTTGTGTCTGAGTGGCCGTGCGGGCCAGGGGTCCTTCAGACCACATACTGGTACGGGTCTGCCTTCCCTTGGTCTGGCGTGGCAAAGGGGCTGGCCCAGCCTAGAGAGAAGGGGTGGCCAAAAACGGCTTTCATGTTCATCCATTTTGTTTTTTTAGCCCATCTTCTCTCTTCCTTTTTCAATTGTTCTATTCCCTGAAAATAAGAACAATCATACTTTCAGTCAAGCACTTTACTGCTGTGGGTTTGGGGGAGGGGTGTCCATTAGTTTGAGGTGAACGCAGTCAACGCTTCCTCGTTAAAGCTAGAGAGCTAACTACATACTACATCTTTCTTCCCTTTCTCTCAGAAAAAGTGTTTTAAAGAAGTCATATTGTTTTGTGGGGCAGGGGTGGGCACAGGTTCACGAGTCCCCCCGGGAAGGGCAGGGGAATGAGCACAGGCAGCGGGCACCTAAGCCACTGCTCCTAGCCTGCCGATCCGCTGTGCTTTGTCACGTGATGGGGACATCTACGCAGACTTCGGGGACTTCGCTGGGCCCTGCAGAGGCACTGCTGGCCGGGTGCTGGGCTGTGTGTGGGAGGGCTGTGAAGGCTTCGGGAAGCCACAGAGCTGGCGATCGTGACTTGGGATCAGTTCATAGGAAGTTTGAAGTTAGTACGACCACTTTGCAGACAAAAAAAAAAAAAAAAAAACAAAGAAAGGAACGAATCAAAGGGCTGCTCGGGCGCTGTCAGTCTCGCCAGCCTGGGAGGCGAAGGAGCGCCTGCTCAGTGGGGCTGGCGAGGCAGGGCTGAGAAGGCGGGACAGCGGGGAGAGACCACGGGTGAGGCGAGAAGGCACCAGACGAGGAAGGAGAAGGAATTAGTACAGGTTAGAGGGGTCGCACGGACAGACCAGTCAGCCTCGGTCACAGCCCAGGTCTTCCCAGTGCTCCCATGGGGAGCAGTGTGGCCTGAGGCCACCTCGGCATTGTCACGAAGCCTGTACCACTCCCTCTGCCCGTTACATCTCACAGGAAAAATGGGGGCTGGCGAAGAAAGCTGGTCCCTGCCTTCTCCTTCAGACAGAGCTGGTCGGTGGGCAGGGCCAGGGCATGTGCCCTGCCCGGCGGACGGGAGAAGTGGCCGGGCAGGAGTGTGGCAGGGGGCGGCCCGCCGCAGTCTCCCGTGAGGTGGGGGAGCAGGGAGGGGGGCTGAGGGGACAGCGCAGTCTGAGTCTTGTTCACAGCCTACGGACCAGGAAGGCCGGGGTTGTGGGGGAGACACCGTCCCCGTGGCCCGTGGGGCCTCCCCTCTCCCCTGCCCTTCCCAACGACTCCCTGCAGGACTGGCCTGCGAGCTCTCCTGCGGCTCCCCCAGACCCCCGGGGTGTGGCCTGGCAGCACAGTCACGTCTGGTCCCCACAGGTCTCATGCAGAGAAGTCATGTCACGTCTAGTGCTTGGACACACGGCTGGATCTACATCACTGGCGACTGTTTTTACAGAAACTCTTTTGCAACGATGTTATTTCTTACAAAAGCAAAAAGTTGCGGAAAGCCACCCAACTTCTAAACCGTTGCGAGTCCTACAGATACAAATGATGGCGCCCTGGCAGCCAGGCAGCGTCGTACTCCTCTGCACGCTGACACGGTGACACGCTGACGTGCCACATCCACGGGGAGGCCTTTGCCCCACTGTGAGCTCCCCTCTAGGGCTGACTACTCAATGGGCCTGAAGCCACCCCAGCCCCTCGGGGCCCTCGACGACTGCTGAGAGCTGCCACTGGAGGGGACCCTGGGAAGCCAGGGGTAGTGCCCAGGTGAAGGCACGACCTCTTGACTCTGCCCCTTCCTGGCACACCTTACTCGGGCTCCAAACCCAACAAGGGCAGAAAGACCCGTGTCACGCCATGGACTGACCACCCTGAGGCTTCTGGACACCTGAGGAAGGTGGGGAGGTGGTGGCAGTGGCCCCAGGGGAGCGGGCTCCAGTCCAGCCAGCAGCTTCGAAGCTCCCAGACATGGAGCTGGGAGTAGGTGGAAGGTGGGGGCAGGAGAAGGCAACCAGCGAGGACCAGAGCCGGGCCAAGCAGAGGTGACCTGGAGGCCAGGTGAGAGCTTGCCACCAGCTGATCTGGGGCTCTAGGTGGGGCTATCTCCCAACTCCGCCCTCGGGACTTAGTCACGAAATCGCCACCTCTGGGACGCTGACCCTGCTTGTGACATCCGAGTTAGGGCACCCTTTGTCCACCACCTTGTCTGCAGGCCTGTGGCCCCGGACAGGAAGGGTGTCCCAGTGCCCAGCAGCGGTCAGACGGAACCATGCTGGGAGGATGGAAGGACTTGTGGCCAAGGGTGCCCTTCCCCCAGGCTGCGGGGCCCACTCCCGGTGTGACCTGCCACGCCGGCCCCACGGCGGGAAGAGCTGAGTGTGCACGAAGGCCCAGCGTCCCCGCACACCGGGGCCTGGCCTGGGGCTCCCAGGGCTGGCCTGCAAGCAGCGCCCCCGGCAACACCCGCCCTGGTCTAGCCCCAGCGCGGAGGTGGTGGCCGGCCGCCCGCTTACCGTCTCGTCCGTGCAGATGGAGTGCACCTGGGTCCCGAACATCACCGACGTGAAAATGAAGAAGAGCAGCCCCTCGAAGCACAGCAGGATCAGCAGGATGACCGTGGTGGGCGGCGAGAAGGAGCTGCACTCTGGAGGAGGAGGAGCGCGGGGCTCAGGGCTGTGGCCTGCGGCCCACCGTCCGCTGCCCCCAGGGCTGCCCCTCCGCCTGCAGCCCTGCAGGGCTTGGGGCCTCCAGGCCTCGGCGGGGACCACCGTGCCCCGCACCTGGCGGCCCCCCCTCACACGTGCCATTCCTCACTGCTGCCTCTCTCCCTGACCAGCATGCGAGGTCTGTCTCCCAGTGCCAAGCACGGTGCCTGGCACCCGGAAGGACCCGGAGCCGAGGCATGAGGCCTGGCCCCGCCACAGGAGACTCTCTGTTCCTCAGAGCACACACTGCAGGGGACCCAGGGGGAGGGGCCTCAGTCCAGGCCGTGAGTGTTCCCGGCATTTCTGTACCAGGCACCGCCACCCTCTGCGCCTCCATCTGCTCAGGGGTGAGAGGTGAGGGCAGGACCTAGGACCGCTCAGTGGCTTTTGGATTTGAAGCTCGTGGAGGCAGTCTGACACCGGGCTGGGCCCTGACCCAGGAGGGAGGCGAGGCCCACAGGAGCCTGAGTCACTGAGACTGTCAGTCCCCGAGTGTGGAGTCGCCACCCAGCCCAGAGCAGGAGCCTTCCCTCTCCTTGTCCCCCTATGAGCTCACACTGACCTGGGGCGTGCCCCGAGGCGAGTCCTTGTCCCTCTCTAGGCCTCTAGTGACTCCACTGCAGAGCAGCGAGGTTGACTACATGTGTGGTTTGGTTTTAAGCAGGGGAATCCTTTGAACAAAGTCCAAATCAGACACCCAACCCACCGACGAGAAAAGCAGACGTGCTGTGGGAGATGGTGGGAGGAGCAGGGGGAAGCCCTTTGTCTGGCTCTCTGCTATCAAGGCAGTGTCTCGGGATCCCCCTGGGGGAATATGATGGGGCCCCGCTGATGGCAGTGGTACCACAGAGCAGGACCGGGCTGCGCATGTAGCTCGCTGCCCCGGGGCTCAGCCGGCCTCCCTGGCAGGCGAGGGCAGTCGGGCCTCACTGGGCTTCGGGAATTCAGGGGTTAAGTTCCCTCTCAGAGCCTCACTGGCTCAGCACAGGAAGGGCACAAGGGCCACAGGAGGTCGTCTGGGACCAAGCTCGGAACTCAGCTCCCAAATCTGGGGTAGGGCACAGGATGTCTCATCTACATGTCCGTGTCCCCTCACACGTCCCTCGGAACTTAACGCTGCCGCCAATGGTTTACCACCTTCGGTCCTTGCTGGTCAGGGCCTGGCTGGGTGGCCACAGGTATGGCAGCTGCCTGCCTGGCCCTCGGGCCGAACGGGGTGGTAGGAAGGGTGTGGGCTCCATGTTGAGCAGACATGGCGGGGTGTGGATCCTGGCACCAACTCCTGTCACAAGCTCTCACTAAGATGCCTCTCTAAGACTCTGTCCCAGCCCCCGTGTCTTTCCTGTCCCATTCACTGTGGCATCCCCTATTTCTGTGTGCTTGCCATCTGCCTCTCCCATTACACCTCTAGCTCCAAAGGGCAGGGACTCCAGCTCCCTGCTACACAGCCAGCCATGGAGCACTACTCACTGCTGACGACAGAGCCATCTGGGCAGGAGGTCATGCTCTGGGCTTCAGTTTGCCCTCTGTACAATGGAGTGACTGAAAAAACATGAGCACCTCGGCACAGCTTGGCCGCGGCCCAGCACTGGGGGTGCTCACCAGATGGAGGCGCCTTGCTCCCTCCCTACCCACCCGAGCTGCCCTGGACCTGGCGCTGGGGGCAGAGCCCTGCGCTGCGGCCTGTCCCCTATCTGTGCACACTTGCAAGCATCCTTCCCCTCTGGGGCTGGCCCCCGGAGAAACGAATGGAGTTTGAGGGGGCAGGAATCAGATCCGGGGAATGTGGAACCACCTCCCTACCCTTGTTTAAACATCAACTCTAAGTGCCCTCCCGTGGGAGATAGCCCCCCGCCCCTTCGTACACAAGCTGGATGGCCCAGCAGCTCATCCGGGGCTGCACTGTGACGAGAGTAGCTGCCACACGAGGCCAGCTCTCAGGCCTCCACCTTGGGGACTGTCCTGCACCCTCCCAGCCTAGCTTCCACGGGAACTGGGTGCCTCAAGCCTCCTCCCTCAGGAATCGTGCCAAAGACAATCACGAATGTGCAGGGAAGAGCTGAGCATTGGGATCGTCCAGACAGGCTGGAAATCCTGCTGCAGCCTCGGGCTGGGCTCGCAGGCCCTCCTAGCCGTGTGAGCTCAGGAACCTGCTCGACCCCCGTGAGCCCCGACGTTTGTCATCTGCACTGTGGGGAGCATCTCTCCTACCCTGCTGGCTTGTTCCAAGGTCGAAATCAGCCACTGCTCAGAAAGCGCGGTGGGCCACACCTGGCCTTAGTGGGCATTGAGAAAATGGCCCCTGCCAGCTCCATTCCGAACACAGATGCTGCCTCGTTAGTCTGTGTCACCCTCATCGCTGCCTGTGTCTGTTCACCTGACGGCGGGTGGGCAGCGTTTGTGATAAACTGTCCTTGCCAGACGCTACTATCAAGATGCCAAGGCCACATTGGGGGTTGATCTGGACCCCCGGGCCTAGCAGGACGCGTGTACTTTCAGAATGTTTACTGGGGGACGCGCCGGTGGCCCGCCCGGCCCCACAGACAGTGCAGGCCGCAGGAGCCCACCCGCCACCCGTCCCCTCCATACCGTGCGCTAGCTTGATCTCCCCCCCACAGCATGTGCCTGGTCTGCAGAGCTCATGGAAACAGGGGACATGTGCTGTGGATGAACTGGGTCCCCCCAGTTCACTTGCTGAAGCCCCAACTGCCCCCCCAACGTGATGGTATCTCCCAGAGGGGAGATGAGGGTTAGATGGGGTCATGATGGCACTAGTGCCCTTATCAGAACAGAAACCAGAGAGCCTGCTTCCCTCTCTCTGCCATGTGAGGACAAGGATGGCCATCTGCAAACCCGGAAGAGAGCCTGCCCCAAGGACGGAAGCGGGGCACCCTGGTCGGGACTGCCCAGTCTGCAGGACGAGGAGAAATAAGCGTTCGAGCCACCCAGGCCATGGCACTGCTATGGCAGGCCACGCTGACGGCCACACGTGGGGTTCTCTGCTCCTAGGTGAGGTCTGGCCAGACAGCGGGGACAGGCACAAACTATGATCAGAGATAGGGAAAGACTCTTACTATCCGGGCGGGAGCTAAAGACACTGGCCTTGTCACAGCCTCATGAGTTCTGGGGGATAAAAGAGCAAGAAACTGCCCAAGACATCAGTATGTACAGGAAGAGCAAAATTTCTAAAAGACAGTCAAACGGAAGAGGGGACCCGTCAAGGGAAAAATAGGAGAAATGGGATGTTTCTGCTCAGGCACCTGTCTCTCAGGCCCTAGGTGTGAAAGGGCTAGCCCAGCAGGCGGCCGCTCGTAATTCCTGCAGCATCTAAACTGTTGTTCTCATTTCTCATTTTTATTCTTCTCTAACATTTTACTTATTTATTTTTCCAGCATCTAGTTTTCCCCTCAGAATTTGCACAATCTTCGGTTGGAGTTCCTGCCTCAGCATCTCACATTTAAATGGGATACTTCCAAAAGCAGGAAGATTCTGTCTATAATCTTGATGTAAACTGGTGGTTGAGCAGTTAAAAAATCATCACCACAAAAAACCAACAAATGAACAGAAAACCTCTGCATCCTAGCCAGAAAGTTAAAAACGGATTTCTGCAAGAATGGAATAAAATGACCTTTGAATAAAGTGCTTTGCTTCAAGTCAGGGTAACAAAGGTTCTCCTCTGTGGACAGGCCTCCCACTCCTGGACACGCCCCCCGGCCGGGCCCTGCATCAGCCTTGGGCTCGGCTCAGGCCAGGGCCTCCGTCCCACTCACGACTTCACCTGCGGAACTGATTCTAAGGGGCTGCTTTTTGTCCTAAAGGAGAGTCGGGCCTCTGCTTCTCCTTCCCTGATCAGCCCGTAGGCTTGCAGGAGATCTGATAAAGTGAGGTTGGCCCCTGGCACCAGACAGAAACAAAGAGCCCGCCCCCTGCTGGGGTCACATCCCACCCCGGGAGCAGGCAGGAAAAGGCAGCCCATACTCACTCGTCCAATCTTCTTCAAAGCAACGCAGGAAGTGGAATCCCACCATGATGAGGGCGTGCAAGGAAATGAGAGCTATGTACATCTGAAACAGAAGACAGTGCAGACGCCATTGTTGTGACAACTCTCGACTGTCAGGCTCCCAGCACCGGGGCGCTCAGAGCCCCCCACTCGGGGACGCTCGCTTAGGAGGAGGACACGGCGGCATCTGGAGACACCCCCACCGGTCCCCCACCTTGGGCCTGAGTGAGCAGCTGTCCACTGCGAGCGTGTGGAACAGCAACAGAAACAAGTGGCCATCACCAGGCGTGACCTGGGCTCCGGGTGGGCTGGGCCGCCCCAGAGGGCCCCGGGCCGGCTGTTTCTCCTCCCCCGAAAGTCAGGGCGCTGGCTGCCAACAGCCCCTCCAGCCTTCACACTGAGTGCACCCCCCACCGACCCGCAGCTGAGGGCGGCTTGCAGTCATCACTAGCTACTTAGAACAGACACTGGAAATGGGAGCCAAGAACACAACGCTTGCTCATGGCTAATCGACTTGAGTAATTTTTCTAGGTGCTCACACGAAGGGCTTGGGAACGGACAGGCCCTTGTTGGGCCGCGGAGCGCCTGGCAGAGAGGCGAAGGCCTGCGCAGCCAGGCGGCGGGGAACATTGTGAGGTTTGAGGGGAACCAGGCGCCCGCTGCTTCAGGGAGGCGGAATCCGCAAGCTGACTTACTGTAAACAGGACGAAGTACTTCTGGTTGTTCTCGCCCACGCAGTTATTGACCCAGGGACAGTGGTGGTCCATCTTCCGAATGCACCGCTTACAAACACTGAAAAAGCCCAAAGGCAGACGTTTAGGGCCGTGCTCGCGTGCGGGTGTTCCGCTGGGTGTGGGTGGACAGGGGCTTGGGGAGGGGGGCAGCGCTAGGTCCCACAGGACCGGTGATTCCAGCCGGGGGACAGCCCCGCACTGCCAAGGCCTCCGGTCTCGTCTACCGTAGAAACAGGTGGCACCGCCACGGCCTGGGAAGCCGCTCTCCTGAGGTCAGACGGAGCTGAGAGTTTGCTTTATGGAGAGGACAGAATGAAGACGTGGTTTTGAAAACCTGACAGGATGAGAAGGGACACAGAAAACAGCTGCTCCCAGTCTCCCCAGAGGACCCCACACCGCGGGCTGCGTGGAGCGTCTCAGCAGAAGCTTCCGGGCAGGAAGGGCGAGCTAGCCGAAGGCAGAGCTGGGGCAAGCGCAGAACGTCTCGGGGCGGCAAGAAACCCGCCTCCAAGAGCCTTTCAGCTCCAACATAGCGGCCGCTCAGCCAAGAAAAGCAGGGATGCCATTCGAGCTTACGTGTTGATCAGATGATCGAATTAATTTGCAAGTTACTAATTTGCTATTGGGATCATTTCTGGACAGTTTCAAGCTTAATTAAGAGCAAACACCCTCCCTACCCCTTTCTGGACAAAACAAAGCAGTAATATGAAACAAAAGTACAAGGATGATGGGAGTTTGACACCAACCACTTCCCAAGGCCCACGTTTAGAAAGACCCGTTTGCCAACAGATGGGTTCATCAGAATCATTCCCTTTTCAGTGCATTAGAATGGGCTCCTTATTTATCTTGGGTGCATTATTTCTTCCAAATAGTTTGAAATATGATAAACATAAGCTTCTAAATAACCCAATTAGATTTATTTTTTTTAAGTTCCTCTGTTCCCACTAGCTTTTCTGTCCACTAGTTTTCATGATGAACTTTATCTCAGCTTCCTGCTCCTGCAGGGTGGGCTGTGGTGGGTGGGCTGCGGTGGCTGGACCCCGCGGGAGGGGCGGCTTCAGGGCCCTGCTAGAGAAGGGCCAGACCCACTGACAGGAGCGCCTCTGGAAAGGAGGGGAGCCGCCCCCAGACTCCAGGCCAGGGCGCAGGCCACTTGGAGGAGGGCTCCATTGCCACTACGAGGTCCTATGGACTGGACTCAGAGCTGTAGGGCTCACTCACACCCCAAAAAGGAGGTATGGCCTTTGCTGCCCTGGTGGCAGGGCAGGCCTGGGTCAGATGCCAGACTCCGAGCCTCAGGGAGTAAGCGCTGACACAAGGACGAGGCGAGAAGAGATGCCGGGCCGGGCTCAGGCCAGTGCTGGACTCACTCTGGTGTCAGCCTTGCTTTTCTCTACAGCTTCAAAAGGTCTCACTAACACATCAGAAATGGCCCATCACAGAGATGCTGGCCCAGCTCCAGAATCTCCCTGGGGCCAGGAGGGCAGGCTAAGGATGGGAGGCAGGCAAGGGACATGGAGGAAGTAAAGAGAAAGTCAGGTACCTGCACCTCATGACCTGCCCTATCTCTGTTACCAATTAAAAAACAAAACGAAACACGAATAACATACAGCACATGTTTTAATCGGTAACACTTGTTGGCAGCATACGCTTCCGAAAGGCCAGACAAGCGGACAGTGAATCCCGATGCTCCCTGCATCCCAGCCTCAGCCGCCAGGCCCCTCGGCCCTCCATGGAGTCCCTCCGACCTCCAGAGCCCATTTCGTGCATGACAGGTCAGAGACAATCAGCTCGGGGTTCTCAGCCCCCTCCCCATCTCCGAAACAAACCCCTGGGGGTGACCCCTCCCCGCAGCAGGCTCTTGAGCACTCTCTCTTCCGTCCACACTTACTTCTAAAAGAGGGTTCAGGCGGGTACTCGGGGCAGTGTTTGCTCAGCGGAGGTGCCCAGTGGCCTGGCATGCTCTGAAAGCTGCCCAAGAGCCGACACGAGCCCTCTTGGCAGACCCGCCTTTGTTCTCCCCGCAGCCTGAGGAGACAGGAGTGAAGCGGGAAGCTGGGTTTCACAAGGGGCTAAGTCTCAATGGGCAGCCAGGTGAGAAAACCACTCATCCTCCAGGGGGCAGGGAAAGTGAGTCAGTTTCCTGTTTACAAGACACGCAACACCGAGAGGGCACCTCTCCCTATGGCTCACGGAGTCGTTCAGAAGCGGGCTCCCGGCCAGGTGGTGGCACATGTGGCGGTGGGTGTGCGTGTGCGTGTGCGTGTGTGTCCATCCGTGCTGGTGGACCAAACTGTACGCGGTGCACGAGTGCACCTCCCCTGCCTAGGTCAGGGCCACGTCTAACCCACCACTGCAGCCCAGGGCCCAGCTCAGGGCCCCGCGCAGCGAGGGTGGCCGAGTGAAGGCGCCAACTCGCCAGACTGAGATGCCCCAGCAGGGAGTGGGGAAAGACACAGCAGGACGGTACCAACTGGTGCTTTCCTCCCAAGCCTCACCCGCTGTGATTAAAGTTATCAGCAAAAAAGGCACCTACCACATCCTGGCCCCTACGCAGAAAGTATCTGGGGTGAGGCAGTGCAGTGGAGAGAACACTGCTCTCGGGCCCCCCACTTTGGGCTCTGGGTAAAGAAACTTATCTTCTCCAAATCACCCTCTGCAGAACTGGCCCTGATATCGCTCAGGGTTAGATATAACATATATAAAATTCTTTCAAAACAGTACTAGTGCTACATAACTTGACCAGTAATCATAACCATGAGAAAGATGAAACAAGAATGTGGAGGCGCCCTGAGCAGTCCACGACTGTCTCGGCCCGAGTACGTGTGTGTGTGTCTGGCGGTGAGGACGGGTGTGAGGCTTTGCCAAGGCCAGAGCCCTCCACCTCCTCGTGCAAGAACCTCACATGAGCCTGACCCCTGGGTGGTCCCGGGTACCATAAACGGCTCCCCCTGCAGAATTTCCACACGCTTCCATGGTCCCTCCCCTTGGACGGAAGACCCACCCACACACCACCAGGAAGGAAGGAACACCTGCAGATCCAAGTTCACGGAGTATCTGTGGTGCCCACCAGAACTCAAGAAATGGGAGTTTTCAGTTCCTCTACTGGGCGGAGAGGAACCCGACAGCTGGCAAGATCGACACCGACTTCCTCTGACCAGGCAGCAGGCCTCTGGCTCACCCAGCTATAAACCCAACTCTGTTTGGTGTTCTGGGAGTTCTGCTTATCCACAACTGTGCGGCCCCAGATGGCGTGGGCCACCACGAGCCACCACAAAGGAGCAGTTGTCAGCACACGCTTTCTGAGTGAGGGACAAGCAACGCGCAGGCGGCCTCACTGCAGGTCATCCGAACCAGCAGCTCTTGTTTACAGGCCCTCAAGCAAACCTCCCTCGGACCATCCCGAGGGGGAGGCTGCGAGGAAAATGCCAGGCCGCGGAGGCAGTGCGGGCTCCGGGAGCAGAGGGAAAAGAACCCCTTAACCCCTTGGAGCCTTAAGTCCTCATCCAGGGAGTCGTTCCCGTAGCAAAGCTGTCTCTGCGAGGGACCATGAGGACCAAAGATGACCGACGACGAGACAGGGTGGGGGGCGGCGCCTGGGACAGAGCCGGTGCGCAGGCGCGGACCGTGGGGTCTGCATGCCAGAGGCCGACGCTCTCCTCGGAGGTGGGCGGTGCGGCCCACACAGAAATGCCCCCTGTCAGTCACCCCGACCTCTCCCAAACCCGAATGTTCCCGCAGCCTCCGCCTGGCAAGGATGACCTGCCAGCGTCAGGAGCCGGCTCATTCCTCCACGAGCACGCAGCAGTCTGACAAAGGGACCAAGGGGCATGTTTGTATTTCTGCAATTCAGCATTTAAAGTCCCCTTGTAATGATAAAGTGTGACTTTTAGCTAGCTGTCTTCAAAGAAATCTAAAAACCAAAAGGGAAAATTCATCACGGGGAATGAATGGGGAAAAGGTTTTCTTGGCTGAATTCTACAACCGCCACAACCCCCTGAAGTTCTGATGAAAAGAAAAGCTTTCATTCAAGGGCGACCCCGCACTCCCTGCACAGTTTTGGGGCCGCCCCTTAAATGGGTCAAGTACCAGACCTTCGCAGGACGACCGTCTAAAGCTGGGTCTCCCGCGCTCTCACTGAAGTCACCACGCTGTGAAGCAGGGACAGCAGGAACCTTCTGGATTACGGATTTGGAACCAGAGCGGGAGGCCGTCACGGGCAGCGCTACATCAGGTGTGCGACAGGTGTGTGGAGCCCAGACCAAAGGCTCTGTCCAATCCCGTGGGCTCGTGGGGACTGGGAGGGAGGCTCGCGGCAGGCCCCCTGGGGCGCCGTGTGTGGGGCCGGCGCCCCGCGGGCGCGTGCGCGTGCGCATGCGTACCTGCAGTGGTGGGCGCGGTCCGGCTTGATGCTGCAGCACTTGGGGCACTTGTACACCACCTGCCCGGGCTTCAGCTGTAAACTCTCGATGAACTCCTTGGTGGCGTTTCCCTTGGGCACAGCCCCCTGTGAGGAGCAGGAAAGGTGTCAGGGGCGGGTAGGGGCTCCATCAGTGGACAGTCGTTTGAAAACTGCAATTATACACATGGGATGGGGGGGGTGGGGCAGGACATGTCCATCCCGACGACACTGGCCTTTGCGTTCAGAATTGTGCCAACACCAATGAACAGTTATTGACAAAGAATTTCCCTGAGGAAATGCCAAAGGGTGAAACACAGACGGTTATCCTATCATCCTGCATACCCTTCCAACCGTCCAAAGTGGTTCATTGAAAACTTTTCTGAAAGTTCAAAAAAGAAGTAGAAAAAAAAAAAATCTGGTCTGCAAAATACAGTCGGATGCCAGATAGAAAATTTTAAAGCAAACACACTTCGGGAGGCAAGGGCTCTATGGTATGTACAGGGCCATTTGGGATACAGTTTTGACGTAAAATGTGCCATAAAAGTACACAGCTGTTGCCATGGCAAACCAAGGAGACTGTCAAAAAGAAAAGCAGATTTCCAAACACAACGCAGAAGATCAGCCCATTTTGGTAAAGATTTTATGTATACAGAAAGACAAAGATACAAAAGTATTAATGGTTATCTCACATAGTAGAATCATAGGTAATTTTTATTTTCTTGACTAGTATGAAAGTGTTGCTTTTGCCATAATAAAAAAATTAAAAATTATATAAGCAAAAAAATATATACCTTAGGAAGGAGCTATCTAAAGTAGAAATACAACCAACTTTCCAGAAGTTTGTAACCAAAATGCCATGACTGTCTCACCCTGAGACAGTGGAGGGTCCCGGTCCCTGCCCCCACCCCCCTCCCCGTGAGGCAGTGGTGAAGGGTAGAGGTCTGGAATTCTGATTCAAGGTCTGGAATTCTGAATCGCAGAAGCAGGGCGGGGCCCGGGCCACCCAGGTGAGCAGATCTGAGAGGGGCTTGGGAAGGGCACTGGTCCAAACACAGGACGGGGTCCTACAAAAGCCCAGAGGGACTGGTTTTTAATTCTCTTTGACATAAAAAGTAACTGCGTTTGGGCAACTGTGTGAGCCTTTATAGATCCGGAAGCCACAGAACCGTAAGTCACTGTGATCACCTGTACGTGGCAAAGCGCTAAGGACCATGTCCCCAGGGAGATGAAGCAACTGGGGCTGAGTTTTCTTAAATGAAGGCCCAGATTGGGGTCCCCCCGCCCCGCCCCTGACGTCCAGTTTTTAAGGTCCCAGCCACCAGAATCTGCCGTACACCTCAGGAGGCCCCGCATAAAGGGCTACAAGAGGAAACCCCTACACTGTAAACGGCCGTCGGAGCTCTCGTTCGGTTATTTTCATTACCATTTGCTATCTCAGGCCACAGTCGAAGACATAAGGTCCCAGCCCGGCCTTTCTAAAAGTCGACCCCTCCAGGGGGACTGCATGTGCGTGAGTCCCCTGGAAGGCTCGCTCTCATCCTGGCAAGACCCCATCGCCCCGTGAACCCATCCCTCAGCGCCAGAGACCAGCTGGGCCAGCACAAGGCTGGGGAGTCTGTGGCACAGGCACTTTCCAGTCTGCCTCGAACTTCCTTTTCCTCCTTAAAAAAAAAAAAAAAATGCTCTTCTGGGTTATTTCTATGGATTTCAGAACTTCCTGTCATTTGTTCATGGTAAGGAGTTTTGCTCTGTGTGATTCCGGACGAAGGCCGCAGAGACAACTGTCAGTGCTGTCACGCCGGCGTCATTACTGAGAGACACCCCACCCTGCTCCTTCACGTCTCACGGCGAGGCCTGAAAGCTTGGCGCCGCAGCCTGGCGGGCCAAAACCCACAGACTTTCCCCCGCATTTCCAAAGGAATACTTGTTTGTGACTTTAAAAAACACTGGTGAGAACATTAATGGGAAAAACCCACCCTTTGATTCTGTCACTAAAAGATAAGCACTTCTAGCATTTTGCAGTATATTTTTCCAGTCTTTTCTCTGTCCATGTGGTAAGCTTAAAACACTTTTAAAAATCTGTAGGTCCATAAAAATCTGTGGATAATATGCCACTAAAATATTTATTTGGCTCTAGTGGGGAATAATTTAAATTCAGATCCATTTACATCTACGGGAGGCAGGAGCTAGCCCAAACTTCCAGTGCCTTTCTCGACCTTATCCACTCCCACTTCTATCTGAGAGAAACTGCAGTGGCCAGGGCAAACCCCCTTCACATTCCTCATCGCCCTGCCCTGTCCCTGGACCCCCAGGTATCCACCGTCTTGGAGGACCAGGGCCCCACACTGTCACCTCAGAGCTTTTCCCCGGCGGTCTCAGCAGACTCTGAGCCCTCCCTGCCCTCCTTAGTGAAGCTTCTTGAAGCCACGCGCATTTGCTGTCTCCGTTCACCTCCCACTCGCTCTCTGGCACCTGTCGCCCCGCACCAGACACCTACTCTCAGCAGGTCACTGAGCGACTAGCTCCTTGTGGTCCAACCCAGAGGCTGATGCTCAGCCCTCCTGCATCTCCCTTGGTCTTCTCGCGACCACCAGTCCCTCCTCCCTGTCAGCCCCTCCTAAGGCTGCGCTGCTCTCTCTGGATGTCCGCCTCTCCCCTTCTCTCCCCATCCTGGACACTGGTGGTCCTCAGGGTTCCACCGCCAACCCCCTTCCCTGCTCATTCTGCACCCCGCCCCCCAAAAAAATCTTCCCTTATAACCACCCGGTGGTGATGCCAATCCCCAGCTCCGACCCAGGCCCCTTTCAGATCCGTAGATAACTCTACAGTTGTTCTAGAACCTATTATCCTAGGTCACTCTGCCTGGTTGTCCAAAGGCACTAAAACCAAATAAAACCAACACCCCAAATTCAACATGCTGGAACCGAACTCACTATCTTTCCCCCAACTCCCTCCTGTTCTCCCTTCCCCGGCCCTCGGCACATCCATCTACACTGCATCCGGGGTAGAGATCCAGGCGTCCTCCCAGCCCTCCTGACCCTCCGCCCCACACCCCACCTATTCCAACGGGTTAATTTGGCCCCAGCCGTGCCTTGAACCCCACGCTCGCCCCTCCATGTCATGGCCTCCGTTCAGTGCCCCAGAGACTAGAGAATCTCCTACATCTCCTGCCTCCAACCTCTCCCTTGCTCCCTGCGCTCCACCTCTATCCCTTCTCCCGCTATTTTCCAGAGTAATCTTTCCAAAACATGAATCTGACCGTGTTATTCTCCTTGCCTAGAACAGAAGCCTTCACCACTTCCCTAGAGGCTTCACCGGCCCAGAGTCTAATCTCCAGGGCAGGGCTCACACGAGGCCACCACAATCCAGCCCTGGACCACGATCCATCGCCACCTCCCGCCCCTGAAAGCCCTTCTGTGGACTACCACAAGTTTCACAAAAGCATGTGCTCTCCAAGTCCACCTCTTGTGGCCTCAGGGACCCTGCGTCAGCGCCTCCCTTCTGCCCGCCAGGCACCTCCTTGCCTGTTGCACCCACACCGACACCCGCCCAGGGTCACCTCCTCTGCCTTCTTCCCCACGGCCCGGCCACTCCCAACCCGGAACCCATCACTTATCCTTTGTGCTACCACACGTGGATTTGTCTTATAACAACTGCCACTTAACTACACACTTGATCCTACATGACTGTAAAGTCCTGGAGGACAGAGAAAATGCCTTTTAACCCGCAGTCCAGCGAACCGCCCGGGCCTGGCACGGGGCATGTAGTCAATAAATCCAAGCTGAATAATAATGGTGACAGACAGGCATTTATTGAGTGCTTATATGCCGGGCATGGTTCCAAGTGCTTTACTGTGTTTTGCCAGTTAATTATGACAATAAACCTAGAGACTATAATAGTCATTTTGCAGATGAGGTAACTACAGCAGAGAAATTACGCAACTGCCTTAGATCACACGGCTAACAAGGGGCAGAACCGGGTTTCATTGCCAGGCTCTCCACGTCTAGAACCTACGCCTCCATCAGAGGACAAGTTATATGTTTATCAGATGTTTTCATTAAGTGACTTGAAGAGGCTTTCTTTTTTAGTGCCTTGATGCTGTAATATCATGCTATAACAACGGTACCACCACACCAACATAATTCAGACAGGCCTGGGATGATAAGGCCCGTTTCCGTAAGTATCCAGGATAACAAGACAATGCGAAGGGCAATGTTATCCTATTGTCCTAGGATAACAGGACAATGCAAAGCAATTGAGACAGGTTCCAAAGAAACACCAATAGTTCCAAAGACTAACTTTATCATTCATTTTAAGCTCCAAGGATGAAACTTGCTTAAATTGGGGCCACAGGGATCAAAGCATGTGCACACCTGGTCTAGGCAGATACTCTCCCTCTCACAGATCTGCCAGAACCAGCTGCAGCTGTCATCAAGTGTCATCAAGACAGGTGTCACAAGGCCACCTGTCTCCTCCACAGAAAGGTAGGAGGTAGGTAACCCCCAACGGGTCACTCTCCTCTCCTCTCTGAGCCAGAAAGATTTTTCAGTTGGCATTATAAGATGCTAGGTGTAAGTGTGAGAAGTTGCCTGGCACGAGAAAGAACGCAGCACCTACGCAAAAGAACTCGGAGGCAAGTGCCCCGACCTTACACAGGGAATATGCAAAACCTTTGGGCAAGATGGGCGAGGCCCTTCTTGGGCTGCACCTGTTCCTGACCGATTACCCGGCATGCAGCGGGGGGCCCCAGCCGCGTTCCTGCGGGCCTGACATCGTGTGGCCGTGCTCCTGGCCCCAGTAAACGCTTGCCACCTGGTTCTAACACAGTGCGTGCTTAATAAGGTCGCCGAGAGAGACTCCAGGAGGGAATACTAAGTGCACGTTGAAATGAGCCCCGGTAGTTCCACAGCTGAGTCCGGCAGCTGAAACTAAATTTATCAGCGGCCTGCAGTGGTCGGTCTGGGACAGTCACGTGAAGTCTGTTTACAGGGTGGGACCCAACGGGAGGGAAGGGCGGCAGTGGAAAAACACATGTTCTTTTCCTTAGAAATGTGGTTAAATTGAATTGGTTTATATCCTTCCTTTTTTCAAATCTCAGATTTGAGATAATCTATAACAAGGTTGATAAATTATTAGGTCCAAAGGAAGGAGGGGCAAAAAAAATTGCTGATCAGAAGGGTTTACCCAAATGCCGTGACTGTGTGGTTCTTGGCTTTGAGCTTCCTGGCAGTCAGGACAGAAAGAAATAAGCCACGGCTCAGCTTTAAGCATCTTCTGGGAGACAGACATTGTCCTAGATGTAAATTTTAAAGGGAATCCCTCAGGAGTCCTGAGGGAGTTCAGAGGATGAGGGATAAAAATGTATTTGTAACTGGAAAAGAAAAAGTGGAAACTGGGAGAGGGAGGGAAAGGAGAGAGGGGTGCCAAGGTAAGGGTGTTTAAGGCCAGACTGTCTTCAAGGGGCGGCCTCCTCGGGACAA
This sequence comes from Macroglossus sobrinus, assembly GCA_004027375.1. Taxonomy (NCBI): domain Eukaryota; kingdom Metazoa; phylum Chordata; class Mammalia; order Chiroptera; family Pteropodidae; genus Macroglossus; species Macroglossus sobrinus. The sequence continues at coordinate 174,088 of PVKZ01002397.1, forward strand.
GTGGGGCCACTCTCGACCTCCAGACGTCTGAAGTGTTTCAGGAACAAGAAAGCTCCTTTGATGACATTCCACAACCTCAGAGCAGGTGGGCGAGGAGAGGCCACCCTGAGATCAACACCAGCCTGACTCGTGCACCTGCCTACATGCGGGCCGCCTCCAGGCCAGCCTGCCTGCCAAGCGAGACCCCTGCCCCTCTGACCCGCTGTCCTCTTTCCTCTCTTTACTGGCCTCTCCCTTTTATCCCATTTCTCAAATGGGAGTTTCGCCCCTGAGGGGGCTGCTCATACATTGGTGAGTCATTTCCTTCTTCCCTTTTATGCTCAAACTCCACGTGGACCCATTTACTATGTGAGCCATTAACTAAATGACTGCTAAATGGTCCAGAAAGCTCTGGTGGCTGCAATTGTTCTGATGTTATAATTGGAATAGGAATTTCGAAGCTAGAAGTGGTAATTAACTATTGGGGGGAGGCTGTAAGACTTTTTTTTAACCTGTAACACTAAGAAACCAAAATGATATACTATGTATACATTGTTATACATTATTTATCACCTTAGAATGTAACTTTTTCTGCAAGTTATACCCAACATGCATTCTTGATACAAAAAACTATAATCCTATTAGGGAACCACACAGAACCCCACAGTGACCCTGCCTTTCTAAAAACAGCCCCCCACCTGTGGTGTTAATAAGGCACCTCTACTTGATCTGCTTTTAGTGTGAGATCTGGGCTCCCACCTTTGCTCTGTGGAAGCACAGGGTGCCCCAGCCGCTAGCAGCTGCAGTTCCCCCTCTGTTTACAAGCTAGGCTTTGCATGAGATGTCACAGGCTGGGTGGGAGCGGGGAGAGGCAGGTGGTGGCATGAAGAGCCTGAGATGCTGCCTGGCGGCAGGGCGTGCTTTGAGTTGCTCCCCTTACAATGGTCAATATTTGACAGGTGCTTCATTTTTTTTTTTTTTTGCCCAGTTTCCTTTGAGGCCACCAGCAAAACCAGCTGGCTGGCTGGGATAGTCTATGGCTCTCACTCTTTTGGGATGTTCTCTCCCGCACCCAACTCCAAGGAGCCAGACTGAGGAGGTCCCTGGGGAAGTGACACAAGTCACTGTGGAAGTAATAGAACACACACACACACGTGAGGGCGGCCAGGGAGGAACCCTGCCCACCCGCATCTCGCCGGACATTCAGCCCCCTGATTCACATGGCTCTGGAAACCAGTGACTTCCACATTTCACTCTCGGATACCGACCTCCACCAGCCCCAGACCTGGCCATCTACTGCCCACCAAGCATCTCTGCTCACCTGCAGTATAGACAGTGGCCAGAACAATAGCCTTGATTTCCTTTCTAAAATCTGTTCCCTCCGAACTCCACCATTTAATAAATGGCATCAGCAATCTCCCAGCTGCTCAAGCCAAAAAGCGTCTGGAAGGTACACTCTCTATCCCTGTCCATTCTATCAGCTCTTCTGAACGTAAGGTCTCAGACCTGGCTGAGCCTGAGACTCCTGGGAGCTCTAAAGCATCCCAATACCCAGGGTCCCTCCCCAGACCGATTACACTGCTCTGATGAGAAATGGCTTGGGCATCACCTCCTCCAAGCAGCCACCCCTGCTTGGCTAACGTCCCCCCTCCCTCGTTCTTCCAAGCAACCCCTGCTTCTTCCTGCTATAGCCTTCATCACACAGGGCAAGCCTCACCCATCTGCTCTTCTAGACAGAGGGCACCCTGGGGGTAGGAACAGTGCCTGGGGATTAACAGAAACTAAATTATAAGGTGAGCAAAATAGTATCTTTTCCTCCTGGATCCCCTGTAGCAAGGGCATCATAAACATTTCTGAATGAATCTTTGTTTCCAGTCTGACCCAGCTGATGCTACTGGGGAAAGTCTTTTATACCTTTGTGATTTGGGACACTGCCGATTACAACCTGCCCACCAGTGTGTGACCTGCCCGGCACGTGCATGAGAAGAGGCGCTGTCTGGACCAGCAGCTGTCACGTAATTGAACTGGGAAACTGCTTTTCCCGGGGATGGGGTAACGATCCACTGCCGGAACCAGCCAGAAATGGAGCCCGAGACGGGAACGAGCTCAGAACCCAGTATCTTTTCTGAGCTTTCCCTGGGGCTCCCAGGACTGAAATCCGTGCGGCCAGTGCCACCGCCACTAGAATGCTTTCCCTTAATTTAAACACGCCCCAAGTACTGAAACAAGCTACAGGAGATCTTTATCAAATAACACTCTTGCCTTTCCCACACGAGATAATGAGCAGGAACAGAGGATTTAATAGCAGGGCACATGACGCTCAAGAGCCACTTGCACAGCTTGGTATGTTTAGCTAAGTCAGGGAGCAGGACGCCACCGCTTTCCCCACAGATATTCACCGGGGGCACTTGCTGTGGCCTGCAACAGGCTTGTCCAGTTTTTCAGAAAAGGACAAGCCTCGCCCAGATGAAGTGAAGGCCATTTCTGGGCAGGTTCCTGGAACTGGATGTGGCTTTAATTTCAAATCCACCTAGCTCTAGTCCTGTCTTCGCTGTGAGGCTGTCTCCAGCCCACCCCAGCTGTCTTCCACTCCATCACCTGGCCCAGGCTCCACAGCCATCTATCTGACTGCTCCCTTCTAGCTGAGGTTAGGCCTCCCCTGGTCCAAACCCCTCCCATAGGAGGTCCATTAACGTACACACCAATCTACGTATGGTACCATTCACCCAAGACAGACGGGCTGTGGCAGACGGGGTCCCCTCAGTGGGGCCCGAGTCCACTTTCCCACCCCCAGCCCCGGCCCTGCTGTCGCCCACATTCCTGAGGTCAGGGGGAGCATGCAGGCTGCGGCCATGCCAGGGCCAGAAGGGGAGAGTGTGGGCTGGTCAAAACGAGCCCAGACATACTCACGGGGTCCGTCAGCATGGCCCGGCAGTGGGAGGCCAGGGCCAAGAAGGCCAGCAGGTTGAAGAGAATGCCATTGATGATGCTGTACGCGTAGTCTCGGGATGGGATCAGCATGACGAACAGGACCACAAACTCCGCATAGAGGACCAGAAACCAGGTGACAATGGCACAAGCGATGCCGCAGCCGTCGCGGATAAACCACATGGCTCCCGCAGGACCAGGGTAGGGCGGGGGGACACACTTCTCCGGCTGGAGGTATTCTGGCTTCCGCTCAATGTCTCGGAAGTGGTGGGCGGGGGTAAGCATCATAAGCTATTCTGTCCATACTGACATCTGGAAGAGAAGAAAGACCCAGAGGAGTCACCTCGTCGTCAAGGAGACTCGACAAAATCACCTTTCCAAAGTGAGCCAGGTGCCTGTGTGTGACCCTCTCGCAGAAAAGCTGCCAAACCTTCTGTTCGTTTAAAACGTGAGGCCTCCTCCCCATCCTGAGCATCAACAGCCTCTGTGGACCAGGGCCACCTCGCCCACAGCCTGCCCGGGGCAGATGCCCTGCCCGGTGGCAGCACACAGAGCTCACCGCCTTGGGTAGAACCAGGGCAGACCGTGTCTCAACGGATATGGTCAAATGGGGACCTAAGAGATGGGGGTGGGGTCGGGGGAAGCACCAAGCCCACTGGGGACACTCTTCAGCAGTGACAGCACGGACTGTCTGCAGTTAACAGGGGTGAGTGGGAGGAAAGTGGTGGCCACGCAGGACTCGCGCGCTGAGCTGCAGCCATCAACCCTTTTCCCGTTTGCCCCAAGAATACTCGCCAGCAGCGCCTGTGGCTGCAGCCTTCACCCCGAGACAACTTGCGAATTACAGTCCTAACCTGACCCCCAATATTTTCACATCCCTTTAGTATGTCGATGGTTTTGGAAACAAATGACATCATCCTATGTATAGTATTCTGTTTTTAGTAGTGGTATTTCCATTTACAAAATATAGTAATTCTCAATAGCTGAAAATGTCAAATCCTAGACAATGCAGCATTCCTAGGCAGCGAGCAGGAAAAGGGTTAAGACATTCTCACTGTCCTGCATTAGCTAGTGACAAAGGCAAAACAGTCGGTCGGATGGGCTGGTTGTTGAAACAAGCCAGGCTTCCAGCCCCTATGGCCAAAACGGTTTCTGTTCCGGGAGTAAGAGCCTCTGTGAGCTGTTCCCCTTGTGGGTGACAGGGCAAAGTGTGGGAGTGGCGGACACGAGTCCGAAGCTGTTTCCCCACCCCCGGGCTGCGGGGCTTTGTGAGTGTTTGTCTCCTCACCTGTGAGAAGAACACATGCCAGCCCCAGCCACCTCCTCACAGGGCTGGTGTGAGGGCCGAGGGAGTTGGAGGTGCTCGTGCTGAACGCTGTGGCCTGCAACGCCCCGCACATAGCACAGGCTTGTGCACACGAGTTCTCTCCTCCTTCAGAAACAAGTGCCGGGCAACGCGCCTTTTCTTCCTAACACTGCGGCTTCAGTCTCTGGAGACAGCAATGAAATAACTATGCATCAGTAACTAAAGTCTGTCTGTCCCCAGCATGGGATACAAGACACAGCAATGTCCCTCCTCTGTTTCTCGATCTTAAACTCGGTGGCCTGTTGCATCACTGACCGTGCTGGGATTCCAAGCACAGCAAATGACTGCAGCACAGCAAGTGACGGCTCAGTCTTTTGAAAACTCAAGCCACTTCACAGCAGAGGAAATCACTCAACAGCAGCACTGGCTATGTGAGTTCTTCTGAAGACTGCGGCTCTACACGCGAGGGCGAGCTCGCAATGGCTGCGTTAGGTTATTCCTCCCTTTTGTCCATTTTCCCTCTTCCTCCACTGTCCTCACTCCCAACAGAGAGAGAGAGAGAAAGAGAGAGAGAGAGAGAGAGAGAGAGAGAGAGAACAGTCATGAAAAGGATGTGTCCAGAACACCGAGAGGGCAGAGCAGTGGCTACTACTCACACTGATGGACTGAAACGCTGTACGTGCTAATAATGGACTAAGGCCAGGCCCTCCATTCCCAGGGTGGCAGAGAATTAAAGACTGAACGGTAGTTAAATGTGAACCATGTACCTGTCCACAGACGCATCACTCAGCAAATGCTCAGAGTGACTATCACATGCTGGGTACATGGTGCTGGGAGCTGGTGAACAAGAAGTCATGACACATACAGAATAATCATCCTAAGCAGAGTACAAGCAGTGGCTCCCGACAGTCCATCGACCAGGATTTTCTAAGGAAGCAATTTTGTGCTCCCTTAGTGTTGCCACTGACAACCCAGGGACATTAAAAAATGCAGGGATATCTTCTGAAGCACCAAAAAGGACAGGAGGTTACAGGCCAGGGTTTTCTCTGGACCCTGACCCGTACCCAGCAAATTCTAAAATTCTAAACTCTGTTCAATCTAAACCAAACAAAACGCTGAAATCCCATGAAATCCCATGATGATTTAAACCTGACTGAAGCTCAACATTTTGATAACCACCAGGTGCAACCATTCTCTTGGTTTTACCTGTTGCTATACAGATCCGTATGTATATCACCCATGTTCTCACAATTACTAGTTAAGCTCTAAACCAATAAAGTTTTATTGGACCACAGCCACCCCATCAGTTACATATTGTCTGTCTGCTTTGGCATTATAATGGCAGAGTTGAGTAGTTCTGGAGTTTATATGACCATCCAGCCTGAAGTATTTACTCTCTGGCCCTTTATAGAAGTATGCTGATCCCTGGTTCTAGGAAGTTGTTACCCACCTGATAAAAACTTAGATCCAACCCTACTGCTCTTCCTGCAGAACAGCTCAGTGTGACGGAGATGGTCAGTTACAGCTTACACCACCCCACCCACATCTACGGCAGCATAACCTCCGGCCATTTCACCATATCCTGTGTACGCCATCAAACTGCTTTTCCATGATCACCAATGGCGTGGCTTTCAGAAATGGAGGATCACTGAAAACGCATCTTAGAGCAATGTTCCTGTTTAGATACTTCTAGTGATTAAATTATGCTCAGGTTATATTCAAAGCAGATGATTATCCTCTATCCCGACAGTTGCTCATTCTTGACGGTACCTATGGCAATGGCTCGTCTAAACCAGAGTTATGTTTCATGTGTGTGGTTTTCCCGAGGAACAGACCCTTCCACATAAATAATTTCCCAGGGACTGTGGCTCGTTCCTAAGCAGAAACACATTTTAACCACGCAGGTTAAGTCTTAAAAACAAAGGTAAAGACATAGCTGTTCCTGTCTTGAGTACAAGAGCCGTCCCTGTCTTCGGAAGGATTTAGTCATCACCAGGGACATCAGTGACTGGAGCGTGTTAGGTGACGGTGTCCACAGGTGGGACGGGGATTCACTGGGCTGGCCGCCTCACACCCACTGTGTTCCTCCTCCATCCAGGCTGCTGTCATTTCTGTGTCTACAGCTACCAATCCTCCTAACACACCCTCTGTTTCCTGCCGCTCATTGGCTGTGGGCTGGAAAAGCAAATAAAACTAGATCTTGTTAGATTTGTTTGTTTGTAAAAGAAGGGGGTTCATTCTAGGCAGCAGGCCTTCAGGGGACACCCACTGTGCTCTCCCTCCACACCGTTCTGAAGGGCGGGGGCCCTGTCTTTTCATGGGTCCAGTGCCTGGCACGCGTCAGCCGCTCGCTGTGTGTTCATTACGGGCTCTGCGATGCCAGGCCCGCCTTGTGAAAGCCTCGTCTGCTTACGCTCAGGGCTGTGGCCACATCGTGGACGGGTGAAGGGGCACCAAGTAGGACCACAACGTAGATGGAATGTGCCTCTTACTCAGGTAACCAGAATGTCCCACCCTCAAACATCGTGGGGCCAGAGAGTGTCCAGAGGATCTGTTTCCCCCTCATCCCTCTCTGGTGAGTGAGGGTCTGTGACCCGGGAAAGCAGAGCCGGACGCTAAGTGCCGCTGAACCGAAGCACACACTCCAACCCACACTTGAGAGTTTTGAAATATCACAATCAAAACCAACCGAGGCATACATACTGCTGTAAAGTGTTTGTTTAACCCTCAGCCCCTTCCCCCACCCACACCAGTGGAAAGCTTTCCAATAAGGATTTATTCCTCAAATTAGCCAACTGAAAATCTGAGAACTAGGAAGAAAAAGCCACCTTGAAACAAACGTACACAGTCCCTCCACTCTGCCCCTAACGACGACAGAAGAGGCAGATACTTAGCTCTTTTCCGTGTCTGTTCTGAATGAGGGAAACTCCAGCCCTTGGGGCTGAGGCGTGGCTCCTCACCAGTGACCACTGCCCAGTGACCCACTCCTCACCGAGTCCTTGCGTGCAGGAGCTGGGCAGAGCCGGCTGCTCAGGCCTCTGGGGCCGGTGCACGAGGAGGCGGGTGTGTCCCTTGGTGCCACTCCTGCCAGCCAGCCGTCCCTCAGAGGGGGTGCCTCCTTCAGTCACCTCTCCTGCCCCGAATCCCACTGCCCTGCTTTGCTCGCTCTCAAATGTGTCCTCACTGCAATTCAGTTCAACTCAGATAGATATTTATGGAGCAGCCACTAAATACAAGGAACTATGCAAGGGGCTCACACACAAGGGATAGCGAGGACAATAACGTGTGTGTGCCCTGTCCAGGCCCTGCCATTCCCCACTCCCAGCTCCCAACCTGGTGAGACCGGTCCTGCTTGCTTTCTTCCTACTAACCTGCAAGGCCCATTTGTTTAGCTTCGTAGCCTGGTATCTGGCATGAGTCTGCGCTCAAATCAGTATTTCTTGAGACAATCCTCATACACAGGTTTCTAATGAATGGCTCAACAGAGAGGCAAATAGTACGCCTCCCCCAATACAAACAACCCTCACTACCAGAAGAGAGGGAGATTTTTTCAGGCCAGGACTTCTGAAGGGGCAGGGCCCGGAGCCAGGTGAAGTGTACTACTTAGACAAAGGCGGGGGTGGGCGGGCCTGGCAGGGAGGGTGGAGGTGCTGGCTGGGAGTTGGGGGGCTGGATATACAGGCCTGTATGAAATATCTGTACACAGCCTGGTTTCAAAAACTCAGAATTAGGTGCAATTATTTCCCCTTGGCTTAGAGAATAAGGATCATCGAAATACTAAAAAAAAAAAAAAAAAAATTTTAAGGATTATATTTTCTGGGTTCCTACAGTAGGAACTACATAGCTAAAACTCAGTTTCATCAGCTCCTTAGCAGACATCATGAACGTCGGCACGGTAGCAGAAATCCTTAAAGGGAGGCTTTTAACTTAGGTCAACATTTGTTTCAGGAGAACATTTAATAGTTTAATAAATCTAGTATTATGTTGGAACACTGTTCAGGGGCTGGTCTGGTACCTTCCTGAACTTGCCCTAAAGATGAGATTCTCACCTAAACTAATTTTTACTCGTTAACTAAGTAAAGAGCCACTTAAAAGTTCCACTGAAAGAAGGCAGCACCTTTTTTAAAATATTTATTATAATTCTCGAATGAAATTCAACCTCATGAGTCTAGCAATCACCGCCTTGGTTTAAATCCTATGGTCTTAAGGATAGTGTTTGCCTCTTTCAGAGCTTCTCACATGTCAGAGTGATACACCTAAAGCACCAAAGTATGCGCAGGCCAGGCCGGACCATCCCCCCCACCCCCCACGCCCCGCCCCTGGACTTGAAAGACAAACAAAGGGCCGGGCCTGGGAGCTTTAGAAATGGATCTGATCAAGCAGCAAGTTAACTACTGATCTGGGCAACAATTCTCTTCATTTAATTTGTGTAAGGACTGTACATTTTATACCCATTTTCAGATGATTCTCAGAAAAAAAAAAGAATAAACCATGAATCACTATATTTGAAATGTTTCATTAAAAACCAGAATGAGTCACTAAACTTTTTCCAAAAGGTGTGGTCCAAGGGAAAGGTGCCTTATCTTCCACTGCACACCTTGTCATGCCAGCGAGGTGTCTGTCCAGACAGGCAGAGGCTGCTGGCCTCTTCTGAGATCTTTACCAACGAGTCTATGTTGCTCCTCTCTCTTGCCTCTGTCACACTCAAACTTTAACAACAATCTTTAAAAAGGGAAATATTGCACCCCCCAACCAAACCCAGTACACACTGAAGTTCGCTGAGGGAACTGGGAAATGCTGGGTTAAATCTGCCTTCTTGTCTCCTAAGTGGCCATGTCTTATATAACCCACTCGTGTCCACGCTCAGACTCCTAACCACGGGTCTTCATTTCAGAAAAAACTTTGGGATTTGGACAGCTCATAGAGGCCAAAAGTTCCTCTACTTACACAAATACTTGTACTACAGCTGGCTCGTTTACCACCTCCCAGCTTTCTAGAACTATTAAAAAATACACACCCACATACAGGACGACAAAATATGTGATACAAACATTGGGGATCGGTAGAAACGACCACTCATTTGGGTAACACTTTCCCTTTCTATGGATGTGCTTCATCACATATTGCAACAATGAGAAAAATGAATGGGTAACTTTAAAACAAGACGACGCGTAAGAGTTAACTGGTAAAAAAAAAATCACTATCCGAATTACAGAGACCATCTAATCGATTTCAGTCACACTCTACTGTTTTACAGGAGAGGACATCCAAGCCCATTTGAGATTTTGACTAAAACACGCAGTGCTGTCTGTAGGAATGGAGGTGGACGCCAGCATTAACTGTGATAGAGGATTCAAAACCAGCTCTGCTTGCCACTATAGACCACATTGTGAGAACAGCGCATGGCTGCTATTGCTGCGGCTGCTGCTTTTTTTTGCAAGGAGGGAGAAGAGGAAACATCAAGCAGGAAACAGCAGTTCTACTTCCTGCTTCCTCGCACACATCTGATGGATCTGAGAAGTCGCTTCAACTTAGCTTTAACATCATCTCTACAGTGAGAGGGAAGGACTGGATCTCTAAGCTCTATGCTCTTTTTTTTAAAAAAATCCAAGAAATGAACTCTAAGCAGACTTTCCTTCCACTAGCTACTGGGAGTCTATAATACCCATTCTTTTTTAAAAAAATAACATCCTTTCTTCTGTAATTTTACTTGTCTCTTTAATGAACCGTACTTCTGTTAGGCTAGTTGATCTCTTTCAAACTCTGGTCCAACCTGTTCTATAGATGGGTGAAAAAATCAAGCTCAAGGAGTCACCTGGTTTTTCATAAAACGTTTAGAGAGGTGGCTCACTTCCTTCCCAGGTCCAGCAGATGGTACCTGCTACTTGCTTTTACTGCCATCTCCTGCATTAACTCCTCCTTCCAGGAAGTCTGCAACCTAGCAGGAAAATCTTTATAAAGGCAACAATGTAATACTGACCTAGCTAGCCAATTCGTATCTGTCAGCCAGTGCAATACACTCATAGATGTGGAACCCTTTGTAATCCGGTGCATGATCCCATTTGACACTGAACTGCCTTCTGGCCTCTGCCAGGGTAGGTTCCAAGACAGGCACTTTGCTTGCTGCTGCCACAGCGTGGGGCGTGCTAAATGTAGAGCAGGGTCCCGACTCTTCCCGACTTCCTGAATGTCTATGACCTGCCAGCCACTGGGCTGTGTGCTAGATACATCCACCGCATTTGATTCTCATGTCCACCCCCTTGCAGGTATAAACCTCGAGTTTCCACCCCCTTTCAGAGACGAGGAAACTGAGGCAGGGAATGATTTGCCTAAGTCCATACCGCTAGGAAGCAATGGAGACAGGATACACTCCCAAGCCTGCTCTCACTTCAGAGCCTACTTTCAACTGCTCACTACAACCATTCATTCTGTCCAATAACTAGGAAACAAAAGGGGAGCGGCACTGATGTGTCTGCCAGTGACCTTGGGTTACTTACAGTTTGGCTCTCTTGCCCACGCATGGTTATGCAGAGATGGCATTATTGGGTGGGCCACATGCAGTGACATTCACAGGCCACAGGCCTGAACTTATGCATTTTGTGCTCTTCGGTGGGGCCCTGGCTGAACACCAGCCCACTCTCAGAAGACTGATCTTGTCAACCTAGGAAGCAGGAGGGCTGAGAAGCTGCAGCCAGGAGTGACCCTAAGATTGAGTCCCTAAAATCTGCTGCTGTTGGGCAACACTTCCTGTGGGGTCAAGTTCTAGCACACTGCTTCTTCTGAGAGAAAGCCCACCCATGCTGGGCAGAGTCCCGCCAGCAATGGTTTCCACCTAAGGGTGCTGAAAATGGCACCTGACCCCACATTGTGCCATGTGCAGACATACAGCCACTGTGACATCACCAAGGCAAGAGCTTGGCTTTTTTTAGGGACTAAAAGCAAAAGTGCTTGGAGGGATCTGAAAGAAGAGCCAGGGAAGAGAATGAGAGAACCAGTTATCGCAAGGGTGCCGGGCTCCAGAAGGGATACTGTCGACCAACCAATGGACCGAAGAAGAAATTAAAGGGGAAATAAAAATGTTTCTTGAGACAAAAGAAAATGGAAACGCAACACCCCAGAGCTGGTGGGATGCAGCAAAAGCAGTTCTAAGAGAGTTCACGCAGTAAACCCTGACACTAAGAATTAAGAAAGATCCCTAGTAAACAACCTAACTTTAAAATGTAAGGAACGAGAAAAAGAACAAACCAAGCCCAAAGTTAGTAGAAGAAAGAAAATAATAAAGAAATAGAGCATAGATAAATAAATTGAGGACAGAAAAATAAAAGATTAACCAAGAGTTGCTTCTTTGAAAAGATAAACAAAATTGACAAACGGTTAGCTAGACTATCAAGGAAGAAAGAGAAAGGCCCTAGGATCACCAGAATTATAAATGAAAAAGAGATATTACAATGGATACCACAGAAATGCAAAGGATCAAAAGAGGCTCCTATGACCAACTAACTATATGCCAACAAACAGGAAAACCTAAAAGAAACGGAAAATTTCTTAGAAACGTGGAAGTTACCAAGACTGAATCAGGAAGAAATAGAAAAAATGAATAGATCAATTACTAGTAAGAAGATTGAATCAATAATAAAAAAATCTCTCTGAAAAGCCCAGGACCAGATGGCTTCACTGGTGAAGGTTACCAAACATTTAAAGAATTAACACCAATCCTTCTCAAACTCTTCTAAACATTGAAAAGGAAGGAATACTCCCAAACTCATTTTACAAGACCAGAATTATCCTGATACCAAAATCAGAAAAGGACACTACTAGAAAAGTACAAGCCAATATCCCGATGAACAATATATACAAAAATTCTCTATAAATATTAGCAAACCGAATTCAGCAACACACTAAAGGGATCATACACCACGACCAATCGGGATTTATCCCTGGGATATAAGGACGGTTCAACATATGCAAACCAATCAATGTGATATATCACATTAACAGAATGAAAGAAAAGAGTCACATGACCATCTCAATAGATGCAGAAAAAGCATTTGACAAAATTCATTCATTTGTGATTAAAAAAAATTTAAATTAGGCACAAAAGGCACATATCTTAAAATCATAAAAACCATATATGACAAGTCCACACTCAATGGTGAAAGGTCGAAAGCTTTTCCTCTAAGATCAGGAACAGGACAAGCATGCCCACTCTCACCTCTCCTCTTCAACATAGTACTAGAAATCTTAGCTAGAGCAATCAGGCAAGAAAAAAAAATAAAGGCATAAGAACTGGAAAGGAAGAAGTAAAATTGTCTCTATTCACAAATAGCCAAAGAAATCCTGAGAAAGAAGAACAAAGCAGGAGGCAGCACACTTCCTGATTTCAAAGCTATACCAGAAAGCTACAGTCATCAAAACAGTATGGTACTAGCATTAAAAACAGATAACTAGACCAATGGAACAGAATCAAGAGCCCATCCAAGCATATTTGGTCAACTAATATTTGACAAGGGAGCCAAGAATATTCAATGAAGACTGTCTTTTCAATAAATGGTACTGGGACAATTGGATATTCACATGTTAAAGAATGAAAACAGACCCAAATAGACTCACAAAAATTAACTCAAAATGGATTAAAGACTTAAATGTAAGACCTGAAATCATCAAACTCCTAGAAGAAAACAAAGGAATAAAGCTCCCTGACTTGAATTTTGGTAATGATTTTTTAGACATGACACCTAAATCACAAAAAACAAGATCAAAAATAACAAGTGGGACTAATCAAACTAAAAAACTTCTGCACAGCAAAAGAAACAATCAACAAAGAAAAGACAACCTATGGAATGGGAAAAAATATCGTAAATCAAAGTAAAAACAAATTGTAAGCCATATATCTGATAAGGAGTTAATATCTAAAATATATAAAGAATTCATACAACTCAATAGCAAAAAAACAAATAACTCAATTGAAAAAATGGGCAAAGGACCTGAAAAGACATTTCTCCAAAGAAGATATATGAAAGGCCAACGGAGACATGAAAAGATGCTCAACATCACTAGTCATAGCGGAAACGCAAATTAAAACCATAATGAGATATCACCTCACGCCTGTTAGAAGGGCCATCATCAAAAAGAGACAACAAAAGTTGGCGTGGATGTGGAGAAAAGGCAAGGAACCCTTATACACTGCTGGTGGAATTGTAAATTGGTACAGCCACTATGGAAAACAGTGTGGATGTTCCTTAAAAAATTAAAAATAGAACTACCATATGATACAGCAATTCCACTTCCAGGAACCTATCCAAAGGACATGAAAACACTAACTTGAAAAAATATCTATATCCCCATGTTCAAAGCAGCATTATTTACACTAGCTGAAACATAGAAACAACCTAAGTGTCTACTGATAGATGTATAAAGAAGTTGTCACACACACACACACACACACACACACACACACACACACAAGAATATTATTCAGCCATAAAAAACAAAATTCTACTATTTGTGACAATGTGGATGAAACTTGAAGGCATTATGCTAAGTGAAATAAGTCAGACAGAGAAAGACAAATAGTGCATAATCTCACATATATGTGGAATCTTAAAAAAAAACGAAAAACAAAAAAACCAGAAAATAAAAAACAAAACCCAAACTCATAGAAAAGGATGCCAGACCTGTGGTTACCAGAGGGTGAGGGTGGCAGGAGAGGAAATTGGAGGAAGGTGGTCAAAAGGTGTGAAGTTCCAGGTATAAACTAAGTAAATAGGAATGTATAACTTGATGACTACAGCTTACACTGCTGTATGATATATAGGAAAGTGGTTAAGAGAATAAATCCTATGAGTCCCCGTCACGAGGAAAATTTGCTTCCTTTTTCCTTTCCTTTTATTGTATCTATATGAGAAGAACCTGAAACTACTGTGGTAATCATTGCACGATCCATGTAAATCAAACCATCACATACGCCTTAAACTTATACAGTGACGTATGTCAATTATTTCTCAGTAACACTGGGGCAAAAACAAAAAGGGAAGCCATTTTGCTTCCAGATCTCTGCTGATCCTACTCATCTCTGGCACTGTAAGTGACTAAGTGGGAGCAGAGCTTGGGAGGACCCTGGGACCAAGAAAAGAAGGCTTAGTGTGCTCTACCGAGTCCACAGGCCCTGCCTTCCAGGCGAGGTGCTCTCTGGCATCTGCCAGAGGGCTCTGAAGACAGATGGGAGGCCAGTGCTAAACAGAATGGAGGTGGCTTGGAGTCAAGAGGCCAAAATTCTACCCCAGTCCTGCTCACGACGTCATGGTTCTGGGTAAGACAGCTGCCGTCTCTGGGACTCGGCTTCCTCATCTATAAAACAAGAGGGAAGACTGAGCTGCTTGCTCAGGCCCTTGCAGGGCCGAGAGCCTGTTTCCTTCATCCTCAGGACAAAGTCAACGTTTCCTTTGTGAATTTCTTGGATGTTATGGTTTTATCAAAAGCATCCCTTAAGTTCCTTTCCCTATTCTTTGTTAATATTTAAAAAAACCCACCAGTAATTGTTAGCAGTTTTCCTAAGCATGTTTTTTTCAATTCAGTTTTTCATTTAATATGGCATCTAATTACCATTCTCTTTTGTTCATTTCAATTTTTTCAGAGTGGGAAAAAAACTATCAAAATACATCACAAAATACACTATTAAGTGGTAGAAGAGGGAAGCCTTAAAATCCAAAGTTAAACGTGACCATTTTTCAATGTTTAAATATTTGAATATCTAGGATCTATTTTGAGTTTTACAATCCAGTAAGATAGGCCTTTTAGGGTAAAATGAGGCACAGAGAGGTTAACTAACTTGCTCAAAGTCACAAAGCAAGTTAGTGGCGAAATCCAGGTAATTGGAATATATGCCCGATAGTCTTTTCACCGGAGATCCTTATCTTCCCAACCAACCTGCCTTTCTAGATTCCCGGCTACTATTTCTTGGCTTAAAAACACACACTTTTTGCATAGCAAAGTTAAAACCCGTTGCAACGGGACTGTACTTGTCCCACTAGGTTAATTTTCCTAAGATAAAAAATCAATCCCACCCAGAGGCATTCCATCCCCAGTGACCCTGGAGAATGAGCCATTCATGTCTCAGGTAGCCCAGAGAATCCAAAAAGTCTCTACATGCTAGGAAGGTTACAGTTGGGAGGAGACTGAAAAAATGGAGTTTTCCTGTCCTTTCCTGGATGAATGATGGAATTAGGTGGGACATACAACTAACTGTAGCTTTCTCACCATCACAGTTCACAGCAACTTCAGAGCCAGGAACGACCTGGCCATTTGTCTCTGGAAATCTGCTTCCAAAGAGGTGGACGAATGACTTAAAAATGCAAAAATAGAAAGCAACTAGAGGCAGCATGGAATTAGCCTCTTCCCCCCACATCCCCAACAGGTCAATATCCAACATCACTTCCTCTATTTCTACTTCAGATTCTGTTACTTCCTATTGCTATCAGGATGTGTGTGTGTGTGTGTGTGTGTGTGTGTGTGTGTGTCTTTAAATATTTCTAGATTTACTAATTAGGACACACGATCCTGTTTGCTCACACATAACCTAATGAAAGACATAGGGAATGCCCTACCACCCTCTCAAAGCAACACGTGATGACCCTTCCCCTAAATGAAAATAAGCTTTACCCATGTACTCCTATCAATTTTATGTCATTGTAATCCCACGTTATCATTTCTAGAACAGCAAGACAGACACAGACCTGCTGCCTAGACTAGGACAGATTATTTACGCTGACTATTGTTTAAGACAAGATACAGCAGGACAAATTCAAAATATTTAAAAAGAAACACATCTACAGGAAAACAGTAGTTCACTTTTCCTTATCTGGGGTGCTAGGCTCATTGTGAAAATAAACAGGAAAAGACCTCAAGCTGGCTACCTCTGGATAATAAAATGTTCGTTCCTCTGCTAGGCTTTGAAGAGCTCTCTGCGACTTCAGCACCACAGACTCAGCACGGCACCGAAGCATTCCATCACCGGCTTCTACTGCTCTAATGATCCAAGGCTGGGTGGGACAGATGGACTCTGTCTCTGTAAGGTCCTTGTTGCCTCCGGGTGGCTAGCAGCAGCTTCTTACCTCCTGACCTTGATGCCTGGCCTGCTCAATTAGCATCTTATTATAGACTGGCCTCTCGCCTAATTACCACCATGAGTGTCAATTGAGCACTTTATTTTATTGTCTTGTTCATGCACTAACTAGTTCAAGTGCCCGGGCTCCCCAGCTATAATAAATCCTAGACTCCTTTTAGGCAGGAGTGTTTTCCGTTTCTTATCTCTTTAGGCACACAAGAACACAAGGGACTCATGGGCATGCAAACAAATACTTCCTGGTTGTTTAAAGAGCATCTAGATGTCTATCCTGGGTACAAGCACATGGTTGGACTCTGGGTCTCCATGCCTATCTCAATCCTCTGTACCAGATCCATCGGCCTTCCTGCTGTTGAGGGCTGTCCTCAGCACCTTTGAGTTAAGCTCTATTCAGTCTATAGATAGCCTTTTCCCTTATCTAAAAGGGTCAGACATAGGAATTTCTCATTAGCACCATATTCTATGTTTCTCTAAAAAAAGGACTGGAGTTCATGTTTGAACAGACTTCTTGCTTTTGGAATTAAAACTGTAGCTTATAGGGCAGTTAGTTGCTGGTTCCTGAACAAACACAGGTCTTATTCACCAAATACTCTGGTGAATAATATGGGGTTTGAGGGAAACTGCATAAGGGGACGGTTAGGTTTGCAGGTATTGGAGCTAGATTACCTGGTCTCAAATCCTGGCTCTGCCACTTATTAGTTTTGTGACCTGTGACATTGGTCAAGACAATTAACTTCTCTGCACCTCGGTTTCCTCATCTGTAAAATAGCTGGATAACAGCACCTGCCCCATAAAGATACTGTGTGAACTGCATCAGTTCATCTCTGTAAAGTGCTTTAGAATAGTGCTTGGCACATAACAAGAACTATGTAAGTTAGTGTTAAGTAAAATTAATGGAGTATAAAGATTTAAAATAGACAGACCTACAAAACACTATGCCCCTGAAGAATCTGACAGTGATGGGAAAACAAGATGATTTAATAGAAATATGTGCCACCTTGGCTTCTTGATTTTCTAACATACATTCTTTGAATTGCTTCAATAAACCAAAAAAGAACTCTGAATTTATAGGTTTAAAAAATGTCTAATACAATATCATAACAAAAGAGATAAAAATGTTCTGACTGCCTTGAAGTAGAATGATCACTGAAAGTGCTGTTTTAGCAGAGAATTTTAAATGAACATTCTACTGTTTACACCTCTCACACCTACTTGGCCTAACATGGCAGACATCATTCATAATTATCATTTAGCAAATACTGCCAACCCTTCTCCAGCAGCTGACTAACATCTTTAGTCCGTTGTCAGGGGAACAGTCCGAATAGACGTTCTATATTTTTAAAGACATACTGAAAGATTTTTATATAGACATGAATCCATGGTATCCAAACTCGGATGTTTCTTTGTCTTTTCTGATCTTTTCTGTCTTTTCTGCTGCCACTTTTTAAGTCCTTAATTTTCTTAGATATAGGAGCTACTAAAATTCCACGTCCAGAGTCTCTCCTGTCTGAGCAATCTCTAGCACAAAATACCATTTTTAATGTCAGCAGTCCCTTGTAATCTCATCAGAGTTCCTCGCATGGAATGCAGGTGTCCAGCCACACACAAAGGTGTCTATGTGCCACAAGTGGGGCACCTGTGCTTTCATGAGAGAGGAATCCTTCCAGCTTTACTTGCCCAGTTTCCCTGGAGGGCAAAGTCCAACCAGCAAGACTTCTTCCCTGTAGGTGCACCTGTAGAGAACTACGCAGAGACATTAGAAACTGGTCTACAAAGAAGTGATCATCTATTTTGGGAGCTTAGCAGTTTAGTGCTTAAGGATGTGGGCAAGTATTTCTTTTCTGTACTTTCCTCTGACCCACCACCCTATCCCACGTGCTCTTTGGGGCCGCTATCACAGCTCTTAACCACAATGCGCTGTGGTCATGTTGGCCCTGGAGCCTTCCCCTTCTGCCCGGAAAGCTTCTCTGGGCAAAAGTGTTTTCCTTCCCTTCGGGTTCCAAAGCTACCCCAAAGCCCATCCACAGTAAGCTCCCAACAGTTATCTGTTGAAACTGTACTGAAGATACTATCTGCGAAATGCCACACACCCTTTGGATGATGGAGATATCAAGACTTACTTTCACTTTTGAGAACACGAAGGTGCCTCAAAAATGGGACATTTGGAAAAGGTATCAGATTCCCTCTTTTCTTCAGTCACTTTTGGTTAACTTTCCTCCGATTATCCACATGGCTCCTTTAAAATTTGTACCATACCCTGCCTACCCCGCCTTAATGAGCTCCTTCCGTGACCCCATATTCACCTTGCGGGTATCCTTCCTGGATACCCAAGGCTCATACTCCTACTTGGCCATCATCTGGGCTCGGATTCCCCCCACCCACCCTCAAGCAACTGTGCACTGCTCCCAGAGATCACTCCGTCAAGCCACCGCTGGGAAGCGCTGGGGACGCCTGGATACTGCGCCTCTCGCCAGAGCCGGTTACCAGGACTCTCCTCGCTACTCTCTGGGATAATGCTCCGGCGACCACCCGGAGCAAGGGGATCCTGCAAGGTCCTGGGTCAGCGTTCTGTCAGCCCAGGGCGGGGGGCGGGGCGGAGAGGGAGAGAAGAATGGGGTGGGGGGAGAATCCCTGGGGTGGAGTCGAGGACGCCTTGGGATTAGAGGACACTCACTCCTGGCCCCGACCCTTCCCACGGAGAACCTCCTGAAGAGGGCTTCATCGCCTCTTCTTTTCAACCATCCTAGCTAGGGACCAGGGAAATGCAGGACCGGGAGAGGGGTGGTGGTGGGAGGGGTCCCCTGGAATAACCGCGAAGTCCGTTTCACTCACACTCACACACACACACACACACGACCTGCTACTTCAACTCCAGCTCTGAGCAAACTGCGTCGCGCGCCTCTCTCACTATGAGTCTTCTAGCTCGGCCCCGGCCCGCCTCTCGCCTCACCCCAGCTTTTCCAATCAACCCCAGTTCTTCCTCCCAACTGACCGTGAAGTCGGAGGCAGTTCCCCAGTCCCAGGCCCCTGTTGAGGCTCCCGCCGCAGCCGCCGTCGCCTCCCCTTGCAGTCCCCGAGCCGGGACCCGGCCTCGGGCTGCAACGATGGCTCCCCGCAACGAGGTGCCGCGGCTCACTGGACTCGGCCAGACACGGGGCGGCGCGCAGGAGAAGCCCATCGAGCTCCCGGCAGTGGTGGCGGTGGCGGCTGCAGGAGCGGCCGCCGCTCAGGCTGATGACGCACGCGCGCGGGGGGGCGCGGTCGGCGCGGGAGCGACGCAGGCCGATGACGCAAGAGGCGGCTCGGCAGCATGGCGTCCGTGACGCTGAGCGAGGCGGAGAAGGTGTACATCGTGCACGGCATCCAGGTACCTGCGGCAGCGGCACCGGCGTCAGCCGCCGAGTTTCCCTGGTCCTGCGGGTCGCGGCCAACCCTCGGCTCGCCCGGGAGGAGCGGCGGGGCTGGGTTTACCTTGTGATGATACAGCTCTGCGGCCGGTGTTTGCAGCCAGAAGCCGGCGACGCGGGCGTGTTTAGAACCTAGCAGCGAATGTCCATTTAGGACTCTTTGCACACTTGCAGCCTTACGGGTCTACAAGGTTCCGAATCCGGGTGGGAAGCGGCGGGCCCAGTCCCAGAGACCTTTTCTTAGTGAGGGAGCACTGCCCCAGGGCCATCTCTTCAGCCCTAGCGTTGTCGCTTTACTGTCTTTCTCACCTCGTGGTTGGAAGTCACAGGGAGAGAGAAGGCACCCTAGGTGAAAGCGCTTTGAAAATATAAATCGCCTTACGAATCAAAAGAAGAAGGAAAAAAAGATGTTTAAAAAGCGACTTCACGTCTGGTAGCGCAATTTTTTGCTGTTTCCCATTTTGCGTCCGGAGAACTGAGATCTCTAGAGGTAGCTGTAACTATCCTAAGTTCTGTGCTCAGTCTTCAACCCCTGGTTTTGACCACTCCAGAAACAGAGTTGGAGAATGTTGGCCCTGGTAATGAGCTGTCGAGGAAGGCCAGGTGCGTCCTTCTTGTCTGTAATCTCCCTGGGTCAGAAAGTCTCCCCAAAGTTTCTCCAGAGCATAGCCAGAATCCTGTTCGTGTCCATATAGACCTAATTATTTTGTGTTTTACTTTTCACTCTTGGTTCAGCGTGATTCATTTCATCTTTTCTGGCATTCCTTTGACATCAGCCTTTGATTCCTTGATTATTTCAAAGATGAATATAAAATAAAAGCAATAGAATATAAGGTATATATCAAAGGAGTACTATAGTTAGTGGAAGCCAAAGGAGCTGGCTAATATTGGGGACTGTAATGTTCTGAAGAAGTCTTCCCCAAGGAGGTGGAATGGCTTTCCTAAATTCATGTCAAGTGTCCCTTCTCTCTATCTTCAGGATTCAGTATTTCATTCATCAACCCAGAACTGAGCTAGACTCCAGGGTCAGGAAGTGGCCTGCCCATATAAGCTCCCGTGTTTATATATGAGATTGTATTGAGTGCTTGAAGGTGGGAGAAATTAAAATGACCTGCCTACTCTGGGAGGTCAAGGGAGGCTTCTCTAAGGAAATAGCATTTGAACTGAGTTCTCATTATGACCAAAAATTAAATAGAGTTGAGCCTTCCAGAAGGAAAGGATGGTGAGTCCACTTGTGCTACAGGTAATGGTGAAAGATCAGATAGCAGAGGTGGCGGGAAGCTTGATCCCAGGGTCTTAGAGGCTCAGCTACTCCCTCATCATGGATCTTGGAAGGTAATAATCTGTTGACTTGTTCATACGATACCTTAAGGCCTAGCCAGCGTCCAGCACTTTGTAGGTACTCAATAACATCAAATGAGTAAGGTAGGCCTTAAAGGAGAGATGAGTTGGACAATGTTTTCATTTTTAAAATTAAACCCCTTTCTCACCAGTACATTGGACATATTAGGGCCACAGTTGTTGGTAAATGCTCAGCTCTGTGTATCACAGAGCCATGCAGACTAAATAAAACTTCATATATTAACACTGGCCACAAATTTGCTGTATGTGGAGGAACAAAACAGAATTTATACCATCTGAACAAAGATCAGAATGTGGGTAAATGAGCCCATCATGGGTTCTCCACTGACTCAATTCTGAAGTCACCTACACTTTTGTTTAGTTGGTCACTGCGTGCCAGCAGTGCACCTTAAGCAATGCCTGTCTGGAATCCTGTTTTTGCCCCTAGTGACCTAATCATTTTGTGTTTTACTTTTCACTTTTGGTCCTATTCGGTCAGTTTCAGCTTCTGGCATCCCTCCTCCTCAGCCTTTGATTCTGTCACTATTTCAGGGATATTTTACTTTGGCTTGGTGGTGGTTAGAAGGAGTTGAAATTAACCTGATGATGTGTGTTAAGGATTTAGTTGCTAGTTATGTTAACTAACAAATTGACTCAAGCAGAAAAAAGTATGCATGACATGGCTACTAGTGTTTCTCCAGGAAGTCAAGGGCAGTTGGAGTGTTAGGCTCTCCCATGTTCATCTCTCCTGATTTACTCTATTCTTGTCTTTTCATATTAGCTTTCTGTTTCTCAGGCTATGTGGTAGAGAGATTGTGGTTACCTCTCAGCTCTTGGGGTTACAGTTCCCTTGTATAACAAACCAGCCCTTCTAATTTAAATCCAGACTCATGGTTGGACAGAATCATTAGGTTCAAACATGGCCACTGTGGGATGAGGCATAGAGAGAGAAAGAGAGCAAGAGAGAGCACACAAGAGTGAGCAATTTGTGGACAGGGAGATGAACCATTTTAGTCTCTGGCAGAAAATGGAACTCAATTCAGATCATTCAGGAAACTTTAATGATGGGACTCTTGATAACGGTATGTGTGGATTTCAGGGAACCAATAAGAGATGTTGAAGACCCCAAAGACTAAGGACCACAAGGAGTAGCTCCCACCTCTAGGCCAAAGGGGCAAAAGGAGGAAATAGTGTTACCAGATGCCAGTGATAGCTGGAACCGTTTGGGAAGAGCTGCCCAATGGGAGTTGTAGTCTTGGGTTGATGCAGGCGCTGTCAGAAATGTGGCCCCAGATTCAGAGTGGGGAATAGGGGAGTGCTCTGTTCTCATTCTGGTACCTTCCATTGGCCAGACCCAACCAGAAGCCAGTAAAGGGAATCCAGGTAATGCTGTTTGGAGGGAATAAACCTGGTGCACAGATTAACGCAGGGAAGGATGGAGAATGGATCTGAGGAGGGTAGAACAGGGTAAGGGAAAAACTTGATGCATCAGTATTTTAATATGTGATTTGATTGGTTTCTGTTATGTCCCTTCTCAGCCTTTGAAGGCTGAGATGTTCCACTGTTGTTAGGTATATCTCATAGGTTCCGACCAGGACACAGCAGTGGAAGCATGCCTTTGGGGCCTCATCAAGGCCATTTCATCGCATTTTTCTTGGCGGTTGAAGGGAGGTATAGCTCAACTGATGGTTTCAGTTTCTTTCCTGTGGCTCTAGCTTTACTCATAAGCATGGTTGGGGGAGCAGCACAGAAGAGGGAGAACAGGGTCCGAGCCTGGTCTTCAGTTCTGACTGAGCAGGCAGTTCTCAGCTGCTCAGTCCGGCCACGCAAAGCCGGAACCAGCCCCCATGACTCTTGATTTTGAATCCTGTGCCCTTTCCGTCTATGGACCCATGGCACAAAAAGGCTGATCCCAGGGACTTAGCAGGGTGAATGGAATCACTTCCTATCAAAGGAATGCAAGGCTATTCAACAGACTTGGAAAGTGAAACGAGGATCGATATCTAGTTGTGCTCACTGCGTCTTGGGCCTGGGTCTGCAAAGCTGGACCAGTCGTGGCCCCGTTCCTAAATGGGGTCGCTTCCTAGTGGGGGAGACATTCTAGTGTCAGTTCTCTGGCAAGCTCCGAGGTATTGGACAGGTCAAGACAAATTTGAGGAGTTAACATCACTTCAGAGGACCTCTTGAATCTGAAACCCTCCCAGGTGTGTTGGATTAGTCGAGCCGCCCTGTCAGCTTCTCTTAAGGCGTAATAGGACTGGATTACCTGGGTGTGAGGAAAAGCAGCTCTGGGCTGAGTCGTATGTCCTTCCACTCTGTGACGAATGGGAGACTGAAACATGGTGCCTCAACCTCCTCATCTGTCACCTCTCTCCTGGGTTCCTTTCGAGGAATCTGTGAGCTAACACCTGCCCCCAGAAGCAGGAGAAGGGAACCGATGACCGGGACGCCCGTGTGCCACACCCTACTGAAGGTTCCCCATACATGATTTATGGCTTTCGGATTCTCCTAGAACTCCGTAAGGTCAGGGTTATTCCTGCTTTCCAGAGGAGGAGGCAGGCTCAGAGCTGTTGAGGGATTTGCTCAAGGTCACCAAGCTGGTATACGATAGCAGAGGTTTAAATATAGGTTGGAGGCGACTCCACCACACCACGCCCAACTGTCAGGGTTGTTGTGATCACAGGTGACAACTTGAAAGTCACCAGGAGCCGTCCAGCATCCAGAAGTCCTCTATCTGGAAAGATGCTTGAGGCCCCTCTGCTGAGGACAGCCTCTGCTCTCAGGTGCTGTCCATCATTTGTTGACATCTGTATTGATTTTTTTTTTAGTGGCGCTTTCACTTCAGGGCAGTCCCTGTTTTTAAGTGTTCACACATGAATGAATTCCCTTGCTCCTGAGTATGGCAGATGAATAAAAATTGTGGTAGAGTGTCTGGCTTTTCGCCAGGTTAAGCAGGTTTGGGCAATTTCCTAAGTCTTTGATGAGGAAAACTGGATTTGAAAAAAGCTGCCTTGGGTGCCATGATATATGGACTAGTTTGTTTGTTTTGGTTTGTTTTTCTCCTATTCTTTTAAGTGCTTTTTCCTATGGGGGGAAAAATTAAACTTGAGGTGTCCTTTGAAAGGAAAGTTTGTAGCTTTTTGTTCATCTCTTGTCACTTGAGCTTTTCCCACTGAGCCTTCCCCAGGGGGCAGAAAGTGATTTGAAAGGCTGGAAAAGCAAGATCTGGTGAGGCCTAGTTTTTTGACACTCCCTCACTCCCCTTCCTGGAACAAGTAAGTGGGTTGTCATTACAAAGGGGTGTGACTAGATCTTTCCAGAGTGAGTGGTATTTTAAAGCAGTAGTTGGAAGCCTTGTAACCTTGTGGTCTCCCCACTTTCAGAGCTGTTATCCCCATCATCAAAACCAAACTGGTGTAGCCAGCCAGCTCATCCTTTGGGGAGGCCTGTGCTGACTCCCGTTGCACAGTGAAGAGACCCTTTAGAATGCAGGAGGCCGTGGGGAATTGTGGGGAAGAGCTCTGGCTTGGAATTCAAGTGCTACTTCCTGGCTGTGTGGCCTTGGGCCAGACATTTAGCATCTTTCAAGACATTAAAATGGATTAACTGTGTAGTGTTTCTAAAATATTGTCTCATATAGTAAGTGGCTATTTTATTTTTTATTTTGGAATCTTTATAACTGTGGCTATTTTAATTATAGATTGCATAATTAAGGAAGCACCTTTGAGGCCTTCTAATTCAGTCTCACAAATGAAGAAACTAATCTAGTGGGACTCGTCCTAGGTTAACAGCTAGTCACTGTCAGGACCAGGCCTGGAGTCCATGACTGTCACCCCCCCTGGTGTTTGCTCACGCTTGTACCAGGCCTGCACTCTGTGAAGAAGTCTTTGTAAATGATGTTTCTGGGCCAGGTTTTCACTTTCCTAGCAGGGCATGCCTGGAGGTGGGGCAAACAAGAGTCAGACTGACCCAGAAAGCCTTCATTCTATGGGTGAGGCTTGAAGAGACATAGTTTTGGGATCTTCCAGTGAAGAGGGGTCACTTTATGGTGTTCTACCTAGAAGCTGGCTCTCCTAGACTTGAAATTCTGTTGCTTTTCAAGTCCATGTCTCTCCAGACTCCAGATGGGAATTGCCTTCAGGGAGGGAATGGTGTAGAAGTGATAGGCTGCAAAGAGACTTCAACGGGATCTATGATGTTTATTTATTTTTTCCTTTAACAGGAGTTGAGCGAGTAAAAGAGCTGAAACATACATGACAGATGGTAGTTGTTGGTACTGTGTGGTGGGAACATGCAGTGTTTTGCTTTTATATATTTTAATTTCTCAAAATAAAAAAGTCAATCACATATGCAGTTAGCTAGGCAGTTTAAAGATAAGTTTCTGATAGTTAACATACTTTAGGACAGTGGTTTTTTATATATGTTGTGAGGAGCATTAACAATCCCTTTGAGAATCTGATGATGCTAATGATTCTTTTTCTGAAAAAAAAATACTTTTCAAAAAATGTTTACAAAGAAGGAAGATCTTTCTGAGTTGATTCCCTGTATATGTATCGTTAAATGTTAAAAAGAAACAAAGTATAAAGCGTATCTGTAGTAGGCTGCTCTTCATATAAGAAGGGAATATAAAAAATATTCATGTGTCTGCTCATTTGTGCACTGGAAATATAGAAAAGATGAACCAGAAACTAAAGAGATTGGATACCTGCCTGGTGTGGGTGGAAAAGGGGGAGGCAGAAGGGGGAGAATGAAAATAGGGATGAGGTGAGCAAACCTTTTCTGATAGCTTTGACTCTTAGAACCGTGCTGATAGTCCACACACCCAAAAAGTGAGTAAGTAATTAAAAGTAACTGGGATATGGAGTAAGTAAGTAAAAGTAACTGGGATATCCGAACCAGAATGGAAACCGTACAATAATGGAGCCAAGAAGGGTATGGGAAGACAACTAGAAAACAATGTGTTTCTCACAGGCATATGGGTTAGCAATTCTGAAACTATGTGTGTACTAACATTTAACAAATACATAACTACATTGTAGATACGAGAGCCAAGGTTCTCCCTGTCTGAGAAAGAAGTTACAAATAAGACAAGGAGGAAGGTTAGAACCAACTACTAGTACGAACACATGGCTTCTTAGTAGATATGTAGATAGGTACAGAAATAAATGGGCATGTTGTGGGTTAGCATAGGTACATTTATTTTCACATACATAAAGAAGTGCTCGAAAAAGATGGGAGGCATGCTGAGAAAACATAGGAACCTACTCAGAGGAGCTCCTGGTGGCCAAATCTGGAATACTGTGCAACAAGATAAACAATGGCAGTGTTGGATTATAAGGACAGCATAAAATAGATGAGTTACACTGATATAAATAAAGAAGTAAGTGAGATAAGGGACAAGCAACTCCTAGACCACTCTGAAACCCATCTTCGGCATTGAAGTTAGCAGACTTTTCCTGTAAGGGCTAGATGGTGAAGACCGGTAGGTCACACCGTCTCTATCCCAGTTACTCAATCCTGCCATTGCACGAAAGCAGCCATTGACTACATAAGGGACTGGACACAGCTGTGTTCCAGGAAAACGATCTACAGAAACACGTGGCCCTGCAGGCCTGGCGTTGTGGACCCTGTTCTGGAGATTGCCTGTTTTAGGACATACCGGCTAGTCGCCGTTAGCTCTTCACAGAGTGGCTCTTGTTGGGTTTGGGAGCAAGAGGTCTACAGCTGAGACAGTTGTGCCTGTGACTCTGACAGCGCACACTTTTAGTGTAATTTCAGAGTTACAGATTCGGAAAGAGGCAGTTTATTTTGTCTCTTGTTCAGATTTTGTTTTGTATGCCTGCTCTGTTCAGTGGCGTGTCGTATGGGCTTTGCCTCCCAGGACAGACCTGGGATGGAAACCTAGCTGCGTTCTCACTAGCTGTGGGACCTTGGACATGTCACTTAACTTCTCTGAGCTTCCATTTTCTCATATGTAAAATAGTAATCTTGTGACATCCAGAAATTCAAATGATTCACTAAGAGAAAAAGAGATGTTGTGCTGTATATTTCTCTAGGGAAATAGAAAGGAGTGCCTTGGCTTAGGAGTCTTGTTGCTTTGGGATCACGGCCTCAGGCTTGTGCTTGTTGCGTGTAGGAAGATCTCCGCGTGGATGGCCGCGGCTGTGAGGACTACCGATGCGTCGAAGTGGAGACCGACGTGGTGTCCAACACCAGCGGGTCTGCCAGGGTCAAGCTGGTGAGTACCGTGGCCACAGTCCGTGCCAGGCGGAGGAATGGGTAGGCCCTAAGGGACCCACTCCAGGCTTTTGGAGCACAAATTGTTCTGGGGGACATCCCAGACCCAAACCAAGCTCTAGATCTGAGGACCCCTCATCTTCTCCAGGGGCAACTTTCCAAGTCCTAGCGCTGCTCTTAAGAGAGGCTCTGGGCTGGGTGTCTGCGCGGAGAGGAGGGGGGTGGTGGGTGCCCGGCTGCCTGCCCTGAACTAGGACTCTTTTTACACGTGTCTGCAGGGTCACACGGACATTTTGGTGGGAGTGAAAGCGGAAATGGGGGTGCCGAGGCTGGACAAGCCCAACGAAGGTTATTTGGAGTTCTTCGTCGACTGGTCAGTACTCTGCAGATGTTTTTAAAGAAAACAATTTAAAAAGATGAAGATTTAGAGGATGATCCTTTGGTTTCCTGTTGAGCCCACCTTTATTTTTTATTTAATTGTCTTTCATCCAGCCAGCAGGTATTTACTGAGTTCCTCCTACGTCCAGTCCCTTGGGTATGTGGAAAGAGGTGTTGGGTCAAGGTCTGCGCTTGTCCTAATCACCTGGCCCTCTCTGGGCCTCATTTTCCCTGTCTGAAAAAGGAAGGAGTCTGCCAGGCAGCCCAGCACGTGGTCATTACAAGAGTCGAATGGGATTATGGGTGTTATGGTGCTTTGAAAACTACAAAACATAGATGATAAGGATCATTGGGTCTGAAATGCCCTGCTTCCCTTTCTGCTCTGTCTTTGCAGTAAACTTCTCATGACTTGCTTGGCAGAGCGAGGACCTGGGTCAGCCAAGCAGCCTGACAGGCCCAGGGAGTGGCAGCTAGGCAGGCAGCGTGGGTGCTGGGAGGAACAAAGACTCAGCAGTCTCTGCAGCCAGCCAGCTTTTTGCTGGCTTTCTTCTCCGGCCAGCTGTGTGACCTCAGGGTAGTTAGTCTCTCTGCCTAAGTTTTTTTTTATCTAAAAAATGGGGATAATAACACTGTTGTGATGATGAAGAAATGAAATAATAAAGATAGGGCACTGAGCACAATGACTGGCTCCCAGTGGGCTTTCAATAAATGCTCTTTCTCTCCTTGTCACCTCCCTCTTCTAGGGGTTGGGGCTTTTTGTTGGGTTGCTGGCCCAGTCTTATCTTCGGTCTGTAACTTCACTTCTAGCTCAGTGGTGACAGCAGGCCTTTTGAGGTGGGTAAAGATCTCTGTTGCCTCATGTTAGATTCTAGTCTGTAATATTGGTACTGTTTAGGGGTTTCTAAGACCACCCCACATTCAGAGATCTGCCGGGAGGACTCACAGGACTAAGCGTGTAGTTGTGCTCATGCCAGGATTTGTGACAGCAAGAAAAATGCAGCACGTGTGTGTGTGATGATTCTGCCCAAGAAAACCCATCAAAGACTCAGCACCCATGATATTGGAATGCTGGTCATGTGAGCACCCTCTACTCAACACATGCCAG
The DNA here is from genome assembly GCA_004027375.1 of Macroglossus sobrinus. Classification (NCBI taxonomy): domain Eukaryota; kingdom Metazoa; phylum Chordata; class Mammalia; order Chiroptera; family Pteropodidae; genus Macroglossus; species Macroglossus sobrinus. Next base: position 202,890 of record PVKZ01002397.1, read on the forward strand.
ACTCCCAGAACGGAAGTCGGTGTGCAGCATAAACCATGGTTTTGCTGAAACTGTCTAGGCACAGACACAGTTTACTGCTGACTGGGCGCAGCCTGAGAGCGGGTTCCCACGTGCCAGCTGAGGGCCGGCACGCAGGCAGGCCCTTGTGCGGACGGCAGCCTTGGACCTGCTCTGTCAGCCCTCTTCTGCATCTGTATAGCAAGTTACAGTCTCCCAGTCTTCACTTCCAAACTGTGTTTGTGAGAGAGGTGAGTTCAGAGAGGCTGAGTGATTTTCCTGGTGTCACATAGCAAGGTCTATCCGACCCAGTCTTTTTCTACTTCCTGCAGCCTACGGAGGCCAGCTTTGGGGGCATGGTGTGCTTAGAGGTCCCATGACATATCTGCATTCATCCTTCTGGCTGGGTTTCCTTCTAGCCCATTCCTGCTCCCTGCCCTTCCCGCAGAGCTGTCTCCTCTCCTGGTTCTACTCAGCTGCTCTCACCAGTCTGACTTGTGCAGTGGAATTGGCCCATTCTCTATGTTACTGTGCATGAGGGGGACCTTGTTCAGGCTTCCAGCTTACCTCTTCCTTTGCTCTTGAGGAAGAAAAATGCCTCTTTTGGCCTCGATCTGCCTGAGTTAGTGCAGTGAACAGTCACTGAGGAGCAGACCCATGTGTGGGAAACGGTAATATGCTTTCCTTTTCTTCCTCTTCATTATCTTCTAGCTCTTCATCTTAGACAGACCAAAGATGGCCACCCAGACACACCAAAGAGAGGGTGTTGCACTCAGATGCCTGGCACAGGAGACACCCTTTATTGTGGCTCTGTGTCTGAATATGACTCCAGGTTTGCTTCCTGCTCTGTCCCTTTCCAGTCCCAGCTTTGAAAGGAGGGTGGCTGTAGGGTGAGAGGCCCCTCTGAGCTGCCTCTTCCCACGTCCTGGCTTCTAGGAGGGAGCCTGTCTGTCCTGGCCAGGAGTGGCTGTCTGCAGGTCTCTTTCCCTTTTTGTAAGTCTCAGGAGAACCCCAACAGGCCTAGAAGCCCCAGCGCCCAGGGAGTGTGATCAGCCCGGCAGGCAGAACTACGGTGAGAGAGTCACAAAACCCCACTTGGAATTTCGAGTTGCTCCCTACAGAGAAGGGAGGATTACCAAGCACCACTGGCTGCCATCTTCCTCAGAACCTTATTCGGGTCTGCAGGGAGCAACTCAAAATTCCCTGAACAGACAAACCCCTTTATTTCGATCCAGTGAATGGGAGTAGTTTATGGGCACCTTGGCCGTGCCCAACAGTAAGGGAGCTGCCCTCCTCTTCTCTAGGCCCCGGGAGTGGGGCCTCTGCTGGAGAGCTCGAGGCACCTGCCCATCCGCAGAATGACACACGGTCCTCACCGAGCAGCGAGGGACGAAGAGGCCCCCTCCTGCTGGTCTGAGCCCAGCTTGACATAACTTCTTACAAGCCACGTCCAGGTTTCTTTAAATTAAATGATTTAAATAATTAAATAATTGTTTAAATTTTAAAAATTAAAAGAATTTTTAATTTAAATTTTAAAAAAGTAATAATTATTTAAATTCCCAGAAGTACAGAGGTCTGCGTGGAGTAACATGGATCCCGAGGTGGACGCTGCCTCCTGACCTTTCGCACTGACCCCGACTCCGACCCCCTCACTGGTGGAGTAGTAAGGACCTGAGGTCCCTGAGCTCTGCTCCAGAGATGCCTGGCAGCACTTTTACTCAACTGGGAGCAAACTCGGACCTTCTGGCTTCTGTATCCTGTCTTTAGTTTGTTAGTTGTTGCCCGAGAACAGGCCATTTTAGATAGGAACTTTGAGACTTCGGGAAAGGTTCCATCTAAAGCCCTAGGGTGGTTGAGAATGGAATGAGCTGGTGTGCCACCCTGGGTTACCACTAGGTGGCGGCCCATCAGGTCGCCCCTCAGCTCTCTAACCAGCCTGTGGATGGGTTTAGGAAATGTGGTTTAGACTCGATTTTTAACTAGGGGAGTTGAGAGCACATTTTCATTCATAGATGTTTCAGTATGCCCAACATTTGTCACTTCTTGTTGGGACTTTAACTTTTTTTTCAATGTGATCATATGTGTTTTCCACTAGTTTTAACCGGAAGCTTTGAGCCCTGTATTTTGGTGCATGGAGCCACTTGATCTGTTCCTTACCTGCTTCGTGCTGCATGAAGGGGGCACTGCTCTTGGCCGAAGGGCCAGAGGTTGGAGGCAAAACAGAGAGGCAGCCTGCAGAAGCTCTTTGAGGCTAGCTGTACTGTGAACGTCTCCAGAGTTGATGAAATAAGCCTCTGAAAAATGTCAAACAGGGGCTTAGATGGCAAACTCAGAATGTGCGAGTGTCCCCATACCCATTTACGGGTACATTTCTGCAGCCTCAGACATGGGACCTGCCTGGGGCTGGATGACTGACTGCTGGCGGGTTAAGGCCCCCAGCCAGGTATCCGGTGAATCGCCCTTTCTGCCGTGGGCCCAGCCCAGCCTGGCTGGAAGACTCCATGGCCTCGCAGGCTAGACAGAAACCACAGTGGGCCTAGTGTCAGAAGTCCCACTGCAGGTGGATGTGGCCCTGATCTCAGCGTACCCCAGTGAAACCAGAGAGAGATGTGCCGGGCGGGAGGAGCGGAGCGGCGGCGTGAGTCAACAGGGGTGGAGAACTGGGAGGGGCAGTGTTCCCAGGGTTTTTATTAGTTTATCCAGCTCTGTAAGTGATTTCCCAACAGCCCTGGAGGAGGGGCTGGGTCCTACTTTATGAAGGATCTAAATTGGTTTGGGTAACTGTATAAATAGAAAGCATTTGGTTTTATGTTAAAACCTAAGTGTATGCCCCCCTACCCAGAGAATATATTGTGATGCCTTTGAGCAGGGGGCTAGCATTACCAGCCTGCATCTCTCTCTCTTTTAAACTTTGTACCTAATAGAGAAGCTTCTTACTCAGGACTCCCTTGGTCTGTATCCCTTGATCTAACATTTAATTCACCATTTAATTCACTCTAACATTTAATTCTGCCCAACTCTATCAGAAAGGGTCCTTGTGCTGTGAGCACCCCTAGTGATGAGGGGAGACCCTATTTTTCTTCTGCAGCCCTCCTCTTCGTCCTTTGGCAGAATACGGGGGCTCTGACTTTTTTTCCATTTTATTTTTTCATTTTTCAATTAGAATTGGCATTCAATATTATTTTATATTAGTTTCAGGAGTATAGCATAGTGGTAAGACATTTATATAATTTACAAAGTGATCCCCCTGATTATTCTAGTACCCACTTGGCCCTGTACATAGTTATAATATTATTGACTACGGCTCTGGCTTTTCTCGTTACCCAAAGCCCTGCACCCCATCCCACACCCTGAACAATTCCCTTCTTCCCAGCCTCCTCCCCAGAATCACTCCAGCCAGACATCGGAGCTTTCTGTGGTCTCATTTGCCTCTAAACCTTCTCTGCCTGGCCACCAACTATGCCGAAAGAATGACATGCTTAATAAAGAAAAAAAAATTGTTTTAGATGAGAAAATTTTCCTGTTTTAATTAACCCAGTATCAAAAAAAACAGTGGGACGTGGTTTTGTAGGTAGATTAATTTAGCCATTAGGACCTGAGAAGTTCTGTAAGCCATCCTTTAGGGCTGTGAAAGAGTTAATGCGTCATCCTCCACTAATTAGTCACACCCGGGAAGATGCCAGCCACTATAAGCCGGAAAAAGTTAACATTTTAACCTAAGCATCTTGGACTGGATGTGTCTACACAGAGATCTGTATAGAAGTGTTTTTAGACACTTAAAAGATGGAACTTATAATTGATTGCTTAGTGTTTAAATTGGGAACAGATTGTGTTTTGCTGGATGTGCAAAGTAAGCTTGGTCCCTGGTGACTTGATTATTTCACCATAAATGAGCTTTTTTTCAAATGGCTCAGTGCCTGAGTCCGGCAGAGGGAAGGAAGGACCCGTGAGGTTGCTATGGCAGTAATGAAGTTTTTCTTGGGGACTTAAGATTGGGGTTCTGCTGGCTTATAGTGGTAAGGGAAGACTGCGTGGTTAGAGAAGCATTATACAACCATACACTCTGATTGTTTTAGGGTTCATTTTCACACCTATTTTAGAACAGACTAGACAAAAATGACTTTAAATATAATAGATGAGATTTCTTTTAGTGTTATACAATTAGGGTGGGCACAGCCTTGGGCCTCATACGGGTTTTGCTTTGCCTGGTATACCCCCCCCCCCCACCCCTCCTGCCTGTGACTTGACCACCTTCCACTCATCTTCAGTTTTGAGGTCTCCCAGAACCCTCAGCACTGATTGAGATCCTCCCTGGTCTCCCAGTTCTGCTGTTTGCTCCCTCCCTATCCTGAAACTACCCCCCCGCATCACTGGAATTGCTGACTTAGGGTCTGCATCTGGCTTGCATAATCTCTAGGTCTCCAGTGACCGGCGTAGGGTGGGCATCTTCCACTGGGGTGAGCGGATGGACGGATGGGCTGGGGAACGGAAAGCTTCAGTATGTGACTTTTAGAGTCCATGCTCAGACGGCTGGTTTCTTACCTTTCTGGGCCTTATTCATTACAATCAAATGATTCCTAGAATGTTTACTTATCTCACAGACGTATTGAGAGTTTGTTTTTGTTAAACCCAAACCCTCAAAAATTTCCTGTTAAGCATTCAAGTAGTACTTAGGCTGGCAAACATTGATGCCTCGTCATTGTTTATTGAGGTAATTGGGCATGAGATTCAAGAGGCCAACATAAAAAGGTTTTCTCTTGGAAAATAGCAAATAAAGTAAAAGAGATAACCTAATATTTAATCAGCCAGCCGTCCTCTTCTCTCCAGCTTCATTGCCCTGCTCTCTAGCACAGTGGTAATCTAGAGTTTATGAAGTGGCTCTGGCTTGCTGTCATCCGTGTCTTCTAAGTCATTCCAGCAAGGTTACCTTACTCAGCATTGCGACTTGTATTTGGAGACTGTCCTCACGCATTCAGAAGCTGTGAAAACTAGGGGTGCTGTGTATAAAGTGACCCCTCTGCAAGCCATCCTGCTTGATTCTTGGCTTCCCGGCTCCCTGGGCTCACCAGAGGAGAGTCGATTATTTCTGGCTGAAGTTCACGTCACCATTGCTCTCTTGTTTCCCTTCAGATAAAGATGGCTGCTCTTAGAAGTCAAGGGGGACTGCCAATTACACACATGACAGATCCAGGGCATGGCGCCAGCCTGGCTCATCGTGTGTGTCTGGAGGCTGGGGAAGTGGCAGATGCTAGCCTTTCCTCGTTTCAGTGGCTTTCCTTCTAGCGCTGGCTTTTCCAGCATTCCACAGCGCACCTGGAAAAAAGCCTTTCACCTTTGCTCTTTGCATTTGAAAGGACTCACGGGCTTTTCTGTTGCCCTTCCATGTAGTTCAGCCAATGCCACCCCTGAATTTGAAGGTCGAGGCGGCGATGACCTTGGCACAGAGATTGCCAACACCCTGTACCGGATATTCAACAACAAGAGCAGCGTCGACCTGAAGTTGCTGTGTATCAGTCCCCGGGAGCACTGCTGGATCCTCTATGTGGACGTGCTGGTGAGTGTCACGTTGCCGTACCGGCCACGCTCTATCTCTGCCGGGGACCGGTTGGCCCACTTTCCTCTCAGGGTTTTTTTTCTCGTCCAGTGGACACTTTCAACTTCCAGGGTGAGATTACTTGGGAAAAAAAATCGGTCTCCAGTAATAGTTTTCTAAAAAATTAAGTACAGCATATGTGTAGTAGCATACTTATAATAACATTCTACAGTAAAGTTACGGACGTATCACGGTAGCACCTAAAATTATCCACAGAGGTTGTCAGGGAAGAAAAACGAGATGCTCTGTAGATGGCCAGACAGGGTTGTGCGCAGAGTTTAGATAAGCAGCTGTATTCTCCTGTATGGAACGACGGTGAACTCTTTACGTGCATTTTCATTTAGCCCTTACAGATAGATGTTTTGCAAGTGAATGCTATGAATTTCCCCACGAATAAGTGAGAGAACTAATACACAGAGAGGCGAAGTAAGTAGCCCAGGAGCTCTCAGTTTGAGAGTAAGTGGTATTGGGCCAGAAAGTGCCAGTGTCTGTCCTTGACCTCCCTGAAAAGCACCCTGTAGCCCACCTGTGTTGAGTCCCTCATTTCCCAGGTCAGGACCCCGAGGCCCTGCCTCCTCCCTCTGCCCCTGGGGAGCCCCCTAGCCTGGCCCTCACTTTCCTTCCCGGTGTCTCCCCACCCAGATGCTCCTCTGCTTGGCTTTTGGCTCTTGGCGGTCACTTCTCTTAACAGCTTTAATTAGTTTTGCCAGTTGCTTATTCACGTACAGGCTCTTGTTGTGGTCTCTTTTATTTCTATTCATTAAATTTTGTGACCCTTGAGATCAGTGACTCTGTCTTCCACCCAGAGTGAGGACACAGGCTGAGCCGTTGACCAGACAGAGTCTTTTCTGACTCTCGGGATAGCGCGGATCCTGTGGACCGGTAGCGGGCCTCGTGAGGAGCAGCCTGGCTGTCTCCAAACATCGGCCCTGCATGAAACAGTGCAGCCTTTCCGGAGACCGTCACATTAATTGGATAGTGGATGGAGCGTAGCTAAAGGATAACAGTGGGTACTGTTGTCCAGCAGGTTCGGGCTGTTCTGAATGCTGATACTGATAGGTGAAAACAATAAAATCACAAGCCCCGTTGCTTTCTCTGAGCTTCATTGAGCAGGATGTGCCTCGGAGTGCGGTTCCTGCCAAGCAGGTAGTGTGTGGGCCCTGGTTTTGAGGAGGCGGGAACCGGCGGCCTGCTATCCTTACCAGTGAGAGAGAGGCAGACCTCATAGCTGCCGGGGAGGTGCCGCCCCCCCCATGACCCTGAAGGCCCACCCTGTGTCTGAAGGACGGGATAGCCACGCCTTGCCCCCTAAACAGCTAGAGACGGGAGTGTCGTGGTGCATGGTGTTTGTCCTCTGGTGACCTCGCTTTGTCATTCCTCCGTGTCTGGGCACATGTGCAGTTGTGTAGGAGGCCGGCCTGGCACTGGAGCCTGACACACTCTCCATTCAGGCAGGAGGCCGGTCCTCTCCGCGCAGGCTTCTGGGCAGCTGGCCAGTATCAGGACATCTCAGCTTAGAGCCAGCACCCTGCTGCTGTGAGCAGCGAATAAGCAGGACTGTCTCTGGGGTGCACTGTGTCACTGTCACCTGCCGACCTTTTTAAGACAACATGAGCTTTTGAAGTGTCATCAGGAAAGTTTCTAATGAATTTAGAAAAACATTTTTAAAAATTATATTATTAATGTGATAGGCCAGTTTGTGTCACTCACATAATTTACATCTGTAGAGGGGTTTCTCTTCCATGAAAGCAAATGTTGGCTTTCAGCCTTGGTGGAAACGTGTTTTGTGCATGTGAAGTAGGGACAGGCTTTTGTTTGAGTAGGAGGTTTTTATTCTACATCTAAAAATGTCCTGAATACAAAAAAGAAAATAATATATATATATATGTAGATGTATGTATGCATATGTATGTGTATATGTGTGTGTGAGTGCATATATACATATGTATGTATATATATATATATATATATATATATACTGAGTACATTGAGTCCATGTTTGAAGCAAGATGATGCCAATCCAGTCTTGTCATTGGGATTGCAAAAATGAAGTTCCCATGATTGATTTTACCAGTTTGTCAGGATAAGTGTCAGGCAGAGCCATCTTTCTAACAAAACAAACACTCACTGGGCATGCCAGGGGCTTGCAGCTAATTGGTGAAGATGGGAGTCAAATGCAGGTGGTCTGACTAGGGAGTCTCACTGGACCTCTGTGCTGTGCAGCAGCCAGATCTGAACCGGGGTAGGGCAGCGCCAGTCCAGCTGCTAGAAGAACGAGCTGCAGTCACAAAGCCAGGCGGTCCTGTTGGCTGGGGGATCATCTGAGGTTTGCTCAGAAAGCTTAAAGGTGGAATTGGAGATTGGCACTGGGCGTGAATGAAGTGTGTGATGGGCCAGGTGTAATTGCTGACTGTTCCCTGAGTTTGGAAGCCCAGGCATAGGGCCTGCCTGTCTTCTGTAGATAATCTCCGTGGCAGCCCTTCCGCTGGACCCTGAGCGTAAAGGGATGCACAAGCCTGACAGCGTCCAGCCCACAGGAGCTCACAGTTCAGAGGAAGAGGAGATGTACATGAAGCAGAATCACATGGAAATACACTTTTCTTTCTATGCAGGACTTCTTCCCTCTCTTCTTCCTTGTTGTAGCCCAGTTGGCTTTATTTCATAAATTCAGGCCAAGGCTTCTCTAAAATGAGGACAGAAGGTTGTGTCACCATCTGCTTGAAAATGTGCTCCAACCTTGCCTGGTGAATGAGTACACATAAGTGCAGGCGGCACTTTTGCTCATAGGAAAAACTTGTATGAAAGACCTTAATTCTTACTATGCTTATGTAAAACACGGGCCGTAACCTCTTTGTGCATCAGGCGTGCGTTGGTGATGACATGCAGTAGGTAACCACACTGATAAGCGTGAACCTGGTAGCGGCAGTATCAGTGGCCACCAGTGTTTGCTTGTTTGCAGGCTGGGCGTGTGTGAGCAGGATGAGAGTAACACTGCATTTGCAGCTGAGAACCATCTGGGGTAAAACTGGGGCAATCACTTCCTCCTTCAGTGTAGGCGCAGCTGGTTGGGGTGCCCATGAGAGGAGGTGCACTGCGAGCCAAGGCCTCTGAGAGGTGGCACTGCAGCCAGCACCACGTGTGACCTCACGTGCGCAGCCCACGTAAGCACAGCCATGACAAGGTCTTGTGTGCAGTTAGGGTGGACACACTGTGTCTGAGCCAGGAGAGCAGCCACACATCCTCATCTTCGTTTTGTAAATACTGGTCAGTGTTTTTTAGGAACCAGTGTCCTTTAACTGGGATAATGCTTAAGTAAGACGTGACGCGTGCTTTTTCTTCTCTCCTCACTCTCTGCCTCCCTTAGCTGCTGGAATGTGGTGGAAATTTGTTCGATGCCATCTCCATTGCTGTAAAGGCCGCTCTCTTCAATACAAGGTAAGTCTTCCTGGAAATGGCCCCGGGGGCCTGCAGATAACCTGAGCAGACCTGGTGATGGAACACGGAGGAAATTTCTCCAGAAGATCATAGGTGAAGATAACAAGGGATTCGAGCATTGAAAATGGGGATATTTAATGTTAAGCCCCAAAAAACAGATTTCATACGTTAGAACTAAATATTTATATTCTTCTGTTTATTTTTGTATTGTTATTTTCATAAGTAAATATGTACCGTGTAGAAAAATACTAGAAAACTACAAGTAGCAAAAAGAGTAGAAACCACCCACTGTAGAAACCAACACCTGTCAAATCCTGTTCATGGCTGAAGCTCCCGGGGCCGGGGTCGTGCCTGTTGTGTCCGCTGTACCCCGGCCCCATGAGCAGTGCCGGGCTCACGGCAGGCGCTCCAGAGCCCCCGGCCGGACGCACGCACATTCTGCGAGCAAGGTTGCAACCTGCTCTTTGATTTACAAGCTGGAAATGCTTATGCCTGTGGTTCAGCTTCCCAGCAGGCCGCGTAGCAGGGACGTGGCTCTGAGTGCTTGTTGAGTTGATGTTTCCTCTGGCCGATTCTACAGCAACACCCCACCCCCTCGCCTTGTGCACCAGGTTCTCTGAGGAAAGTTTGCAGTATTTGAAAGTAAACGTGTAGGTGGGGTGTTCATTCCACGAGAACTTGCATTGGGGTGCTGGGGGGCCTGGCGTATTAGGGAGTGAGGAGTGGACTGGTCTGGGGACACAGCCGAAGGAGGTAATGGGGTGAGTGAGCAGAGAAACCTGAGGGATGCCCCTCACAGCCCTGTGAGAAGCTGGGGACAACCCCGTGTGTGGATGTGGGGGTGAAACCTACACGGCGGCATCTCGTATAGAAGGTTGTTACTATGGAAACCAGCCACCAAGTGCAAGCCCCTGGTTTTTGTTTTGTTCTATTTTACTTTTGGGTCTGGAAATATGTATATCACAAAATGGTCATTGTGATTATTTTCCATATTATGAGTAATTTAACATTTATTTGTATTTTAGAGTTTTTCTGTGGTGTATTTAGACTACTTTCATAATTTGAAACAAAACAAAAACAAAGTTAAATAAATAAATCTAGGTCAGAAAGTACAAGATCGAATAGTTGCTGATAACGAAAGCTGCGGAGTCCCCACCCCTTGCTGCACCACCAGACTCTTGGCTGAGATAGTCGAGGGGTGGGCCTGGCACTTGTGGCCGGCCACCAACCGCCAGCAGCAGCACCCTGGGCTTGCTGGAGAAGAAAGGAAGTTGCCATCTGTTTTACCTCAAGCCTCAGAACGTACTCCTTGTCTGCCAGCTGGTTTCCATGGGCACCAGGGCAAAAAGAGAGAGGGACCAGATGAGGCCATTTGCCTGTGGGAGAGGTGTTGGGCAAACTGTACAGCAGGACGGCAAATCCCAGCTGCTCAGGTGGGGGGCAGGGCACTGCCATAGCTGTAGCTCATCCCCCAAATAAGAGCAGCCCTGCAAGCAGCGAGGGCGGGGACTCTACGAGGCACTGGGTCCTCTCGGTATGTGGAGAGACCTTTTGTGCACTCAGAACCCTTTAGAAGGGTAGAGGGCATTCTCTGGACAGTGTTCTGTAGCCCCTCTACCAAACCACGTGGTGGCCAAAGGGGTGTGTGTGCGCGCGTGCATGTGTGTGTCCGTGTACACTTATTTTTAAGATTCCAGAATTCAGACTGGTTACCAGCTTTGTTCAAATCGTATATTACTTAGTGCCTGTACCCTGGTGGCCCCTGGCATGGACACCAGCCGGGGCAGCAGACCCTCGCAGATCTCCTTGGTCCTTGTGGGCATTCTCTGTTTCAGACTCGTCTGTCTGGACGTGGCTTGTGTAGGGACGGCAGCAGGGCTGTGTCGCGGGGGGCTTTCGTTAGCGGAACAGGGAGAAGCAGCAATGGTATTTCCGTTATAGACGGCCTCTTCCTTCCTGGACCCTCCCCCCCAGACCAGGGTTGGACTGACTTTTATTTTCCATTACCTAGCTCAAGAAACGGAGCATTGCCAGCCCCCCAAAAGCCCTCCCACCCTGTACCCCATGCTGTCACCGTATCCACTGAGGATAACCACTCTTCTGAAACAGTAGAGGGGTTTTGCACTTGTTATAATTGGAATCACACAGTGTTTCTCTTTTGTGTCTTCCCCATTCACTGAACATGAGGTTCGAGATGTCTGTATTGTGGTTCATAGTCGCAGTTTGCTTTTGCTGTGTGCTGTTCCGTTGTGTGACTGTGCCACAGTTTATTTTTCCAGTCTGCTGTTGATGGCTGTCTGGGTAGTTTCTAGTAGGAACTAGAAATGATGCTGGACATCAGCATTTTGGTACATGTCTTTTGGTGCATATATCTCCCCATTTCTGCTGGATGGGGTGACACTTCTGGGTATGGATGTGTTTAGTTTTAGTAGATACTGCAACAGTTTTCCAAAGTGCTTTTATCAGGTGATACTCCCAGCAGCAGTGTGTAAGAGTTCTGGGTAGTTCCACGTCTTTGCCAACCCTTGTTTTTTTAGTAATAGCCATCCTGGGGAGTGTGTCACATTGTAGATTTAATTTGCATTTCATTGCTGAATATTTAAGCTGATTACCTTTCTGTGTGTTTACTGGCTACTCGAATAGCCTCTTTTGTAAAGTCCCTGTTCTCATTTTTCTGTTGGGCCATCTGCCTTTCTCTTACGTTTAGTAGGAATTCTTTATGTAATATGTCCGTTTACACACACACACACACACACACACACACACACACACACACACATTAAGATGATAAACTTTGTTCACCAAAAGACATTTAGAAACTAAAAGATGATCCAGAATGGAGAAAGTGTGTGTGTGTGTGTGTGTGTGTGTGTGTGTGTGTGTGTGTGTGTGTGTATGCCTCAATTACAATATAATTGAATCTATAATTTTTTCCCTTTATGATAAATACTTTGTGTCCTGTTCATGAAATCTTTGTCTACTCTATGCTCATGAAGATGTTCTTAATTTTTCCTCTAAAAGCTTTATTGTTTTATCTTTCACATTTACATCTGCAGTCCATTTGGTATGGATTTTTGTTCATGGTGTGAGGTAGGGATCAAGATTCATTGTGTGTATCAGACTGGCCACGCATCATTTTTTGGAAGGCCTCCTTTCCTCACTGCACTGTGTTGTCACCTCGGTGCTTTTGACAGGAACGATAGGGATTTCCCAGGGATTCCGACTGCTGTTCTTTAGTCACAAGAAAAAGAAATTATCTTTCAGTAAGTGGGAATTTTAATTGTGCTTCTGTTGCCAGGATACCAAGAGTTCGTGTTTTGGAAGATGAAGAGGGGTCGAAGGACATCGAACTGTCTGATGACCCTTACGACTGCATCCGGCTAAGTGTGGAGAATGTCCCCTGCATCGTCACCCTGTGCAAGGTGTGAGCTTATATCTGATGGTTTTTGTCTTCCCTGTTGGTCTCTTTCAACCCCAACCTGTTAAGGTTACTTAATAGGTTGAAAAGTTAGTTCCACAAACTGTATAGAATGAAGTAGCTTTAACCCAAATCCAATAGTTTGATTTTATTAGCAATCACTACTGTGGGCAACTCTTTCTTTCCTTCTTGATTGAAAGAAATGATGGAGCACACGGATGGGTTCATAATAATAGCACCCAGTTTGTTAAACTCCTTCTATGTACCGGGCATTTCATCAAAACACCGTGTAGGTGTATTTCCTTTAATCCCCTCAGCTCCATGGGGTCTAGGCTGGTTGCGCAGTAGTAGAGCGGTTAAAAGGCAAACACTGCTCTCTGGGCCCCAGTGCCCACATCTTTGAAAGGAGGGGTTTGGAGCAGCTCATAGGTCAGCTGTGGTTTTTACGTTCGTACTGAGGCCCGTGGAACCTAACATCTGGCTCATGTCGATGGGTGCCGAGCACCGCCTCAGGCCTGTCTGCGCCGAGATCGTCTCTGATCCACGCAGGATTCATTATATAAAAATAAGACTGAATGGGTCAGGTTTATTTCCATGAAAATCACTTCATAAACCTGGGCATTGGGACTGACCGAAGCCACTTGACTCATTCTCGAGCATGTCCCTTTGTGTGGACCCTCTTGATTTCATCTTTGTCATCCGTGAAACATCCCTGTGGCCTCACATGTGAATTTCTCCCTGTGCCCCTCTGTTGAGAACCTTTGGTGGCCTCTGACTGGGTTGGTCTCTGAATTATAGTTCTTACTCCCTCACTCCTATTTCTATTTCATGCTCTGTTACACGGCTCACATGGCCTTCAATAGAATGGCTGAACATTGCTTCAAATATTTTTCATGTGAACAGCATCTAAAGTTTGATCGTGAGTGGGCAGTGCAGGTTCTTGGCCGGTGTGGATGTTCCTCCCAGGAAGCTGTCAAGGACGGGGACCCGGGGTGTGTGCTACCACGTGTGTGCTCTGCCTTGCAGATCGGCTACCGGCATGTGGTGGACGCGACTCTTCAGGAGGAGGCTTGCTCCTTGGCCAGCCTGCTGGTGTCCGTGACCAGCAAGGGCGTGGTGACGTGCACGAGGAAAGTGGGGAAGGGCAGCCTGGACCCAGAGAGCATCTTCGAGATGATGGAGGTGAGGCTCTGGTTCTGAGGCGGGTGCTGGGATCTGGCCGGGAGTGCCTGCTGCTGCTTGCCCCGTTGGTCACACTATTGGAAATTCTCGCTCTCTACACCCTTGACCCCAGACTTGGAATGTGGAGAACATATGGTGTCAGCTGGGTGGCCGCCAACTTAGCCCGGGGTGGTGGTGGGGGCCTCTGACTAGGAGGTGGGGGGTTCTGACTGGGAGGTGAGAGGCCTGCCAGTAACAGTTGCTTATCTCGTCTCTCACTAATCCCAAGTGTCCACATTTCAAATGAGAGTGTTGGCCTGATAATGGAGAGTCGCTTATAACTCCAAAATCCCAAGATTTTGTGATTTGATTAGGGAATTGGGTCCCTGGCTGACTACTTCCTGTCCCTGGAAGAGAATGAGCCAAAGGTGGAGCCAGGCGACTGAAGGACGATGGGTCCCCCTTTTCCGTGGGTCTAGAAGTGTTCACATGGAGTTAGTGGGCATGGTGGGGTACCCTCCTAACAGCCCACGGCTCCGCGCTGATGCGGTAACGTGTTTGCCTCCCTCGCTGGCCCGGAAGCCCCTCCGAGGCAGGGACCAGGTCCTGCTCACCCTGACTGTCCTCCTAGACCTTCCTTCCCCGCAGCCACTTCGACTTTCCAGGAGTCTTTGAGGACTTTGAGACTGACCGACCGACCGACTGACTGAGTTGCCAGGAGCAGTTAGCTGGACACAGGTGTTTCTGTTTTAGGTAACCACTGTACCACAGCGCCCGCCCAGAAGTCACAGTAAGCAAGGTTGCCATCTAAACTCTTCCTTCATCCCTAGAAACAATGAGTTTTCACCGTGGACGCTCAGCACCTGGTGTCTCTTTTCTCTTTTCATCATCTTATTCGAAAAAGCAAATAATGAGCAGTGTACATAGTGTCGAGGACCTAGGCACGGGCCTGGGAGACATGCCACCCCGCGCATCCTAACTCTGGACCACAGCTCCCCTGCCGGCAAAGTGGGATCTGAGCAGTGGTCGCACCTACAGCTGGGGCTGTCGTGAGGCGCTCATGAGGGCACAGTGGTGAAGTGCAGGTCCGAGTCAGCTGCATCTCGGTCCGTGTGAGCTCACTGTATACTCTGGTGAGCACCCTGAGCTCAGCATCTCCAGCTGTGCGTGGCAACAGCTGCTTTCTCGCAATTTACCAATCTTGGCAAATTGGTTCATATTTTTAAACAAAAGCGCTGAAAATGCTTTATACGTTCTACCAAAGGCCTCTCTAGACAAGTGGCTCTCAGATGTTGTTTAGAAGAACCACCCCTCACCCAGGAGAACGCAGTGAGAATGCCAGCACCTAAACAACAGCCCAAACAAGAAGCATCTTAGCTGGCCTTTACTGTGTGCCTACTGTGTCAGACCCTGTGTCTGGCGCTTTAGATGTGCACTGTCATTCCATCCTCAGCACTCCTGCGAGGCAGCTGTTATTATCCTTATCTACAGACGAGGAAATTGAGGCAGGTAGAGGGTACATAACCCACCTACGGGTCCCTCAGCTCATGAACGCTGGTGTGAAGCTTCAGGCCCTGCGTGGGCCTCCGGGGGCCCCATTCCCAGCCACCAGGTCGGCCCTGTCCGCATGGACGGGCGGCGGGACCAGAGCTCAGTTCAGGGAGCTGCGCTTTGCCCTTCCTAGGCCTGGGAATGCCGTCTGCAGACGTGCCCAGGGGCACCGTAGCCCACGGCCTTGGCTCACCGTTACCTCACACAGTGACGCAGCCACCCAGCCCTGCCCCACACGGTGAAGCCTGAACCTCAGGTCCTGCCGGCTGCCACCCCGCCCTCTGCTGTCTCCCCTGCAGGTGCAGGCCTCTCAGGTCCTGTTGTCTGTCTGTCTCCTCTTCCCTCTCTCCGCCTTCGTTTATTTGAATAATCAGTAACCCCTGTTTGACTGACTTTGATATCTTTTCTTTCTCTAACACGATAAAAATTTTTCCAAAGTCATCTTGGGCCTTGACCTTGGTGCTGTGTTTCATAGGGTCAGTCATTCCCAGCCTTTAGGCCAAGATCTTCTTTACATACAAGTTTTTGGTAACACTCCCTTGTCACAGCTCTGGGGAGAAAACACCTGTAACTGGGAGGACTGGGGTGGGGTCTGGGCCTGCGTATCTTTCTCCCCGACATTGCTGAGAATGGAGCCAGTGGCAGTTGAATTCAAATTGCTGTGGAAACATGGAAGACTTGATGAGATAGAGGCATGAAGTTGGTTCAAGGATTCTTAAAATGATTCACAAGCCTGGGAAAGCCAGCATAAATTTCATGAAGAAAGATTTTTATGTTTTTTGAGGCGCCCCCTTCTGTGTGCTGTGTGAGGAATCTGGTTGTGTGGCCGTGACGTGTCTTGAGTCCAGCATTTCCTGCCTTTAGCATCTCTGCATGGTGGTGACACCGAAGACCCCATCAGGTGTTGACTTTGGCCCCATCCAGGAAGTTCTCCTTTGAGATCTTCTGGCAGGTGGATTAGAAACTGCTTTTTAAGACGGGTCCTCAGCACCCTGTGTTTCTTCATCAGACTCGGGTGCGTGTGGTCTCCTTGTGCCTTTTTACTACAGTGCAGTGGCACTCAGCTGCAACCCGGTGCAGGTTTAGTTGACAGTATTGCTGCTGTTGTAAGGGCAGCAGGAACGCTACACCTAGGCTGATGGTCAAAGCGGTCTCTGCGGCTTGCTGCCTGGGGTCACCGTCTTTTTCCCTTCCCTTCCCTTCCCCTTTTTCCTTTTCCTTTCTTTTCTTTTTTCTTTTCTTTTTTCTTTTTCAGTGTGCAGGTTTCTCCATGATGTGTTACGTTGGCTGTGGGTTTTCTGTGTTTGGTTACGTGTAGAGCGGACGGCATGAGTGCAGTACTGGAATGGCGAGCTGGCAGAAGGGAGGCTTTTCCCGGTCAGGGCTGCGAGCCTCACAGCCTGTGCTCTCTCCCACCCCTTCTCCGTCCTGCAGACCGGCAAGCGCGTGGGCAAGGTGCTGCACGCCTCCCTGCAGAGCGTCCTGCACAAGGAAGAGAGCCTGGGGCCCAAGAGACAGAGAGTCGGATTCCTGGGGTGATGAGCACAGCAACCCCAGCGCAGGCCGGCTTCCACTTCCCCCTTTAAGTCAAAGTTTGTATTTATTGTTTTTTAACTATTGTGTATATGTGAAATTAAAGTCTGTTTTCTGGTCTGGTTTGGTGTGGCTGGAGTTGTTCAGCTGTAAGCCAGGTCGCCTTTGGGTGGCCCCTCGGAGAGGCCGGCCTCGTCTCCTCAGGTGCAGAGACGCGGCCCCAGGGGAGGGCTCGGCCACAGGTGTCGCCTCCCCAGGGTACTCGTCTGCTTAAAACAGCAGCGAACACACAAGAATAAGGACCTCCCAGAAAAATGGTTACAGGAAATGCTTATGGTCTGTATTTTGTGTATTTTTTTTCCATGTAGAGTTTTCAATATAAGAATGACCCAAAAAAGGAAAAAAAAAAAAAAGAAAGAAAGAAAGAAAAGATTCCTTCCTCAGGGATACTTGGGTGCTGTGGGGGAGGAGAAAGGCGAGTCACTCCACCCCAGGTCCGTGCCCAGGGGCCCTGCCTGGCTGGTGAGCCTGCCACATCCGGGGAAACCCGGGTCTCGCTTCCTGCCCGCCAGGAGACCCAGGCGCAGCTCCCTGAGGTCAGCAGCTTAGCGGCCAGTTTGGTCCTCAGCCAACCTTTCTTATCATTCTTGTTTTGCAATTGCTTTGTGTTTTATAACCACTCCCTGGTGTTTTGTCAGGTTTTCTTGTTCTGTCAGCAGTAAGAAGGCCGCTTTGGAGATGTTGTCATTTGATTACCCAGCCTGCCTTCATGCTCTGGGGACAGGGAGATGGCCATTCTCGATGGCCTCAGATGGCTCTTCCTACGAGCCTGTATGCTACTCAGAGTGCACTGTGTTGGAATTGCATCCATTCCTTTCGTGGGTTAGGCAGTCTGTTTTTCCCCGGGGATCTGATGCTCCCCAGTCAGCCTGAAGGATCCCTGGGGCAGGAGCTGCTTCATGAGGAGAGGATCTCAGCCGGGGCATTTGCTCTCTGCATTGCAGTTAGACAAAGAGGGTCAGGAGTTAGGAAGTTATTGCCTAATGGGAAGAATATAGCGTGAGCCAAAGTCCTGGCCTGGGCATCTCTTCAGCATGGCCAGGTTCGTCACCGTGGAGAGAACAGATGCCCAGACTTGGACTTGGGGCTGCTGCCCTGTTGAGAACACAGCCTGGGTTTTCATTATTTTTTAATGGCTTTTCAGTGATTGTCCCTCAGGCACCATGACTGTGCTCCCGACGCTGCAGCACTCAGGCTGTCCCCCTTGCCCTGCTCCTCCTGGCTGGCTGCCTGCAGTGGGACACGGATGGTGTCAGGCTGCAGCTGGAGTTCACACAGAGTTTAGAAGCCTTCAGTCTTGGTGATGAAGGACATCAGACAGATGCGACAGACAGGTGAGGCTTGGCCAGGCCAGCTGTTCACAGCTTCCCGAGTAGGCTGCGGGCTAAGCAGTTACAGTGAAAAAGGAAGGAGAGAAATATATCAGCGTCTGTCTCTACCACTCATACCTTTCCGTGGAGACCACCCCTCCCTGTAAGAAGTGCAGGTCGCAAGTGAAACAAGACTCCAAACGCCAAGGTCTCTCTAGCAGAGGCGTCTATCGGAAATGTCTGATGCTCGCAGCTCTTAGAATAAGGGAAGAAAACTGAAGGCAAAAACTTGGAAATATATTGTCCTGAAGAAATCACACTTCACCTGATGAACAGGAGCTGTCTCTAGTGGCATTAAATAAACATCAGGGAGAACACTGAAGTTGGCCAAAAGGCAATTAAGAGCTTGGGGGTGGGGAGGGGAAGGGTGGGCGTGGAAAGAATGCAATGTTATGGAATATCCAAATTAGTTTTATTGTATTTGGGATTCTTTGGTTTCCCAAATCATGTAACTTTAAGCTCGTAAAATGAATTTAGAATATTAACTAGTTTGCATCTTGCTCACGAAGGCAGTGGTTTCACATTTAAAGTGCCAGTGGAGCATAAATCTGTGCTATTACAAACTTAGAAAATCTTCTGGCAGTGCATATTAAAAGCCTTAAAAATGTCCATTCTCTTTGACCTAATATTTCCACTTCTGAGAATGTAACCAAAGTAAATCATTCAAGACAGAAGAGGAGTAAAAACATGAAGTGTAAAGTTCATCCCAGTATTATTTCAGCCCCCAAAGACTGGCCCCAGAGTGAGAGCCATTCAGTGGGGAACGGTTCAGTGAGGCCACAGGAGCTGGACGCCCCGGTGGCCGCCTCCACCCTCGGCCTCGGGCCAGCCGCAGCTGCGGGACAGGCTTCCGGTCACTTCCCTGAGCAGCGGCTTCTGGAGCTTCCCGTACGCCTCTCACTCTCTGCTCTTAGGGTTCCTCGACACCAGGTCGCGCTGGCAGGAGCCCACTTGGCATTGACATACATGCAGCCCAGAAGTGCGGGGGACTCAACACCTCCTGGGTCAGCCCGCAGCCAGCAGGGGCAGGAGCCAGAGGAGAAATGCTTCTCTGTTTGATCTTTGGGCAGACAGTTCTGAGAAGTGTTCGGGACACTTGTCAAAACGTTCTAGGGGGCCACACCTCAGTGCTCATGACTGTGATCAACTCTTTTCCTCCCCTGTTTTACTCTTCCCTGTTTTCCCCCCCACACACACACTCCCTATGGGACCGCCCCCCAAATAAACTACAAACACGAGTCCTTGTCTCAGGCTTCGCTTTTGGGGAGAAACCCAGACTAAGCAGTTGGTATTAGGAGTGGCCTTAGAAAGCAAACCCTCTAAATGGGATTTGGGAACTGGGTCAGCCATTGGCAGATGGCAACAGAGGCCCCGCGGGTGATGGTCAATGGGTTGGTGATAAGCCAGGACATCCTATAGCATCGTCATTACCCAGACTTCCTGTGCCGGGTTGAGATGAGGTACAGGAGGAGGCAGAGTGAAGCCACGGGTTATATGAACGCTCTACCACACAGGAGCATGGAGTCAGTGATAATTATAAGAATTGTTGAGTTGGCTAACTTATTAATTGCTATGAAAAGCCTTTAAAAGAAAGATGGCAGGCTCATCAGCCAACTCTCAACTTGTGGCATGCCATAAAAACCACAAGGCGCGCATGGTAAGGGTTAAAGAGACATGCACAGCTACAGCATAGAAAGTGCTGGTGTTCAGAGTCCAGATTTGCTCGTGTAAGTGGCACAGCTGCAAAGCAGACTGAAGGTGCATCCTTGGCAGGTTTCCTTTGCCAAAGTCAGGGCTGTCATCAGGAAAGAAAGGGGACTCAGACCTGGGATAAACATGGGGTCTTGGTCCCCCTTATTCCCCTGAAAGCCTTGGGCAGGCAGAAGAAGACCCACCCCCTAATTAAAGCGGAACAACCATCTCCTGAAGCACTATACCGCTCACCATGCGAAGACCCTACCTGAGTCAGGTACCTCAAGAAATGATAACCAGTCAACCTCTGTGCCACATCTGCTCATCTCCAGACCAAGGACCAGGGTCCAGGGATAGCCCAGCTCGAGCAGGGAAGTCCAGTCCCTGCACGAGAAGAACCGGATCATCAGAATAATCGCAAGCCCTGGTTTGGCATGGACCAGGGGGACGGAGGTGGGAGTGGATCTTGAGGGCGTTGGACCCGGGCCCCAGCTGGGGAGGGGTTTCATGTCCCAGTGAGGAGGTCCGAAGTCATTCTTAGTTCATTGTTGTGGTCGCGCCTCCAGTCCTTGAAGGGGAGATGCCAGCCCAGAACAAACTGCAAAGGCAGCAGCTCTTCTTAGACCTGTAAGAAGTGAGTGAGGTCATAGGGTGAACCACTGCTCCTTAAATTCAGAGAATCTCAACTTACTGGGGCAGGAACCCAGTGAAACCTCCATGGAACCAGGACCGGGGGGGTCAGGAGCCTGAACTGTAGCTGATGAATTGCTGGACACACCGTGTGGACAGCTCTGGGAGTTAAAACTCCAAGGGTCCCACACTTCTGTGCGTTTCACTTCCAGGGGCTCAACCTGGTTCTCACAGTGAATTTCAGAGGAAAATCTTGTGTTTCTGGCAGGAGGAGAGGGAGAGGAACCATTTTGAAATTCTCCAAAGCACCCTCTTCTTTTTAACAAGGCCTGTCCTCGGAAGGAACTGCAACCAGGGCCGAGCCTGCTGGGGTTTCATCAGAACCTAAGTGACCTGGAGAAAGGGACGTTCCCCGCTCCAGCCACCCCGTCCCACCTAAGCGGGGAGGCAGTCAGACTGAGAAGCCTACACGAAGTTCACAGACCAGAGGCACAGGCTCATCACGAGGCCACAGAACACAGGGACGGAGGCAGTGCTTGTTGAATGAGTGACAGCATCACGCCACCACTGCTTGGAAGGGAACAAATGACTTCCCTAATGAGCGTCACGGAGACCGAGGCTAGAGAGACCACCCCTGCGGTATTCTCGGAGATGCACAGCCTGGACGCTCTTACCTTTGAAGAGAGCGTGGAAGGTTCTCGGGCCATATTTCTGTTGTCACCGGGCCAGTGGAGCTAAAAGGAAACATCTGTGTGGGGAACACAGCAGGGGTGGGGGTGGGGTGGGGACAGGGGGACATAGCTCTGTGTTGGGCCAGAAGTTTTCACACTGTTAGGGCTGACATGGGTGGGGTGGCCAGAGCTTGTGTTTTGTAACTCAGACTTCCAACAGCTTTGGAGGAAGAACAGTACAAAACAAAACAAAACAAAACAAAAACTTGAAAACTGAAGTGTGCCTTTTAGGTCTCTCTCCTGATTTTTCTGCCTCTGGGCTGTTATGCAGATAGATCGTTCTTGGTGTGGGGAAATTGGTATGGAAAGACAAGGCCCTGAGGGTAGGGTGTAAGGGTAGTGTGTAAGTGCCTGAAGCTTCCTCCAGGGTGGGCCATTCAGGAATATTCTCCTGGCTGAAGCCCTCCCTCACCCCTTGCTGCCCTCCTGGCTGGTAGAGAGAGGCCTCTTGGACAGTGTCAGCAGGGGAGATAGTTTATGCTGGGAGCATGAAACCCATAGACCCCACCACCATGGCTGTCGGCGAGTCCTCCAGCTGGCTGCAGCTGTGATCCTCACCTGGCCAGGAGGAGCTGCAGGTGGACAGGGGGAACTGGGTATTTAATGGCCATCAGCTCGACACTGGTTACAGTGAGGCATGGCTGCTGCAAAGAGCCCGTGAATTTGCAGCTTCCTAGGTAGTGTCCAGTCTGGCCACAGGAAACAGGCCCCGCCCACAGGCAGGCCCCTTGAGAAGATGCTTTGTTCTGGATGCTGCATCACAACGGGGACAGGAACAAGCAAAATCCCATCCAAAGGCGATTTTCCAAGAGGTTAAAAAAGTCCAGGAACCATGTCAGGGAGGAACAGTTGGGAGAAAAAGGGGGACAGGCACACAGAGAAGAGACGGTCGGTCAGAGGACACGATGGCCTGTTTCAAATGTTTTCTGGCCTCTCACACGATGGCTGCAGAGGCTGGCCCTGGGGACCTCTGGGTGCAGTGTCATCAGCCCGCCTGAGGACAAGTCTCACCACAGGGGGACTTCATAACGAGCTGAGCGGCTAGTGATGGAAGCACCTGCTTTGCAGGGTAATGAGCTGCTTGTCCCAGGAGGAGTTGAAGCAAGCGCACGGTGACATCCGACAGTGTCAATGGGAAGTGACTTCCCATATCGAGGGGTACTTACACCAGACAGCCTCTCCAGCTGGCTTTTAGCTCAGAGGCCGAGATACAGTGGGCCACTTGCGTTTTCTTGAGGCCCACTGAAGCAATTAAAAAAAGGTGACATTGCCAAAAAACGGGGTTACAAAAAATGGTGTTTTCAAAGTTTACATTTAATGAAATAGCACTTTTAACGCACGTGAATAGGATGCAGGGCACAGGGGTTTTCTGAATCGCCAGGGCAGAGCTGCGCCAGGCCCTGCTCCCCAGCGCACCGAGGGCAGGCGCCTCTCTGGCTGCCTCACAATTGGGAAATAAATCCTTCCATTTCCCTGCTGCCCAAGAGCCAAGGTGAACACGACCAGGAAAGCGGGGGAGTTAAAACGAGAAAAAAGGACAGCAGTTTGGCCTTGCGTAACCCACGCAGAGTCCCCGGAAGCAAAAGGCTGCCTGTTGGGCTGTATAATCATCCGCCCCAAAATGTCTCACTGAGGACCCCACTGCCCATGGAAAACCCTCTCCCACTCGGAGACCATGAGAGAGGGGGCCCAGGGCCAGCGCTCGCTGTCTGTCTGCACCAGGCTGGGTGACTGCAGTGGCCCCGGCCAGCCCCACTGGGCTGCACACAGCTCCCTCCCTGGTCAGGTGGGGCAGGGCAAGGTCCCCAGAAGAAAAGCCCGCATTGTCCAGCACGGTACATCTTTGGATCCATCTCAAGTTCACAGGACATCCGTGACGATGGAACAAAGACCCACCGAGTTCCTCCGGCCATTCCAACAACACTGCTGAGAGCAGAGGCTCATCTAGAATCACACGCCGCACGTGTCCTTCCGTGTCCTTCGTGTGCTCCAGCCTGAAGCGGTTCCTTGGACAGGACCTGGGAGGTCGTGAAGGTCGCTGGCTGTCGTTTCGGGTCTGTGGGATGCTTCACGGAGGTGATGCTGCATTCTTCTTCCCATCAAGTGCACAGGTGCTGCAGGCTTGACCTTTGTCCCCTTATCGACAAGGCTTACTTTGGTCACTTGATTTAAGGTGGTGTCTGCCAGGTTGCTCCACCGTGGGGTTACTCTTTCTCCTTGTGATGAGTCAGTATTTTGTGGGCATATAATTTGAGACTATGTATGATAAGACCCTGTTCCTCATCAGACTTGCAGTGCATTCACTTAGCCTCTTATTTGTGAATATCTGTGTGTACTCACAGTTTCCTGTTGTATTGTTACCATCACATTTCAATGATCAAGACGCCCCTGACTCTGGCCCCTGGACGCTCCTTCAGGCTGCCTGTGTCCCACCGGCATGCTCCCAGCCTTCCTCAAGCGCTACCTTGCTTTCTGGCAAAATGACTCGTTCCAGTCTCATGTTTGGCTTCCCCTGCCCCAGCCCTGACATCAGCCCTTTCTCCGAGGTGCTCTGCTTCCTGTCGACGGGAGCTGTGTTTAGAAGCCCGTGTTGGATGCAAGGTGGGCTGGAGGCTGGGGAGGGCTCGCTGCTCCAGGGCTCTCCCCGTAACCACTGAGAACGGAAGCACACATCTCCGGCTCAGCCATCTTTCTGTGTGGAAGTGGCAGCTGCACACCCATAGCTCCCGTGTCACTCCCACACCTCAGGATTCATTCTACAGTCATCTTTCTGTATCTGCACCTTGCTTCTCTGACAGTGAGCAGCCTGGCTCCTGTCGTCTTTAACAGATTCATTTATTCAATGGGTGTCCCCACATGTAACCAATCTCTGCCCTCTGCCGTCACCCCCTTCCGTTCCAACACTCCAGGCAGGGCCTCCACTGCCCTGGGATGCTCCCGAGACGGGAGGCCTCGTGTGGGGTGTCGGGGCCCAGCAGGGGAAGGAGCATCCCATCTCCGACACTGCTCTGAGGCACGATGGCGTACCCCTCCCCGACCACGGTCACCTCCACTTCAGAGCAGGATGGTTGAGAAATACAAGGGGAAGAAAGGGGAGGACTCGCTTCTATTTGTAACCAGAGATGCGTCAAGTATGTAGAGACAAGGCTACAAAATCATCATAACAAACATTCTCAACCATCAGCCCCTCTAAAGGACACCCTAGTAACTGTTCTGGAATCTCCCGGCTTGGGCTTAAACACCGGCACTGCTCCTAGCGTCCGGGTGCTTAGGCAAGTCCTTTAACCTGAGCCTCAGTTTCCTCAGCTGTAATCTGGGGAAAAGACAGGCCCTTTCTCGTGCTGCTGGCGAGAGGCCTCTGTGAGGAAGGGCCTGTGTCTGTGTCCGCGCCCGCCCAGGGAAGCCGCTCAGCAGACGTGAGTGAGCTCCGACAACCACCACTGCCATGTACTTCTCAGCATCCTAGAAAACGACGACTGCTTTAGAAGGCAGGGCCCGGAGGCTGATGGGTGTTTCTTGGGAGGCAAGGCTCTGCAGCTCCCGAGCCTTCCCCCTTTTGCAGGCTTTTTTTTTTTTTTTTTTTGGGCGCTCCTGCAGCCAAGTCTGGGAGGGTTTCCTGGACAGAGGTCCTCGAGGCAGCAGCTTCCTCGAGACGTGCCGTCCCGGTCACAGCAGCCACCGCTTCTCCGACCCAGAACCACTGCAGGAAGCCGCAGCCGTAGCCACAGCCGCAGCAGCAGCAGCAGCATGGAGCTCGGGGGGCCCTACCTGCTCCTCTGCCTCCTCTCCCTCCTGACCCAAGTCACTGCCGAGGCGCCGACCCCCAAGGTGAAGAAGGCTGCGGGTGTCAAGAAAGGTAAGGACGGGCAGGGGCCCCTCTCCATGTCCCGGGGAGCTGGTCACCTTCTCCTTCGCTCACCCTCAGGCTCCTTCTGGACGGAGTCCAGGGCGCTTAATGGAGTCCCCCGCCCACCCCCCGGGGCCCGGGAGAGTTCTCCAACAGCAGGGGTGGTTGCCAGAACTGTAACGATCACCGACTCTCAGAATCGGAAAGAACCCTCCAGATCATCAAAACTGACATCCACCCCTGTCCCCCTCCTCCCTCAGTATTTCGGGCTGGGCAGTCTGCAGACGCTCGACTCTCCTCAGAAAACGCCGGGGGGCTCTGCTTCATAATCTCTGAACCTCAAGTTTCTCAACTGTAAAATGGGGATTCTGGCATTTTCTCCAAAGGGTTGTCATGAGAATGTAATGACACAAAACGTGTCGCATCCGGCCCTGTGCCTGGCACATGGGATACACTGGATGCACATGGTGGGGGTGGGGGTGGGAGTGTGGAGGGAAATAAGTTAAATCTCAGTTTTACAGTGTATCTCAGCCTTGAGGATATAAAAACATTCAAACTTAAACTAGGTCCCCGGAAGCAGCTTTGCTCCCCCTCTGTCGCCTCTGGGGTTTGGGGTGTCCTTGGGTCGCCTTGGAGCCTTGCCTGCAGTGAAGTCACCCCAGGCTGTGTTGAGACAACACTAGCGAAATGTCATGGCAATGAACCGGGCTGTCACCCCCACGGGGCTCAGCAGGACAGAGACAGTTCCAGAAAGAGCAACTGGTTGCCAGGGCCAAGAGCACAGAACTTGCAAAGCAAGGAAAGGGGATGGGGCAGCCCTCAGGATCCCCCGCTGAGCCTCTTCTGGCAATGGACTTGGCCCCCAGTACTGAAGTGTGCAAAGGTACTTCAGGACGGAGAAGACCCCCAGGGCTGAGACAAAGAACGTGGCAGACCTGGGTGCTGATGGCAAATGATTTCCAAGGTTCAGCTCATAAAGCAAACGAAGGAAAGTTCAAAACAGAGTAGACATGACGCCGACATTTGCTTTGAAAAAGGGATTTATGTAAAAATGTATATTTACTTGTATATGCATAGAATTTTTCTGGAAGGATCCACTGGAGTTAGGGATTACCTCTGGGAAGAAAAACTAGGAATTTAAGTCTTGACTGGGATGGAGACTTAAACTTTTTGAACTGTTTCATTTTTTAAAAAAATTATATCCATATCTATTACTTCCTAGAACGTACTCGTTAAAAAGAGACGACTCAATACCATGCACGGTTGTGTCCACAAACGTTTGCTAAAATTGCCGCCGAGGGATGTTTGTGGTCAAGAATGCACAGTTCCAAAGGCAAATAGTAGAATTTTTGGACGCGGAAAATAGTTGCTAAGCTCTCAGTTTCCGAAGATTTAGGATTTATGTATTTAATCCCGTACGTTGTGCATTTAATCATGTGAAAAAGGAGAAGCTCAGACTAGCTAATGCCTTGGTCCACTCCAGCCGTCACACTTGAACCCTGGCCCTGGGGGTCTCCAGTGCTGGTGCCCCCTGGAGGCAGGGGCCGGGGGAGGCCCGCAGAAGAGCCCAGGGCAACTGTGGAGCATCCTGTCCAGCCCCCGTGTCTCTCGCTGAAACCCACTTCCGTGTTCTGACTCATCCGGGTTTTTCTTTCCTCTGTCTACGGTCTGCATATGGACCAATTTCTCCACCTAGGAGTCAGTATAGGCCCTGAGCAGCCTGGCAGAGGCCCACGGTCCCTGCTCTTAAGATGCAGGGCGAGGCCAGATGCCTGAGGTTCTCGCTCAGGCTCAGCATGGTCCTCAGAATGCCTTAAGATCCAGGGGCCTGGGCCCCACCCCTAGAAATGCTGGGTGGAGGGCTGGGAGGGGGTAGGGAAGCATCTGCCTCTTCCACAATCTCCAGGGACTGCTGGGGGCGGCCAGGACTAAGAATCAATCACAGGAGGAATGCAGTTATGGGGCCAGTGCACAAAGATGGGAGGGGAGATGGGAGGGGAGTCCCAGGGAGGCACTCCTGCCGAGGAGACCACTGGTGTCTGGCCCGTGGCAGAGCAGAAGTTGGTGGGATTGGTGTAGGGAGGCAAGGGCGGGGTGTGCTAAGCCCCTATCCTGGCCTCAGGCTGGGGCGAGGAGCGGGAGAGCCCTGGGTGCCTCTGGGAGCTCGGATGCTCACGGTGTGGGGCCAAATCCCAGCCCTCCGAGTGTGGGTCAGCCAGGGGTGAGGCTCACCGGGAGGAGTCGGGCGGCTGGGCTCCAGGAGCCATGTGACCACTCCGGGCCAAGGCGCTCGGGTGGGCAGGATGGCCTCCGAGGTGGTCGCAGGCTGTTAGGACAGGAACTCAGGGACCTGGTGGACATCTGTTTCCACCACGCACATCAGGATTTTGAGCCCCGAGACAGACAGGGGCAGCACGAGGGCCCCTGGACTCCGCCCGGAGCTGTGAGGACGCCCCGCGGTCATACCTCTCTCCCCGGAGCACCATTAGCGCCTGCTCCCTGGCCAGTCCCGGGGGGGGCCCTGTACGCATGCGCACCTCGGTGCAACCGACAAAGGTACCCTCTGAGCTGACGGAGTGTAGAAAGGCACCCCTCTCTCTCTGGTCGGACCCAGCACAGCCAGGGTGAGTGAGGCGTAGGGGCTGCACGTGCGCCCCCACTCGTCCCCCAGCTGAGAGCCCTTGCACCGTACCCCACACCGCGCCCTGTCCTGGTGCATGGTGTGGCTGGGTACAGAGC
>PVKZ01002398.1:0-230432 GCA_004027375.1 Macroglossus sobrinus
TAATTTACATGTCATCCATTAAAGCAGATTTCAGTTAAAACAATACTGTCTTTCTCCATGGAGTGTAGGCAGGATGGAGCAAGTATGGATCTGCAGGGGCCAAGTAGTAGAGTATTTTTTGAGAAGGCTGGAGCTTGGAGAAGGGTGATGGCTGTGGAAAGGTGGCATAGAAGACAGATCAGAGGGAGATGCTGGAGTTGAAATGTCTGGCCATGTAGGAGAGAAGGAGGAATTTAGAATCACTATCAGTGTCCTGCCTTTTACTATATGTCCAAGTATGTCTATATGTATGTGGCAATGCTGGTGCTCAGGTGGTGAGTGTCTTCTTTTCTGGTATTTTTTTTTCTGTCAATTTAATATCCTGTCATATAAGTCCCTCAGTACATGTTCAAGGTCATGATTGGAGAGTCGTGTGGATAATCATTTGAGATAATAATTTTAAATTAGAGGAACACAAACTTAGAGTATACTTTTTAGCAATGTTCAGCGGTCTTCTAAAGACAGAAGTTGTTTTTCCAGTTGGTATTATTTTTGCAAGAAAATTTATTTGGATCAAAGTTATAAAGGTTGTTAATTAAATTCTTGTCTGTTTGTACAAGGACAGGCAAATATGACAGAGAGGGAGAGAGAGAGAGAGGTGCAAAATGCTGCAGGTGCCAAAAGAGAATAATTACGGTGATGGAATACAAAATCTAAGCTTTATTAGAAAAGATGAAAAGAAGAAATGGGACTGTATTCAATGGGTTAAAAGCCTTCATAGTATAAGAGCCATCATATTAAAAAAATAGATTTGTAAGTTAGAACTCTAAAGTTGGTGTATGTGCTGTTTCAGATTTTGTTCTAGTGGAAGAGTTTTAGAGGTAACAATAGAAGTTGGTGTCTCTGGTAGGGTGTAGACAAAGGGAATTGAAGAAAAGATCAAAACACTGGCATTATAGGTGTTGAATAGTTGCTGGAGTTGCTAAAATGATGGAAGTAGTTGGGTCTAAGGAAGCCTGTGAGCCTGCAGCTAAAATCATTAAAAATCATGGGGTGGGGAGAATGGGAAAATGGGGCTGGATCAGGTTTTAGGTAAATATGGTGAGAGAACACCAGGTTTTAAGAACATGCCTAGTGTTAGTATTTTTGCTAAAGGAAAGAGAAAGTTATGATTGGCAATTGTAGTGATGACTGTTAATATCTATGTCTCTACCATAAAGAGTGAGATATAAAGATTTAGATTTACCGTATTGTAGTTATAGTGGTTTCTTTAATAAATATCCAGGTTTAAGTTAAGGCAGACAGGAAAGAGAAATGTTCACACTGTTGTTGGAGATGAAATAATAACATTGGATGCAAATTGCTAAAATGCTTGAATATAATTATAACTGCAAAAGTTACTCATGCCCCCCAAAAAAGTAATTTTCCCTCAAAACAAAAAAAATTACTATGTCAGGAAGGAGGATGTTGTGATGGACTGGGCACATGGACATCTCTGTATGTGTGTTCGATAAACTTATTTTTTGACGTGTGATATTTACCTTATAATAGTCATTAAGCCATTCATATGTTCTGTTTTGTTTTCTATATTCATTTGTTTATGTCTCTCTTTCTTTCTTTCTTTTCTTTTCTTTCTTCTTCTTCTTCTTTTTTTTTTTTTTTTAACAATAACAGATGTCAGCGCCAAGCTGATCAAGAAGAGAATGTTTCAGTGGTGAGATGCCCAGTTCAAAGAATACACGAGGGGCTGACATGAAAATGAAACAGCAGGCACCAACTTTATTGCGGGGAGTGTACTTCTGCTGTTGCTCTTCTTCTGCTCCCCTTTTTTTGCTCCCCTTCTGCTCCCCAGAGAATCGCATTGCTCCACATTGATATCAGAGTACAATAGTGGCATTCAGCCACACATATGTGATGCAATAAGCTGAATTATGTTTACATATTTTAGGCACAGGTGCCCTACTAATATAACATTCTAAATCTGGGGTCCTATTTCTAGCTGTGAGCCTGGATCACAGCCAGACCTGGGACCAGCCAGGCCTGGGACCCATAACGGGTAAAAAACTTTGTAGTCCAAGAGATGACACCTAACATTATAAATATGTTGATAGATTTATTTCTAATTAAAAATATTTTCATTCTTACTTTCCAAGTCCAATCTACACTGATACAGCCTCTTAATTATGTAATCACCTCTGACTGTTGTTCCTGCTTTCACTTCACATTAGATCCTTTGAGCAGAGGATCAACCTCATTCCATAAGGGAAAGGGACAGAAAAAATGTTTGCTAATAAATACTTGCTGAATATATCCAAAGGAGGTAAAAATAATAAATTTACAGATTCAGAAATCTCAGTGAATTCTAAGAAGGAGAAAAGCATGGAAAGCTATGACTAGGCCCATCCAAATCAAATTGAAAATTAAGATAATGTGAAAAATCTTGAATGCAGCAAAAGGACAAGTAAGTGAAATAGAAACATGGCTGATGTAATCTATTAATTGTTAAGCTTATACAATGACATCTCTTTAGACAATAGAGTTAAACATCATTATTCATGACTCTGGAATTTGAAACTCATGTGAGATTCATGTAATTTTTTTCATAAAGAAGAAAACTTTAAAATCATGAGTTCATATTAATTGTAAGCACTTATCTTCTTGTTACATTAAAATAGACCTATAGCAAGGCTAGCTTAGGTGGTAGACGATTTTTAAATTAAATTTATTGGTGTGACATTGGTTAATGAAATTACAAGGGTTTCAAGTGTACAATTAAATAATATATCATCTGTACATTGCATTGTGTGTTCACCACCTTTACCCTTATTTACCTCAACCCCCGCCACCTCACCCTCTGGTAACCACTAAGTGTTGTCTGTGTTTAAGAGTTTTTGTTTGTCTTGTTCCTTTGTTGCTTTCAGTTTTATATTCCACATGTCAACAGTAGTCTTGGATGTTTTGTTAATTTTTGTTTCCTTTGTGCTGGTTCTCCATGCTGTTTTCTAAATGTCTTTCTAAAGTGCTCATCGCAAAACTCTCAACATATGTGGCTCCATCATCCTTTTTTTATGGTCCTGCAATCTTCACAAGTCTTATTCAGCAGTTTGGATGCCACGTTCTATCCCATATCTACCTCTTGCCTAATGTCTGCATTCAGGTTCCACCTATGCTGAATTTCATCATTTTTGAAATCAGGACCAAGCAAATATGAGAGCAGGTGACTCAGATATTCTTTTTCCCAAAGCACAAATAACTTTGGAAGGGGATCAAAGTTTTTAGCATCTCTGGCTATCACCGAAAGTGTAATGGAAATGGTGCATGGCTGGGATCAATCAAAACACTTGAAAATAGCTCAGCAAGCCTTATTTCTGGAGGAAGTTGATCAGTGAAATTACAAGACTTTTATATTTCAATGGCAAAACAACCTTAGAGAGCTTTGTCATGTTTGATTGGGCAAACTACATTCTGCAAATAATGTTAGACAGCATGGATTCTTTTCCTGAACTTTTTATCCTTTAAAACACTAACCTGATAATTGGAAATAGCTCAATAATAACAATGTTCTGAATTGGGAGTTGTTCAACTATTCTTCATTGAGTTTCTCAGTCTCTGAGACATTTTGTGATATCTGGACAATCACATACAAGTCTCCAGTCCTTTATGTCCTTTATTCTAGCTAAATGACATTCTTAGAATCAGGGATTCCTAAATTTTGCAGTTATTTCTATGATATTGTAATTCATATTTTATCATCATATATGTCTGTTATAGGGGATTGGAAATAAATTGTGTGATTTCTATGTTATGTATTGATACTTGAGAATCTTGAGGCTGATCATTGTGCTGGGAAAAGACTTATGTGGTTTCTGATAGGGATATGTGGACTGGGAGAATGCTGAGAAATCTCTTTGTCAAGCCATTGTCTTCAATGATTCTCCTCAGCAGGATATTCAAATTGATTGCAATGGTGTTTACACAAATTTACACTTAAGATAAAATTGCATAGAATTACACACATACTCAAATAAGTGCATTTAAAATTGTTGATATTTAAATTAAAAATTTGTGGCTTTTACCAATGAAATTTATTTTGGTTTAGATATTGAACTATAGTTATGCAAAATGTTATTGAGGAAATTTGTGTGAATGGCACAAGGCATCACCCTTTATATCCCCCCCTTTTTTTTACAATTACCTGCAAATCTATAAATATTTTACACTATATTACCAAGATATAGTAATCAGAACAGTATGATATTGGCATAAAAAAGGCACATAGGTCAGTGGAACAGAACAGAGCAAGAGAAATAAACTCTCATGTATGTGATTAAATAATATTTGACAAGGGAACCAAAAATACTCAATAAGGAAGGGATAGTTTCTTAAATAGATACTGTTGGTAAAAGTAGATAATGACAAGCAGAAAAATGAAAGTGGATCCTTACCTTATACCACACAAAAAATTATCACAAAATGGATTAATGATCTAAACATAAAAGCTGAAACCATAAAACTCTTTAAAAAAAAAACAAGAAAAGAAACCTCCTTAATGTTAATCTTTGTAATGATTTTTTGGATATGACACCAAAAGTACAAGCAACAAAAGCAAAATCAACAAGGACTGCATCAAACTCAAAGACTTTGTGCCATAAAACAAATAAATAAATAAACAAACAAAATTAAAAGAAACCTATGGACTGAGGAAAAATATTTTCAAAACATATATTTGATAAGTGGTCAATACTCAAAATATATAAGGAACTCATACAACTCAAGAGCAAAACAAGCAAACAAGCTGATTAAAAAATAAGTGGAGAATCTGAATAAACTTTTTTTTAAAGAAGACATACAAATGACAACAGGTACATAGAAAGATGCTCAACATAACTAATCCTCAGGGAATTGAAATCAAAACTGCAATTATTAATCACTTCACATAGTTTTAATGGCTATTAACAAAGAAAAAGAGATAGCAAGTATTGGTGAGGATGTGGAAATAAAGGAAGTACTGTGCACTCTTGGTGGAATGTAAATTAGTTCAGCCACTATAGAAAATAGTGTGAAAGTTACTGAGAAAGTTAAGAACAGAACTTTCACATGATTCAGCAAACCCACTTCTGGATATATATCCAAAGGAAATGAAATCTGGATCTTGAAGAGCTATTTGTACTGCTACATTTATTGCAGCATTGTTTACAATAACCACACATGAAAACAACCTGTCTGTGTGCTGATGAATGGATAAATCGGGGTGAAATAATGCATGGATAAATAAGATATGATGAATGGATAAATAAATAAATGTATAATCTCACATATATATCACATATAACTATATATAAATACATATGTAACTATATATATGTAATTTAAATATATGTACATAGTATATACAAAATTTATCCACTAATAGAAAAACACTGACATTTGTAAAAATATGGATGAATCTTGAGGACACTATACTAAGTGAAATAAGCCAGTCATAAGAAAACTAATACTTCATGATTCTACTTACATGAGATACCTAAAGTAGTTAAACTTATAGAAACACAGAGTAGAATTGTAGTTGGTTGGAGCTGGGGAGAGAGGGAAATAGGGAATTGATGTTCAGTGGTTATAAAGTTTTAGTCATACAAGATAAAAAATTCCAGAGATCTACTGAACTATATTGTGCTTAAAGTTAA
The DNA here is from genome assembly GCA_004027375.1 of Macroglossus sobrinus. Classification (NCBI taxonomy): domain Eukaryota; kingdom Metazoa; phylum Chordata; class Mammalia; order Chiroptera; family Pteropodidae; genus Macroglossus; species Macroglossus sobrinus. Next base: position 5,664 of record PVKZ01002398.1, read on the forward strand.
CAATGCTGTACTGTGTACTTTAAAATTTTGTTAAGAAGATAGATCTCATGTTATGTTTCTTTTCCCCACAATAAATCCCCCAACTAAATGTTGTTTACAAGAAATCTATTTTTTCCTTTAAAGATTCTGATGGGTTAAAAATAAAGTAATGGAATAAGGTATACTACTTTGACACTTATCAAAAGAAAGCTTAAGTAGCTATACTAATTTGAGATTAACCAGAGTAAGGAAAATTATTAGGGATAAATAGATGACTTATATGATAGAGTGGTCAATTCTCAAAGAAGACACAATTTAAATGTGTGTGCCCCTAACAACAGAAGGTCAAAATATAGAAGCCAAAGCCACATAAAACTATATGGTGAAAGAAACCGACCCACTATTATAGTTGGGGACATTATCACCCTTCTTTCAGTAATTGATAGACCAGGAAGGTAGGAAATCTATAAAGAGATAGTGGACATGACAATACTATAAGCCAACTTGATTTAATTGACAAATTAAATTAAATCTTTCAAATCATAGCAGAAAAATGGTAATTTTCATGCTCACATGGAATAGTTAACATTTTGGGCCATGAAACACATCTTAACAAAAATTTTAAAATATAGTATTTTTAAATACTATAAAGTATGTTCTCTGACCATGATGGAATTAAACTTGAAATCAATAACAAAAAGGTAGCTTGGAAATATCTAAATACTTGGGGATTAAACAACACACTTCTAAATGACACAGGAGTTAAAAGAGAAGTCTTAAGATATATTTACAACTATTTTGAAGTGAATGAAAATGAAAATACAATTTATCAAAATTTGTGGGATGTAGCAAAAGCAATGCTTAAAGGAAAATTAATAACTTTAAGTGCACATATGAGAAAGAAGAAAAATCTATAATCAATAACTACACCTCCCACTTTAGGAAACTAGACAAAAAAAGCAATATAAGCCTAAAGCAGAGAGAAAAAAAGAAATAACAAAAAAGAGAGCAAAAATCAATGCAACTGAACAGAAAGTCAACATAGAATATCAACAAACCAAAAGCTGCTTGTTTATAAAGATCAATAAAATTGTTACAATTTTAGCTGGACTAACAAAAAAAAAAGAAATGACACAAATTCCTAATATAAAAAGGGTCATCAATATGAATCCCATGAATGTAAAAATAATAATAAATGATACTGAAACAGTATATGATACTTGTTTGATACTTGAGATAAAGGAGACCAATTCAATGAAAGGCACAAACTACCAAAATTCATCTAAGAAGAAATAGATAATCTGAATAAGCCATATCAAGTAAAGAAATTGAATAAGAAAGTAATATTCTTCTTTCAGAAAGTAAGTGCCAGACTCAGATAATTTGACTGGTGAATTCTATCAAATATCAAAGGATAATATCATACCAATTGTTATGATATGAATGTTTGTATTCCCACAAAAATTCATATGTTGAGAGCTTAACCCCTAAAGTGGTGGTATTAGTAAGTGGGGCCTTTGGGAGATAATCAGGTCATGAAGGAGGAGCCCTCTTAAATGAAATCAATGCTATTATAAAGAGATCCCACAGAACTCACACCACCATGTGAGGATAAAACGGGAAGTTAAGATCTGGAAGACAGCCCTCACCAAACCATGGTATCTCTCTGATCTTGGACGTCCAGCCTCTAGAACTGTGAGAATAAATGTCCGCTGTTCATAAGCTAGTATCATTTTGTTATAACAGCCTGAATGGACTAAGACACCGAGTCTCCAGATCTTTTCCAGAAAATGAAAGCAGAGGGGACACTTCCTGACTTTATAACTAGTTCCTAAACCATAAAGCTATCACAAGAAGTTCTAGAGAACTAATGTACAGCATGGTAACTACAGTTAATATTTTATTGTATACTTTAAATTTGTTAAGAGAGCAGATCTTGTGTTCTTAGCACAAAAAAAAAAGGCAACTGTGAGATGATGGATATATTAACTGGCTTAATTGTGAGAATCATTACACCAGATGTCCTGATATCAAAACACCATGTTCTACACCTTAGATATATATAATTTTTTATTTGTTATTTATACCAAAATAAAGCTGGGAAAATGATATCACAAGAAAAGCTACAGAGCAATATCTCTCATGAACATAGATTCAAAAATCCTCAAGAAAATATTAGCAAGTAGAGTTTGAATATCTATAAAATATTATACAGTATGATTAAGTGAAATTTTTCCCAGATATGAAAAGGTGGTTAAACATTCAAAAACTGGTTGGTGTGATCAACCACATCAACAGGTGAAAATAAGAAAAATGTAATCTTACAAATTTATGCAAAAAAAGCATTGGAAAAAACTCAATACTAATTTATGGTAAAAACTCACAAGAAACTAGAAATAAAGAGGAACATCCTCAGCCTTATAGAAAACATCTGTAAAGGTATCTACAGCTAACATATTTAGTGATGAGAAACTGAATGCCTTTCCAATAAGACTGAGAACAAGGAAAGGATTTACTCTCTTGCGATGCTTACTAGAAGTTTTACTCTGTACAAGAAGTCAAGAAAGGAAATATAAGATATATAAATTGAAAAGAAGTTGAAATACTGTCTGGTCACAGATGATTAGTTCTCTGTAGAACATTACAAAAAAATTAACAAAAAACTTTTGGAATTAATAAGTGTATGTATAGTAAGGTAATAAGATACAAATTTAATATACAAAAGTGAATTAATTTTCTATATACATTCTATAAACAATTGGATTTGAAATTAAAAAATCATTTAAAATAACACTAGGCAAAATATGAAATGCTTTGATATAATTCTAAAAAATGCATGCAAGATATGTGTATATACCTATGTATACACACAAATATATTGTATATATGAAAACCCACAAATCTCTGAAGACAAAAAAATCAGAAGATATAAATAAATGGAGAGTATTCAGTGTTCATGAATTGGAAGACAATATTAAAATGTTAATTGTTCCTAACTTTATCTATATGGAATTCTAATCAGAATCCCAGCAAGGTATTTTATAGTTATTGTTAAACTGATTCTAAAGTATATTTGGAAAGGCAAAAAGTGAAATAGTGAACTCAATACTGATAAAAAAGAAAATTGGAGTATTCACATTACCTGATTTCAAGACTTTTTATAAAGCAACAATAATCAAAACAGCATGGCATTGGTAAAAGAATATACCTATAGGTCAATGGAACACAGTAGAGAGCCCAGAAATAGACTCCACATGTAACATCAATTGCTCTTTGACAAAGAAGTAAAGGCAATTGAATAAAAGAAAACTGATATTTCAATAAATGCTCCCAGAACAATTCTATGTCCTCATTGGGAAAAAAATTAATCTAGCCATAGACCTTAACACTTCTCTCCAAAATTAAATAAAAATGGGTTATAGATCTAATGTGAAATGCAAAACTATAAAACTTCTGGGGGAAAACATAATAAAAAAGCTATGCGACTGTTTTTGGCACTATCATGGCAAAATTATGATCCATGATAAGTTATACTTTATATAATCAAAAAGTTTTTCTGTGAAAGAGACTATTGAGAGAATTAAAAGTTAATTCATGGCTGGGCACTGGTGGAGAGATCTGTGCCTACTCACCACACCCATGACTGAACTCCCCGTTAGACCTCTGCTCACACAAACTCTTATTTTTAAGGCTAAATAGCCTGCAATCTGTTTCAGCTTGTCACAGGTCACTTCCACAAATCTCACCTAAAAAAAAAAAGACAATTGTCAAACTAGGAGAACATATTTTCAAAATGTATATTTGATAAAGGACTTCTATCCAAAAAGTACAAAGAACTCTTAAATTTAACAACGAGAAACAAAAAACTCATTTATGAAATGAATACAATATCTAAGCAGATATCTCAGCAAAGGTGGAACAAAATTTGAAAAGATACTGAACATTTTATCATTAGAGAACAGCAAATGAAATTAAAACAACAATCAAATATCATCTATCATTCTCCTATTAGAATAGCTAAGATCCCCAAATCTAAGAGTATCAATTATCAGTGAAGATGTTAAAAATAGAAACTGTCATTTATTGCTGAAGACAACACAAAATGGTATTGTCACTTTGGAAAATAGTAATTTCTTACAAAAGTAAACACAGTCTTACCTATGATTTAGCAATTGTGTTTTTAGGTATTTCCTCAACCCATTCTAAAATTATGCCCACATACAAACCTACATATGTAAACTCATAGATACAGACAAAAGCATGGTGGTTATCTGTTGGGAGCCATTCTTGATGAATGCCCTACAGACAGGGTTAAAGTTGCCTGCAAGCTAGAAGTTTGCAGAGCAGGTGGGTTCTGTACTAAAGGAGGAAGTTTGGCTTAATGGATAGTTTGTTGCAGAAGGAGGAAGTTTGGCTTAACGGAAAACAGGTGAGAGAACTTATGTAAATATCAGCAATTGTTTGCATATGTGTGGGTTTTGTTTTTCATGCATTTCCAAAGGTATATATGTGCTGTGCTAAATAATCTCAGCTCAGTATTCACTGTTAGTCCTCCTGATTCTATCTTCTGTCTCTCTCTCTCTTTTTTTTCTTAATCCTCACTCCCCCTCTCAGGAACTGTTCAATCTTAGCCAGCTGGTTCTGGCAAGTGGCGCCTGAACAGGGACCTGAGCACTGGGGACAGCAGTGAAGGACACCACAGGACAAGGAGGCTAGCCAAGAAGTAAGGTAAGGGATTGCGGTGATTAATCGAGAGTTGTATATATAAGCAATCAAGAAAGGAAGAGCTCCGGGAAGAAATAAAATGGGTAATGGCAATAGCCGCACAATTTTTAGTTTTTTAGAATTTTTAGGAAAGAAAGGATTAGATCGTCTGGGGGATGCCCCAGCGGTTGTGGTAGAAAGTGAAACTAAGCCTTCCACTCCACCAGCCAAGCTGCTTTATGCAGAACCAGCTTTTGAAATATTATTTCCTAGGAATAATGAGGATCCCCCAGATCCAGGGGATGCAGTTAGGGGAGGAGAGGACAGTCAGGAATGGACTTTGACGAGCTGAATTGGCACCCACAGGGAAGTTATAAATGCTGATGATGGGGAATGTGAGTATGTGCATAATCTCTGATCTATATTTGTCTGTGTTATATATAATATGGTGGTTCAGTTAAGAATTATGATGGAAAGGAAAATGTATCTTTTTGGTAACAGAAGGTATAAAATATAGAGATTTATTTTGACAGAAATTAAAGGAAAGGTGTTTATCTTAAAGTTAGTTATTTCTGAATGAGTGAAAAGAGACAAACTGTAGGAATAAACAAAGTGGTTGAAGGTTTGTGAAGAGTAATCTTGAGAGGAAATTTTATGTGATTGAAGATGAGATTAGAAATTTGAATGCCAAAAATAGACTAATACAAAATTAAAATTGTGTTTTAATGTTCCTTAGACTATTAGTCTGCTACTGATGTTATGGAAAAGTTTTCTAAGTAGAAAACAAGGAATCAACAATTGGGTACATTTATTTTAAATTAACCAAGTTTCTTATGAGTCCACACAGGTTCCTTCAGAAAATAAACCAGTAACTACAACCTGTCCCTGTAAACCCATGGAAGGTCTTCAGCTCTTGTTCCAGAAACTAGATAAGTCCACATGTATCAGGAAATCAGGAACTTTTGTGTACCTTGAATTAACAACTGCCATGAGAAAGTAACTTCATTTTCAATTACCTCATCTTTTTGCTAAGTTTATATCTTCTAGGTTGCGAGGCTTCCTACCTCTTCTATGTGCTGGAACGACCTCATGTTGTCTGCCTCTGGGGCCCTTAGAATAGGCTTTCAGAGATTTTTATTCCCAGTAGGTAGGGACTACTGCCCTATCTCAGCTTTGAAGAAATTACAGAAGAGAGACCTTCTTCCCTCAATATCCCTTTAAGATTAAGGGAATAAAATCTCTGAAAGGAAATAATGTAGGGAAGAGGCAGAAAAATTGAGGTGTTGGTTAGGTCACATTCAGAGACTACAATGCCTCTGAATGGAATTAATATAAAGTTAAATTACATTTACAAGGGATATGGACTGGTAATAATGCCAGTATCTATGTAGCTCATCTTCATAAGCATATTCTTGACATCCAAAACAGTAGAGCCTTTATTATGGATCCTGTAAAATTGGCTGAGAAAACTAGATGATTTGAGAGGCTTTAACCCAATAATTTTCTTTAAAATATGGCCTAGTACTTATTTAGTCTGCTATTTTTGCTGTTAACAAACTTCAAATACAAAAACAAAAAGGGGGAGTCAGCCCCGTAACTCTTCAGAATATCTTAAACCATGTACTTTTTACTTTAAATTTTTTGAACACAGATGATGATGGTCAAATAGCTGCAGAAAGGCTCTGGTCTCCTTCTGGGACTCCACGAGCAGTAGTTCGTTGGAAAGATCCATTAACTAATGAATGGCATGGCCCGGATACTGTTTTAGTATGAGGCCGGGGGCATGTTTGTGTTTTTCCTGAAGGTAGCTGTAGGTGAATGTAGATTTCACATTTTTTTCTTCAGAAACTCTCAATCTCTCATCTTTTCAATTTTTTTTTGTTTAGTTATGCTTTTACATTGGAGAAAAAGATGATGTAAAAAGAGGAATGATCCAATAAAAAATTAAAGACACCAAGACATAAAAAAAATGGCTGGAGAAATGTCTTAAAATTGATGAGAATAAAGCTGTTCTGAAGCAAAATAACACCTTAAAAATAGTTCAGCAATTACTAGGAAAAATTACTATAAAAAATTCAACTTATCTAATTCTCCAGTCCAGGGTTAAAGAGGTAAGTGACCTGATATAGTTCACAATTCTGTTGGTGAGATAGCTAACTAAAGCCCCAATAACACTAATATTTAATGACATATTAGAAACTTTGGAAGAAACATGCATCAAAACATCACTGATGCAATTGCATTATAAACATCAACATCTGGAGTCATTTGATTAATATCTCACCTGCTGCCATACACTGGGGCTAACGTTCAATTCATGCATGGATAGAATTGCTATAAAAAAGAATGTCGGCTTGCAACATGAAAGTTATTTCTACTTTGTGAACAACATATGAAATACCTGGTCTTTGACCTGTTTGGTCTTGATCCCATAAATGATGGGATTTAACATAGGTGGAATTAAAATATAGACATTGGCCAGCAGAATATAAACATGGAGTGGGATGTGGTGACCAAACCACTGAGTAGGAACTGAGAAGAGCCCAGGCCCATAGAAGAGAATAATGACACCGACATGGGAGCCACACATATTAAGAGCTCTATGGTGAGCATCTCAGGATGCAATGTGGAAGACAGCACACAGAATAAGCATAAATGAAACAAAAATTAGCAGAGCATCTAAGACCAAGTTTGACATTGGGACAAAAACCCATACCAGATGTTTACTCGTATGTCATCACAGGAAACATGAGCCAAGATAATGTGCTTACAAGCAGCGTTTGGGAGGATGTTACTGACTTTTGCAGAAAGTCAATCTTTTCAGGAGAAATATTGTGGGTAACTACACACCAAAATTTCTCAGAAACACAGTCACACCAATTTTCCCAATCAGTGTATGTGTAAGAATAGTGGTGTATCTCAGTGGGTAGCATATGGCAATGTAGTGGTCAAAGGTCATCGCCAGTAAGATCCCTAACTCACAGATGAATGTGGAACGGATGAAGAAGAGCTGAGTGATGTATCGATCCAGGGAGATCTTCCCAGTATGGAACCAGAAGATGGCCAAGGCCTTAAGTATTATGCATGTAGAAAGGACAATGTCGGCTCCAGCCAGTATGCAGAGAAAAAGGTACATGGGTTCACGGAGGCTGCATTTTGTGAGGATAATGAAGATGAGCAGGCTGTTCACAAGCAGGGCTATGATGTAGGAAATGAAGAAGGGGTTGGAAATCCACATGTGCTGATCCTCAAGGCCGGGGATGCCCAGCAAGTGGAAGACTGTGTGGCTAACACCAGTGTGGTTTAAGGTAGTCATGCCTGGATCAGATGGCCTGGCATCTCACTTCCTATTCAAAGACAGAGAGGAAAATTTAAATTATACTCAAAAGTCTTTCTTACCAAAAAAGACTTTTCACATCTATCTGATTCTATTCAATGCCAGGACCTATGACATTAAAGGTGAATAAGATATGATTTGCTCTCTGAGGAGTTCTTAAGCTCAGAAATAAGGTTGACATTTATATAACTAACTAACATTAAATGATTAAGTCAACATATAGTTATACCATATAAAAATTATAATATGGAAAAACAAGAGAAGGAAGGATGCTCATAGTTCATATTTGTAACGGCCTTAAGAATGACTTTCTATCTGAACTTAACCTTGAAAATAGAGTAGGATGCATGAGTCCCTTCCAATGTCTAAAATGTTTACAGTAATCAGGATCTGGTGCCAATGTGGAGTGTTCTCTTAACAATTTTATTTCTATTGCCAATTATTTGGATGTAAATATTCAATAAGAATTCACTACTCTACTAAAATAGAGTATACCACATAATAGTATATCATATACTTATTAAACTTAACATTTACATAATGTTTTTGATGCCAAGTGAAAATACTTGTTATATAACATTAAGTATAAAAAGTTAGGCATACAACACCTGCAGTGTTCAGAATATGTGAAAATATGCTTACGTGACCAAACATTGTAATTATGAACTGTTTAGCTTAATGGGTATGATTAGTGCTCATTAAAATGCTTTTTTGTTATTTTATATTTTTAAATCAATAGACATTTTTGAAATAGTGACTATAATTATTCAAATGTTAAATTAAATAGAAACAAACTTTAAAACAATGTAATTAGAGTTTGATTTTGAAACACTACTGAGGAACACCAAGGAAACAAAAGATTAATAATTTGACTTACTTTATTCAAAGTCTCATATGTAACTAAAATTAGTGGACAGGCAAAATGAGGAAATGTTTAATAAACATTATTTTCTTGGATGACTAAAATATTTGAAATTTTCTACATGTTTATAATAATAAAATGGTTAAGTAAATTATGATTCTTCCATAAACTTGTATATTTTATAGCCAGCTGAAATTATGTTAAAATACTTATATTATAAATCTATGTGAAAAACTAGTTTCATATATGTTAAAAACATAAATAGATTTCACATAGACTATGTATGTAATCTATGTGAGAAAGTTTCAATTATGTAAAAATACATATTAAAAACAAGGAAAAAGGAAGGCATATCACATTACAGAAATAACAAGTATAACTTCTATATGCATTTCATTATCTTCAATTATTTTAAAGTGATAATTTCAAAGTTTTATAGTTTACAAAGAAACGTATTTTGAACATCTGGATTTAGCACCTACTCTTTTAGATGATACAATGGACACTAGGGAAGTGATGTATACAGAATGCATAGCCTGCACTCAACTGGGAAATATACTGTAAATAAATAAGCACAATGACCTATAAAATATGCTTTTTGAAAAGAGTATGCCTGGCTAAATTACATATCGCATGTCTTTGTGTGAATATAATGGAGAGGTGATAAAAATTCCTGCAGAGATGTATAGTTTTGGCATGAGATTATGTCCACATTATTTTGCTAAGTGAGAAAGGTGCATTCTCGAAGAGTAGGTGAAGTATAGTCAAAGTAAAAAATGTGTTTAACCTGCACACACATATACAGTAGAAAACATAAAAACATCTAAAATATTAGCAATAAATATCTCTATTTTGAAAAAATGGGTATTTTGTACAGATTTTACTTCTAATACACTGTCTAAAGTGAGATGAATGAGGAGTTTCAAGAATGAGAGAATGCTTGACTGTATCATATGTTGCTGATGTGTCATGTATGATGTAGACTTAGTATTGACTATTTAATTCAGCAGTGTGGAGGCTACCGTGACATGCAGTTCAGTGGCATAGGAAAAAATGTCTGACTGAAGTGTGATCAAGAAAATAGAAAGATATTGAATCCTGAATGTACAGACCACTTTTTCAAGGTGTTTTTCTATAATGGAGAGAGAAAAAGAAGGAGAAGGAGAGAGATGAAGACCAGGAGGAAGAAGAGGGGGGAGGTAGAAGAAAAGTTATAGATAAATGTGGGTACCAGAGATTTTTGTCTGCTTCTCTCTCTCCCTTTTTCCAAACCTCTTCACCCCATCAAAGCATAAAACAAAATAATGATAATCTAGCAATTACCCACAATTCATCTCTTTTCAAATACATATCTAGAGTTATAGGCTATTATAGATGAACTAGTTTATTTCTCAGTCTCTGAGTGAGAAAGCTCACTGAGCCACAGAGAAATTGATCTCTTATTATAGATCAGAGACTTTGAAAAGTATGTCCCCAAGTTCCCTGTGGACTTGCTCTAGAAACATATACTAGTGAAATTGTTATCTAGTCTTAACTGTCCCTCACCTACTAGGGCTTCTAAAGCTCATCTTATGTATGTTTGGTTTCCATTTCCAAAGTCATATCTCTTTTGGAAACAAGATACAAATCATCTGTTCCCTGATCTGTTTGGTCTTGATCCCATAAATGATGAGATTTAGCATAGGAGGAGCCACAATGCAGATACTGGCCAGCAGGATGTGGACATGGGGTGAGATGTGGCGTCCAAACTGCTGAGTGAGGGCTGAGAAGATCCCAGGCCTATAAAAGAGGATGAAGACACAGACATGGGAGCCACACGTTTTGATAGTTTTTTGGTGAGCATCTTGGGAAGGAATGCAGAAGAAAGCACAAAGAATAAGCATATATGACACAATAATTAGAAAAGTATCTAAAATCTCTGTTGACAGTAGGACAAAAATTTTATACCCGATATTTACTCGTATGTCATCACAGGAAAATTTGGCCAATCCAATGTGCTCACATATATTGTGTGGAAGAATATTACCTTTGCAAAAGGTCAGTCTTTTCGGAAGAACTGTCATGGGGACTACCATACAATAACTCCTCAGAACAATGGTCACACCAATTTTCCCAATCAGTGTGTGTGTAAGAATATGTAGCATATGGCAATGTAGTGCTCAAACGCCATTGCCAACAGGATCCCTGACTCAGACATGAACATGGAAGTGAGGAAGAATACCTGAGTGGTGCAGCGATCCAGGGATATCTCCCCAGAATGAAACTAGAAGATGGTCAAGGCCTGAGGTACTGTGCATGTAGAGAAGACAACATTTGTTCTGGCCAGCATGCAGAAGAAAAGGTACATGGGTTCATGGAGGCTGCTCCTTGAGAGGATAATAAAGATGAGCAGGCTGTTCCCAAGCAAGGCCACAACATAGGAAATGAAGAAGGGAATGGAAACCCACAGTGCTTTTCCTCTAGGCTGGGGATGCCTAGCAAGTGGAAAACTGTGGAGCTAACAGCAGTGTGGTTCAAGGTAGTCATGCCTGGATCATATGTCCTGGGACCTTACTTTCTGTTTATTGACACAGTCAACATTTCAAACTACTCAAAATTTATGGCACTTATCTGATTCTTTTTCATAGTCAGTGTGCCAGGAACAACTAGGATGAAAAAAAGAATAGGGTAGTGTTTGATTTTTTTCAGTGAGGTAACAATATTACAGAGAAGATAGATGTTTATATAGCCAACTAAAATAATATGGCAAGTAAATATATTAGTGGTAGAAAAAAAACTACTATGGAAACTCAGTGAAATGGATAATTTAGTCTCTTTGGCTGTAGGATGTCATTGGATGAAGGTAGATTAGGTGGAGAATAAAATGATGTCATTTAGGAATTTAAGGACAGACTATTGTCATACAAATATTTAATAGATTTAAAAAAGTTTGCAATCCCATGCAGTTGTGTGATTGTATCTACTTTGCAATGATAAAAAGATAGAAACAAAAGTACATTGGCTCTGATTACAAATTAAGGAGCTTGGATGCTATCCTGGAGGGAGGTGGTCAAAAATCATTAGTTTTTAAATTGGAGAGCATTAGATCTCACTCTTCTTACTTCATGCCAGACAAAGGTCCTAATATCTTCAAACATTTACCTTAAGCCCCATAGCCCTCTAGTCTGAATGGGGTACTCCTGTTTTACCCCCTAAAAGGTTGCCCGCATCAATAAATAACTTTTCACTTGCTTCGAATATAGTCTTTATAGTCTAGAATATGATGAATGAAGTGTTGAGCACTCGGGAGCAGAGATTTTTATGCATTTGCCTGAAGGCTCCAGGAAAAGCTACTACCCCAGGGAACTCAGATTTATTTTTAACAGCACCCATCACATACGCATGGATCAAATTATTATGGCTCTCCATGTTTGCCAACACCACCCCTCCTACACAACTCCATCCCTGGACTGGGTGTGCACATATAACAGTGAATAAACTGTTAGTGACATTACAGCAAATTTTTCTATTTCTGTCTTAAAGCAAATTAGTAAGTATTAACCCTATTTTAAATCAGCACAACTAAATCCATGACCAAATATGTAGATTTTAAAAACACTTATCCCCCTAAGTTTTTCTTTGTACTTCTGACAAAATTAAAATAAAATTTATACTTTATTTTCACATTATTTCATATTCTAGACACTAAAGTAATAAATTTTAATTGTTAATGTGAGAAAATTTTAATGACTTTATTAAAATTTTAATGGTCTTTAATGTATTTATATGAGTCAGGGTATAATGAAGAAATAATCTCCATGCTCCTCTCCTATGGCTACCAGCAAATCAAATAATACTCATGTACATTTCACTATAACTTTTTGTTGAAAACATATCTTCACTCTTTAAAATATATTCTTTGTGTTTTGTATTCATGAAGTTAGTCCAAGTAAGTGATATGTGTATATTTGTAAAGAGGAGACTGCTGTGTGTTCATGAGTGTGAATGGTGATACATTCTTAGATTTCTATTTAAATTAGAACTTATCAGAAAGGCTCCCTCTTAACTTATAGATATGTTTTATAAAATGTTATTTTCCCATTAAATGTTTATTTTGAGAATATTAAAACACAGAAATTATATATAAATATTATCATAAGTTCCAGTGAAACTTTCATGTAGATTCAGTCATTTTAACAATTGGCCTCTCTTTCTTTATTCTTAGTCTAATTTTTGCTGTACTACATGAGTGAAATATATAGAGATCACAAGCCTTCATTCTTAAATATTTAGCATGTAATTTCTAAGGACAATTTCTTACATATAGCAGCGAAATGATCAAATTCATGATATTTAACATTGACACAATGTTAAATAATCCAATACACAACACATATTCAAAATTCACCCATTGTCCCCAAATTCAGGACCACATATTGAATTAAGTTGACATATATTTACTCTCCTTTAATCTGGAACAATTCTTCAAACTTTTACTGTCTTTCATGATGTTTCTTCCTCTCCATGATTGTGGTATATGCTTCCATTTATTTCAATTATTCAATTTATTCCTTCAAATGATGTATTTTTAATTTAACTGGGATGATTATATGTACTTACCTTAACAAAAGAAAATTTTCACTATCTGCGTTTCTTTTCTGAACATCATTGTTATTAGTTTCATTTCACCATTACTTAAATAATTTTGTTAAAAACGAGGCACTTAAGGTCAGGCATGCCAACTTGCCACCACTCAGGACGACCTCTCCAGGCACCTTTCCCCTCAGATACTTGCTTTTCCAGCAGACTCCGCGGGGGATCTTCCCATTGCCCTAGGGGACACAAGATGACTGACGCAGCTAAGAGAAACCCAAGGGCTGACTCACCCCACACTAGGGGGCGCCTGGTTCTCCCGCTAGACAGGGAGCGGTGGTGGTACAGATGTGCTAACTATGGAGCCACCCTACCCTATCTATGTCTTTTGATTGTAGTATTTAATCCATTTATATTTTAAGTGATTATTGATAGGAATATAGTTATTGCCAGTTTTTTATTCATATTTATGTCCCTCCCCCCTCTTCTTCCTAAAGAAATCTCTTTAACATTTCTTATAATACTGGCTTGTTGGTGATAAATTCCTTAAGCTTTTTCCTGTCTGGGAAGCTCTTTAACTCACCTTCAGTTTTAATTTATAGCCTTGCTGGGTAGAGTAATGTTGGTTTTAGATCCTTGCTTTTCATCACTTCGAATATTTTGTGCCAGTCCCTTCTGGCCTGCAAAGTTTCTGTTGAAAAACCAGCTGACGTTCTTATGTGAGTACTAGCTGATTAACTAGCTGACTTTCTCTGGTTCCTTTCAGGATTCTTTTTGTCCTTAACTTTTGGCATTTTAATTATAATATGGTATGGGCCTATTTGGGTTTCTCTTGTTTGGGACTCTTTGCACTTCTTGGACTTGTATGTCTATTTTCTTTGCCAGGTTAGGGAAGTTTTCTGTCATTATTTCTTCAAATAGGTTCTCAATTCCTTGGTCTCTCTTCTTCTGGTACCCCTATGGTGAAAATTTTGGGATGCTTGATGTTGTCCCAGAGATCTCTTAAACTCTTCTAATTTAAAATAATTTTTTTCTTTTTGCTTTTTTGATTTAGTTTTCTGCTACCTTGTCTTTCAAATCGCTGATTCAGTTCTCTGCTTCATCTATTCTACTGTTAATTCTTTTAGTGTATTCTTCATTTCAGTTACTGTATTCTTCATTTCTGATTTTTTTATGGTTTCTATACTTTTTTTTATGATTGTCTCTGTTTAAGTCCTTACTGAGCTTGTCTGTTCTTTCTCTAAGTTCATTAATTTTTCTTATAACTAGTGTTTGAAATTCTGTTTCTGAATGATTGCTTGCCTCTATTTAATTTTTTTTTCTGGAGTTTTCTCCTGTTGTTTCATTTGTGACAAGTTTCTTTGCTTTCTCATTTTAGTTGCTTCTTTATATTCATTTCTATTAGGTAGATTTGTTAGGTAATCCAGTCTTGGCAAGGTAGCCTTATGCAGTAAGTGCCCTGTGTGGTCGAGTGACACAGTCTCCCTGACCACCTGTGCTGGAGTATCCTTTGTGTGAGTTGTGTGTGCTCTCCTGTTGTAGTTAAACCTTGATTGCTGTTGGCATGTCAGAGTGGAATAAACTCTCGGGTTGACCAGCTGTGAGGATTGGCCATGTCTCAAGGTTATGAGCTGCTATGTGGGGGCTGACCCCTGTGAGGTCTCAGGAGTCACCCAGGTAAAGTGAGCAGGTTTCATGAGGTCAATGCAAATTCAGATTTGGTGCCAGTGCTGAGCGTGTACCCACTTGCAAAAGTCTCAGATTACATTGAGGCCAGCTACTTCCTGATGGGGCTCACAGACCCCCGTGATTTGTTCAAGAGACACTACAACTTGGGTCGGTGCTAGTTACCCTCCACGGAAAGATTTTCCCCAGGTGTGAGAGTTGGGACCGTTGATTGCTGTCCAATGCACTCCCTGGAGAGAACGCAGGGTGGGGCTGGTTGTCGGGCAACAAATTTGCTCCTAGAAATTTACAAGTTGTTTGGGAGTCACAGGATGGAACTAATCGGATCTCTCCAGGCTAATGCAGATTCAGAATTGACCGTATTGGGGGAGGGTTCGACACAGGTAAATTGGCACCTGCCTGTAGGCTGCACAGGAGGAAGGTTCCACCAAGGGGCAGTGGCACTGTCCCTCCAGCCCTTGCCCTCAAGGCACAAAATTCAGTCTTTCTCCATTTGTCTCTTGAACCTTCCGATTTGCTGACCCGCTGCTGGAGCCCAGGGTGAGAGTATCTGTGAGAAACTAAGTTTGTGCACAGGCCCTTTAAGAGGATATTTGGATTTTCAGGTTCCTTCTGTTTAACCAGGATGGTCAGAATCCCCATTGATTTTTACAGTCAGATTTTTTGAGGACTCCTTTTCCAAGCACTGGAATCCTGGGCTGAGAAACCCTGGTATGGGTCTGGGGCCCCTTGCTTCTTCAAGGGCACATCTGCAACTGAGATATTTCTTCTGAAATATCTCCCAAGTGCAAGCCCAGCCTGTTTCCTATCTCTGTCCCTCCTACCGGTCTTGATATATTCAGCTATACTTCAGGTGGTTCTCCAAGTTGATTGTTCTATAATTTGTAATTTTAATGGGAGAAGGCAAGCATTGTGTTTACCTACCCTGCCACCTTCGCCCACTCAATAATGGCATTTTAAAGGAAGAATACATGCTCATATTATGTATAATGATGCTTAATTGTGTTAAATTCAGATTATGTATATGTTTTTGGCCAGAATACTACATAAGTGATGTTATGTCCATCTCATTGTATAACATCAGCAGGTAACTGATTTAAAATTTTATCCCATTATTGGGGATGTTATCATTGATCAACTAAATAAAGTGGGTCCACAAGATTTCTCTACTATAAAAGTATCTTCTTCACATTGAAATTAATGATATAATCTTGAGGAGATTCTTTGATACTGTGAAATATATCGTTCCTTAACAAACCTACATCAAGTGGTTTAAATATTCACTGGCAATTCTTGACTAAATCAGTTTGTGTACTGATGGTTGCAAATGGTGGCTTTTAAGCTCAATATTTCCCATTAATTTATTAGATGGTATTTCATTATAAATAAGAGGCTTTCAGTTTACTGTTTGTTGGTTTTTTGGATTAGTATGGACTCATGGATTCTTTTTTATTCAATAACTTGTATAATCCAGTGCTATGATTATTCATTTTGGTACTCAAATTCTTCCAGGTTTGACTAGTGAGAGCCACATCAAACTGTCTCTTGTAGCCTTTGCTATTTCTCTATCATTTTTTGAGCACTGCCTTATGTTTTAATACAAGATGTTCCAGAAACATCTTGTAATTTTCCACCTCAGCCTTAAAAGAAAATATTTCTCCAAGATCCCTTACTTTTAATGGTGAGTAGTATTGGAAAACAAGTATGAGCACTAGGTGTGCTCACTATTACTTCAGTGCCATTGTTTCTAGCCATTTTCATTTATTAGTGTCAGAAAAAACAAAAGCTCTTTTTCTTTTTCTCTCTCTGAATCATTAAGTCATACCGATTCTATCGTAAATAAAATTATTTTCTTAATTTTGATTGTTTATTGCTAGTGTATTAAAAAAATGGATTTTTGAGTATTGTATGTTCTTTGAGCATGCATCCTGCCCTAGGCTTGAGTGAAGATTTCTAGACTTCCAGTTATATGTAGAAATCTTTCAAAGCTCATATTCCCTCACATAATTCTCTTTCCAGATTCCCCTACCCCCTCAATCTGTTGGTGTTTCTATTGTTTGCCTCAACTGTAATCTTTTGTACCTGGTGGTACAATGGCAGCAAATGCCCAGTTCACTACCTTTCAGTGTTTTGAGAAACATCCTTCACATAGCTGCTTTTATGTGAAGAGTTTGGAGTTAGGCAAAACAAATGTGAGCACGTTGTGTTAGTTCACCAGGTTAAACAAGTTAAAGCAGACAAACAAAATTCCTCAAGAACAAGGTTTACTCTGCTCCCTCCAGAGGCAGAGACCCACACAGGAATGCTGGTTGCCTTCTTCAAGCCTGCTACTGAGCTGGGGAGGGGCGTTGATTAAGGGTAAGCTAAAATGCCACAAAGGTCTCCTACCAAGTTTAAACCATCTTTTTCTCAATTCAACATTTGCTTGGATGTTGTAAGATTTAACTTTTTTTATAGAGTTTTGAGAAAATTGATTCTGACAGATTTTACTAATTTTTTGGTGTTTCTGCAAAAGAACAGGTCTTTAGAGTTCCCTACTCTGTCCTTTTTGACAATTAAGCACAATCTTTTCTATAGATGGCGAACTTTTGGATCACCATATGTCTCCCATCTCCACACCTTAATTGCTATCTCACACTATACATAAAATTTAACTCCAAAGAATCATAGAGCGACTGTTAGAGTTAAAATAGAAAACTTCTAGAGTAAATCATAGAAGAAGCTCTTCATAATCTTGGGTTTGGCAAAGGATTTTTAAAATATGACATAAAACTCAAAGTATTAAAAAATAGTAAACAAACTGAATTTTATTTATTAGGTTAGATAACAGACAAAAGGAAATAAGCGCTGCTTACAAATTTCTTAAGTATAGAGATGTAGAAAAGTTAGAAATAAAAAGATAGAAAAACATTTACCATATAAACACTGACTAGATGAAAGCCAATATTGCTATATTAATAAAAAAGAAAGTGGACCTTAGGATAAGAATTATAAGTAGAGATATAGAGGGATATTTCATAATAATTAAGGCATAAATTCACTACAAAGACATAAATACTCTAAATCTATATGTACCAAATAGCATAGCTAAAAAATACATAAAGTAAAAATTGATAGTACTAAAAGGAAAAAATAATCAAATCCAGTATAATAGTGGGAGACTTTGACACACCTCCCAATAGATGAAAGACAGAGACAAAAGATTAAAAGGACTAATAAGGGTACAGAGGGTAATCAACATAATTTAAAAAATATTTGATATTTATAGAATACTACATTCAATAACAAGAGACTACACAATCTTTTCATATGCACATAGAGCAAGCAGTTATCAAAAACTGACCATGTGCTAGGTTATAAAGCAACCTTTATCAAATTTCAAAGAAATGAAATTGTTCAGAGCATGTTGTTTGGCTATAGCAGAATTAAAAGGAAAATCAATTGCACAAAGATTATTTTAAAATCTGCAACTGTGTAAAAATATACTTCAAAATAACCAATTGGTCAAGAAGTCACAGAGAAATATTTTAAACTATATTAAAATGAAAAAAGGTATCAAAATCTGTAGGATACAGCAAAAGAAGTGTTGTTTTTAGATACTGTTTTTGTTTATTTGATTGTTGTAGACTGTTTCTGTGCCAAAGATCAGCTAGATGTCTAATCTTAAGGTCTTTTTGAGCCTACACCTTTTCCTGGGTATGCTTGGTTACTTTTCAAATGCCCCTATTATGCAGTTGCCTTTCGCATGTTTTAATCTTTAATATCTGGCTCCCAAAAGGGGAAAAAATGAAAAATGAAGGGGAAAATGGGTGCTGGCTCTTTAAATTGCCTGGCATTCACTTTGTTTGGCGGAAGGTGCAGCAACAATGGCTGCCTGCCTCTTTGCACCTCGGAGATCAGAAGCAGCAGTTGGTAATCAGAATACAGATTCCAACATTTGGAGGATAGAATTTTTTTTGTCCACCCTGGCTCCCACCAGCTGCATACAAGCTGCCCCAGAAAACAATGCACAGCTGCCTGCAATAGGGCTGAGGGTAGAGGATGAGTAGCTGCTACTGTGATACGAAATGAAAGTGACCAAAATTGACTATAATTTACTGTCCATGTCTTCCCGTGGAAGTTTAAGCCTCGACAGACTCCAGAGTTCCAAAACTGCTATATCATACAGGTTCTACCAGTGCAATTTTTGTCTCCATATAGAGACAGATTCCTGGTGATTCATACCCAACTGTCCTCCCAATTTCTCTGGAGAAAATATTAGGTTAGGAGTGAAAGACTCTTGAGTACGGAAAGCCACAAAAATGCATGGGTAAAATTTAAGGATAGAGATCTAATAACAAGTTGCCAAAAGACCAGGTGTCAAGAGAAAAAGGTAGCAAGAAGCAGGCATAATGAGGTGTCTCACGTGAGACTGTGGCCAAGTTGGTGGAGTCATGACCCAAGGGAAGTGGGGCAATCCATCAAAAAATTCAAAGTTTGTTAGAGATGCTTCATAGATAAAAAATAGTTCTGATAAATAAGGTATGTTTCTAATGTTTAGAAAATCCTGACTTAGGGAGGATGGATTATGTAGGCAAGGTATCGCTACCCCTGGCATACTCTAAGAAATTTCAGGTGAGGGGGATAGGGAAAGTGCTCAGCAGCACAAAGCAGAGGGATATCTGGGGCAGGCTCAGGAATACTCTTGGAAAGAGGCATGGGGATGAGTCTTGTAGGATTAATTAGAATTGGAGCAGCAGTTGTTCTAGGCAACTGTTTCCAAAGACCATCCCCCCAGCTCTTCAACTTTTTCCTATAGTTCCAAAACAAATTCCCTTGGCTGTTCCTTTTCTCAAAGCCTTCATCAGCTTCTGAAGGCTGTTCTCCATCTAACTTCTGATTATGCTTGATCTCTGGCTCTGTTCTTCCTGCTTTCACCTGTTCTTTGGTTATTAGGTCTATGGGTTATCACTGTGCCGCATTCTTTTTTGGTGCCACTTTTCCATTTCCTCTAGGAATATAGCATTCCCTGAAAAAGGTAGGTTTTTTTTGTTTGTTTTTTAAAACAGCATCTGTGTGATCATGCAATGTACAGGAGGCAATTATCCACTGCAGGAAACGAGGAAACATTTTTATCAGGTTGTCTATACTTGCCCCAATTCCAGCTTCCCTAGACTTTCCTCTTAAGAGAGAAGAGTCAATTTAGTTAAGTCACTCTGTATTTTCTAAGGGGTAATCTGGTGTCCAAAGAGAATAGAAATTTTGGCTCCAGAAATTAAAATGGACAGAGAGAGAGGGAGAGGAAGAAAACTTCAGTTATGAGCTATTAAAATTTTGTTTTTGGTGAAGAGCTAGGCATTTTATTGAGATAATTTATTTTTAATTTATTATTGCAAATATTATACATATACATAGTTTAAAAACTCTCCTATAAGGCTTACAATAAAAAATAGAATTTCTCTGCCTCATCCCACCTGATTCCTGCTCCTCAGAAAAAACACTTTAACACTTATTGTTGTTTCTTTAGTATTTATCTCCATGTAGATAAACAGCATGTTTATATCATTATTTCTTGATTTATATATATATTTAATCATTGTTTATATGTGATCCCCTGACTTTCTTATATGGAAAACAAGTATTTAGCTTTCTTACAGGTAACCCTTCTGGCCCCCCAACATTTAGACACCTGCAGACTTCCCTTTTTCTAATTTTATTAATAGAGTTATATCATAATTTTTAAGATACATATTTATGTTTACATTATTATGATTATAATAACAGAGATAAGTAACATATAATCACATTTCTTTTCTTCTATAAAAGTTTTTTCTTCCCTGGAGTAAATAATTGTCTATTTTTTTTGTGCTTAATTTTTATGTGCCTTATTTTCCACTAGAAATATCAATTATTTCAAAACAAGCTTTCCCCCTCCCCAAGACTTCCTTTAGGTGTCCTCTATCTCCTTGATGCAGTCTAGATTCACAATCCTCTAAGACTTCACAGGTCAGCTCTCACCATTACCCAAGGAATTCCCTCATTTCCTCATAGCCTATTTCTCTCCTGTATTGTATCACTTTGTTTTAGCTCTTCTTGTTGGAGCCTCTGTTTCCCTATTTTTGGTTCATTTCCTCATGTTGGTGGTGCTTATCTTCTAGTAGCTTCCCGTGAAAGGGTTAACGGAGGGTAAATCTATTGAGGTCTTTGAAGATGCTAAATAACTTTTCCTACTCTTAAAATTTTTGAGTTATTTTGATGTAAAATTCTGGATTGAAGTAATTTGACATGAAGTCTCTCTCTCTCCCTAAACAAATTCTATGCCTACACAGAGAAACTCTAATCACTTTTCAGTGCCTCATTCTTAAATCAAAATGAATTGTAAGATCTGAATAAAGGGTTATGTAAACTAGCATTACCAGGCACACAGAAGTTCACTGAGGTTTCACTTTGTTTAGTATGTAGCCATTCACTTAATCCTCTGCTTATAGCATAGTATCTCTACCTCAGTTATGCTTTGATTCTCAAGAATTTTCCAGGCTTACCCTCACCAGGGGATAAACCTCCAGTATTTTTCTGGTAAGGAAAGTGGTACCTGGATGAACAGGTTGGGAAAGAGGATCCCATACTCTAATTGCTCTTTATACAAACTTTAAACCAATAATCTTTAAAAACAATCCATCTTTATCTCTATTTAGAGAAGTATCTGATACCTCTGATTCTTGAGACTGTCTGGGTTTTACAGTGAAAATTGTCTTGATTCTTGTTTTCAACTTGAAGCTATTAGTTTTATCCTATCTAATTAGTCAATAGTCATCCATCTGCTTTCAAAATGTATTACCACTTCTCCGTTATTATCTTTTCTGTTTTTTATGTTTATGATGTTTTTGTTATTTTACCAACATTTTAGAGGGTATTAGGAGGAAACCGTGGTAAATTAACATATTAATTTAATATATTTAATAAAAAAACTCAAGGAAAATATTTATATATTATCTTTTAATCTTTATCTCTTTAGGTGAAGTTAGAGTCCATATCAGCCTGCTTCAGGAATGGCTATCTTCAATAACACTAGTGTTAACCACATAGTCTTCTATCTGCTGGGCATTCCAGGTTGAGAAGACCTACACGTGTGGATTTCCATCCCCTTCTTCATCTCCTAAGTCTTTGCCCTCCTTGAAAATGGTCTTCTCATTGTCATTATCCTCAACAAGAGCATGCTCCATGAACCTATGTATCTTTTCCTCTGTATGCTGGCTGGAGTTGACATTGTCTTTGCCACAACAACAGAACCTAAGGCATTGGCCATTTTCTGGTACAATAGTAGAAAAATTTCTATTAATAGCTGCAGTGCCCAGCTTTACTTCCAGCATTCCTCCTTCATTTCTAAGTCAGGCATCTTGCTGATTATGGCATTTGACCGCTACATTGAAATATGTTACCCACTGAGGTACACCATGATACTCACCCACTCTATGATAGGGAAAATTGGTGTGGCTGTTTTTTTGAGAGCACACTGTACAATTTTTCCCATGATATTTCTTCTGAAGAGGCTGACTTTTTGCAGAAATAACATCCTACCACATACATTCTGTGAACACATCGGCTTAGCCAAATATGCCTGTGATGACATCCGAATAAACATCTGGTATGGAATTTTTGTTTTAGTGTCAACAGTGATCCTAGATATTATCTTCATTTTTGTTTCCTATGTTCTGATTCTCCGTGCTGTCTTCCATATCCCTTCCCAAGATGCTTGTCACAAAGCTCTCAACACATGTGGCTCCCATGTTTGTGTCATCATCTTATTTAATGGGCCTGGGATCTTCTCAGTCCTCACTCAGCGCTTTGGACGCCACATCCCCCTACATGTCCATATCCTGCTGGCTAATATCAGCATGCTTGCTCCACCTATGCTGAATCCCATCATTTATGGGGTTAAGACAAAACAGATACGAGACCAAGTGGTTTACGTGTTGTCTTTTAAGCAGAAATGACTTTGGGGATAGCAGAGATTGATTTCTCAAAAATTTTGGTCCTCCATTACATGTCCTTTGGCAGCAGTGAACAAGAGAACTAGAACTAAGTCACTAGGAAAAATGGCTCATTGAGTTATGGGTCTCTGGAGCAACCCACCTGAGACTATGAGATTGGCTTCTCTGATCAATCTGAAAGCAGTACATGTGGGTTGACTGAGAAACTTACAGCTTATTATTTGGAGAATAGACAGGTTGCTCTCTTGTAGTTATGGCTAACTCTGTAATATTAAAATCAACTTTGGGAAAAGTCTAGTTTAGATAAATAGTAAATTTTCCATCTTTAGCTATGGCAAGCCCTGAGCCAGCTCACCACATCCCTGGGCACCCATGTAAAACTGTCATTCCTTCATATGCTTTCTCAAAATATGATGAGTGTTAAGAGGATGTTTAGGGAGCTGTGCTCCTAACTATTGACTTTTGGGAATTTCTTAAAGATCATTCCCCTTAACGTGGTACAGAAAAATTCAGACTTTCTTCCAGCAACAATTTCTGTATCACTTTCATGCAATTTGTGTTTCAGTCTTAAAGAACTATATATCTCGAATTTTTTCATATTCAGTCATGATTTTAGGTGTATTACTGCATTTTCTCTAAGTGATCCATTTGCCTGGAATAACCTCTCTTCTCCTTGACCTTTTGATGAGCTCCCATCATTCATCTTTCAGTGCCTACCTTGGTGTCACCTACTCAGTGAAGTCATTATTGACCACCTCATTTCAAGATTAAGTACTACTTCCTCTGTGAGGTAATACTATATTGTTGATACTTATTTGGGAAACATTTACTCCTTTTTATATGAGTAACCCATAGAAAAATAAAAAATAAAATTAAAATTAAAATTATACACAATCCCACCAGAGAAATTTACTGTTCCATTTTACATGACAATACACCTAGAAATCTATAATAATTTTTAGTATATTTTATATTTTTAAATTATTTACTAAAAAGGTAGTCTTAAAATTCCTCTTTTATACTAGTAGAGATAGTGTTAATACTTACATTTTTTAATACTTATGTTTTTCTAATCATTAATAATGTGTTATTCTAGGGACACTTTTATATATAAAATTTGTCATGTGTGTATATGTATTAAGCATTGTGTGATTTTAGCTTTAAAGAAGAATTACTAAGGCAGGGGAATGAAAATTTTAGGTTCCTCTGGCACACTGGAAAATTGCATCTAGAGAGGTTATTATTAATTTTCACACTTGTTATAAATACATAAAAGTGCCAAAACATTTGCATCCTTACTAATATTTAGTAAGTAGTCTATTTAGAAAAACTTGCTATATGATAGAGTAAAGTTAACTTATTGTCCTTTAACTTAATTTAGTTAATAGATACATTGAACAATTTTTATTGTGCTTATTGGGTATTGTATTTCTTTGTGGATTAATAGTAAAGACCATTTATTGAACTTGTGGAAAGCTTATTCCATACCTAATTTAGTTAATCTCTACATCAGACTCATTATTGTTTCTACTATTTCCATTTCCTAGACATGTAAATTGAGGCACAGAGAGGATATATAGCTTCCCTAAGGTGTTAATATTTATTGAAAATATTTTCTCAGGTTATAATTTTTGTAATTTTCTTTGATTGGTTTAGTTGTCTTTTGTTTTACTTAAAGAGCTATACAAAATATTTTCAAATTCATCATTTTCTTTCCTTTGTAGGTTTTATTGTTTTAATCTTAAGACTATTTTCTTCAACCTAAGATTTGATTATTATTCTTAGATTTTCTTTTAGTTTTTTAATCATATACTTTTTAATATTTAATTGTCAAAGAACTAATGTTAATAAATAAACAGAAATAGACAAAAATAATGACAATGACAATATCAGAAAACAGGCATAATTGTGAAATTTTAATATGTTTTTTAGTCTTTCATGATATCTTTCTACACGTGATAAGTTAGCTTTCTGTAAGATTAAATAACATGATGTTATACAATAAAAATGGTGCAAATTTTCTAATATGTAGTATGAATTAAATACTAGATAGAACAGCTTATTAGTTGTACTGTTCAAACCTTCTATATACATGCCAATTAAAAATGATTCAGTAATTATTGGGAAAAGTGTTAAATTCCTCAAAATAATTATTATGTACCAGTTTCTTATAATTCTTGTATTTTTGCTCTGGAACAGGTAATCTAAATATGACAATTTTGATATTGTCCATATACTGTTTAGTCAATTATGAATATAGCTACCTAAGTATATTTTCCTGTTTTTCTATTGGTGAGTGTTTTCTTAGTAAATCATTTTATATTCTTTACTCCCAAGTATTTTGTGCCCATATGGTTTGGGTTGATGTCCCTTAAACCACAGAAAACTGGATTTTTGGCCTTTATATCTGATAATGTTTGCATTCTAACTGATAAGTGTAGTCCAGTTGTGCATCTTATGAATTTAAAATATTCTTTTTAAAAGTTCTATAGTCTATCTTTATCATCCAAGTCATTTAATCTTTAATACTTTGTGTCTTTGTTTCTTTGTATCACATTGGGATACATTATTCTAATCTATCTTCAAGTCTAATGATCTCTTTAGCTCTATCTAATAAGCTATTTAACCAATCCACTGAGTTTTAATTTTTTTTTTTAATTTCAAGGATTGCGTTTAAAAATTAGATATTTTCAAGAACAGGACAAATAAACAGAGACTCGTGTACATGGACTATAGACTACTGGTTACCAGAGGCTAGGGGGTAGGGGAGGAGGGGAGATGTAGAAGGGATAAAGAGGGTCACAATAGGGTGTAGGGGCAGGGTGAAGTGGGTAAAGGGGATCAAATATATGATAGCTGAAAGAAACTAGACTTTGGGTGGTAAACACACAATAGAATGTACAAATGTCAAATTATAATGTATACCTGAAAATTATATAATTGTATTTACCAATATTAACCCAATAAACTTAATAAAAAAATTAGATATTTTTAGAGCAGTTTTAGGTTTATAGAAAAATTGAGTGGGAAGTATAGAGAGATCCCATATACATCCTTCCCCCTCCCCTCCTTCCTCACCTTGTTTCCCTATTATTTGCATCTTGAATTAGTGTGGTACATTTGTTACAATTAAAAAACTGATACTGATACATGATTATTAATGAAAGTCTATAGTTTACATTAGGGTACACTCTTTGTGTTGTAAAGTTCTATGGCTTTTGAAAAGTGTATAATGACTTGTATCCATCATTATAATACAGAGTATTGTCAGTGCCCTAAAAATCTCCTGTGTATCCCCTATTTATGCCTACCTTGCTCTTCACCTAACTCCTAGAAACCATTGATTTATTTACTGTCTCCAGTTTTGCCTTTTCCAGAACATGATGAGGTTGAATCATAATAAGCCCATTGTCCCTGAAGAACTCAGAGATACAATCATTTCCCTGCATTTTTTCCTCCAGCATGGTACTCCGACCATTATACAAAGTCTGGTTGTAGGAACACCCTACCATCCAGGAAGGGGCATGGCTACAGTCTGTGGTTCCTGATGGCTGTGATGGACAGTTTTAGGTGAGAAGAGATGTAGCTTGGTGCCATGGTGGGCCCTTCTGCCCATGGGCATGAGGGGTGGGGTGTGATTGAGTGTGGGGATAAAGGAGACAGGAAACACTAAGTTTATTGATGAGAGACATAGGGAACAATGACAGAGTGCCTTAATCATTTGGTCACCTAATAGAGGCTATATTTGGAATCCTCCATTTCCTGAGCTCGGAGTCAGAGAGGACAAACCAAATGTTTCTGCAGAAGCTTTGTGACATAGTGGAAATAGGGGAATGAGAGGCAAGAAATTTTTTAATTCACTTCCTCTGTGACATTAGGAAAATTGCTTTTTCTTCTGTGGCCTTTGTACATAATAAATTATATGACAAGATTATTCTAAAGCAGTAGTTGGCATACTTTTTTTGTATAGGGTAAAATAAATATTTTAAGCTTTAAACAGTCTCTGTTGCAACTACTCATCTCTGTCCCATGAAAGCAATTGTCATAGACATTATGTAAATAACTAGGAATGGCTGTGTTCCAATAAAATTTTATTCACAAAAGTAGGAGTAGTCAGGATTTGGCCCGCAGGCTCCAGTTTGTTGACCCCGGCGTGAAGTGCCAACCAGTATTGACATTTTATATCTCTGACTTATGTTTGGACAAATCAAGAGTGGAACTCGTGAAGCAGAAGTATTATCCCATGGATTATATTTCTATGAGAGTCCTCCTTTCTGGCACAGGTAAGGGAACTGTAAAACTGGAGGCAGGGGTAAGAGTGGAATAACCTTGGGAAACTCTACCTTCCTGAAGAAACTGATTTAATGAGAGGAGTATTAGTACCCTGAATGAAGATAGGTAAATTTATGACTTAGATAAGTCTTAACTTATCTCTGTGAGAGTAAGTTTGACAGGGTAATGACTGTGTGTGGAGTTGGGTAGGTATATAACTGAGGGAAAGTTTAAAATATGTGTGTATGCTCTCAGTGAAGCACTGTTTATATGAATTGTCATCAAAATTTGTCTGAATAAATATATGTCTGGTATCTTTACAAATAAATGTGTGTGAAAATATGCATCTGAATGGTAGTTTGTGTGTGTCTGTGTATATACGGATTTGTAACAGGCAGAGCTGGAATTGAATCCTATATTATATTGTCTTACATGTCTTAGATGTTGTAGAATAGGAGAATAAGAAGGGAGTGGGGAGGAAGCCAAAGAAAGGTGGTTTAGGTAATCAATATAACAAGATGAAGTTTTTAAAGCTTTGACACTAACAATCTTGGATTCAAGTATCAGCTTAGCTACTAACAGGTTATTTGACTTCGGGCAATTATTTATCTGAGTCAGTTTCTTCATGTATGAACTAGTGACATAGGTTTGTTTCATAGGTTTGGTGCAATGGGTAAAATAACTATTAACAGTATTTAATGCAATTATTAAGACAAAGGATTATAATAATAAAAATTGGAGTTTACCAATAATAAGAAATGAAAAGTAACAGATTTGGCCATCATGATATAATAGAATATTTTAGAGAAGGAAGTTTTAGTGTAAAATAACTTTGGGTAAAGATTAAGAGGGTGGCAAAGGGAGAGATGAAGGGGCAAGAGACACTCGAACATATGTACACACTAAGAAGGAGCCAATAGAGAGAGAGAGAGTCTGAAATTCTAGAGCGACAGATTAATGGGGAGAGGTAGTTAAAGAGAGGATTGAAATCCGGTACACTTATGGAGAGCTAAGCCTTGAACAGGAGGAAGAAGAAAAAGATGATTAAAATATAAATAAATTTGTAGGTGGCAGAATGAGGGTGGGGGAGGTTAAGGGAATAAACAGATTGTTTATTTTAGTTTTTGAGTCAGGAGTTAGGAATCACCACACAGACCACATTACAATCACCTGATGAGGGGGACCAAAGTAGAGCAGGGAAACCTGGTGATTTGAAGAATGTTGTATCTAAATTCTAGCAGCACCATTTACCAGCCAGGTGACCTTAGCAGGGGACCTAGTTAAACTTCTAAGCTGTTTGCTCTGATATCAGTAAAATGAGAAAAATAGTTATCTCACACTATGGTGACTGAGATAATGTACACACACCCCCTGGCACAGAAAACCTCCTGTTTCCATTCTCCAACCTGCCTCTTCCCTTTCCCATTCATCTTACACAACAGGGCAAGAGAGAGGTAGCTAAAATGCTAACTTTGCCATGTTATTCTCTCACTACAAATCCTTCAGTTGCTTTTACTGCTTCAGCATAAATTCTAAACTCGTTAGATTAGTACTCAAAGCCCTTAATGGTTTGGCTGTTATCTCACTGCCTGACATTATTTCCTACCATTTCGTACCATGTCCTCTTTGCTATGGTAACCCTGAATCATTACAATTTTCCTCTAAACTATTTTAAGATCTCTGTGATTTTGCTCTTGTTTTTCCCACCTCAGATGACTTGACTTGAAAAACTCTAATTCTCCATGGTTCAACTCATGGTGACACCTTTAGAAAACCTTTTCTGAATTTCTAGAAAGCTTTCCATGTTTCCACAGCTCCGTGTTTAATTTTTCCTCATAGCCTACTATATCGCTCAGGTGTAGAGCTTCATTTGTTCCAACCTTAAAAGCTTAAACTCAAAAAAGTGTTTGTTGTCACCAGGTGTGCTGTTATGTCATTCCTGGCTTTCATACCAGTCAGGGTTCGACTGGAGAAAGAGCTAGTAAGAGATGAATTTTGAGATTTTTCGCAAGGAATTCACTTAGGCATTTATGGGTGCTGGCAAGGCAAGTCCTTAATGCACAGGGCAGGTCCTCAGGAAGAGCAAGCTGGAACTCTATTCATAGGTGGAATATCTTCTTTAGGGAAGCCTTAAATCTACTCTTAAGGTCTTTCACCTGATTGAATTAGGCCCCACCCAGTTTACTGAAGATAATCTCCCTTAAAGTCAAATGATTATGTCCCTTTAATGACATCTGCAAAATACCTTCATAGCAACCTCTAGTGTTTGATTAAAAAACTATGGGCTTATAGCCTAGTTAAATTGATATATCAAAAAACCATCATACATTCTATTTAGGTTGATATGCCCTTTAACCAACTCCATTATCAACAAGATGCGGTGGGGAGATAAAGGTAGAATGGGAAGCACAGTAGGCTGGATATTTAACTTGGCAATCTAAAGCATGCATAATTCACCCTTTCTTTAATGAGTGTGGCTCTTTTATACCAGCAGTGTGGAGCCACTTAACGATCAGATCTGTGTATGTTAGGAAGATTATCCCGGATGTGTATGAGAAAAAGTCCTGAATGAATTAGATTGAGGCCTAATTTACATAGGAAGATTTTTATAAATCATGTAAGATATATAATAGAGATCTGACCAAAGGCCTATGTGTGGAGAGAAAAAAATCAAAACTTGAGTCACATAAAGAAGGCAGAAACATGTTTTGGTTGATCCAGATGAGTTTGGCCCAAATACAGTTGTTTCATGGAGGAACTCATAAAGCAATCTGGGGTGGAAATATTGATGTCAAAAGTCATTTGACACAGATTTTCAGTGACCTCCTTGCCAGTCTGCTTGTTGGTATCCTGACATCTCTACAGAGACAGTGGTGGTTTAGTTCATGGGAAAATAAAGCAGGGTTAGTGGCTGAGAAGAGGTACCAATGAGGGTGGGAGAGTTAACAGTATCCAGAGAGACATCAACAGTCAGTGGACCCCTACCATCCAATTTTCAGTGGGCAGAGGGTCAGAGGGGCAGCATTTCTTCCTCCATCATTGAATCCAATATTGAAGAAGGGCCGGAGGGGTCCAGTGAAGGCACATTCAGAGAAGGTGTAGATGAGGGAGCCATGGTCAGTGATATTATAGAAGGAGACAGTGTGGGCCTCATAGTCCAGGAAGATCCCAATTTGGGATGGAGGCACAGGAAGGTAAAGTGGAGTCTGGGGGCAGGTGCCGGCCTCATATTTTTGTTTGTTCCACAGCCAAATTGTCCAGAAGCCATTCTTGGGGTTGAGCAAAAAATGCCCCTTTCTCTTCACAGAGTCTCTGCAAACCCCCAGGTCCCAGGCTTCCTTTCCTGTCACATCTACCTCCCAGTAAAATTTTCCAGATTCAAAGCACTGGGCACCCAGGACTATGGGATAAGTATCAAATCTCTCCTCATTTTCAGGCATCTCTGGCTGGGTGTCTCCAAGCTTCACTTGTCTCCGATCCTCTGAAAGAATGAGCCACGGATTGGCTGTGTGTGGATCTAGAGTAATGTGCACTGCAGAGAGAGGACAGTCAGGCTGGGAGATGTGGGGAGTCACTAACCTTGTGCCTGGAGCGTGCAGGTTGAGGATCAGGGGGTGACCCTGAGCCTCACTGTGTGAGGGAGTGACCCTCTAGCCTTTGCCCTCACCTTTGATGGACCCACCCTCCCTAGCTCCATCCCTGTCCAACCTGACATCTCTCCTGGACGCTGGGACATACTCTGTACTCTTGTTATCCTATTCTGCTGCTCAGCAGCCCCGTGCCACACTCCTGGCATTCTTCTCACCTCCACATGTCCTCAGCATCCTCTTCAGCCCTGGCACATGGCACACATTCCTCAGGTCTGGGGAGACGATGTCCAGCTCTTTCAGGTTCCAGGACTCACTCCTGGGAGAAACAGAGGTAGAGACTTTGTCTCCAGCTCCTGTCCCCCACTCACCCCCCATGCTACAACCTCCCCTGTGGATGGCTGATAATTTATAAACATCTTGTGTTAGGATCCCTGGGGGCAGGAGGCAAAAGCCAGGATTTAGTTCCTATCCAGGCCTTCCTGGTTACAGGGGCCTCTATAGCATGTGGATAACCTGTATCTCCTCTCCGAGCCTGAGGTCATTACACAAGCACATTCTGTTTCATTTTACAGGCAGGCTACTGCTATACACTGAATCATTTCCTAAGGAACTTCAGGAGTCTTGCCCATGCTCTGAGCCTTATTCATGGCTTTTTCTGAGAAAAATATAACTGGTTAGTTTTTTTTTTTTTAAAGGACTCCCAGCAGGCTGTAGATTCAGAACTTCCCAGAATTTCCTTGTTTGTCAGGACTTCATTTGGTGATGTTACAGTTTAGTTACTTTGAGCAACTCACCAACCGAGATGTCCACTGATTAGACTTCTGAGACCAGAAAATATTTTATGGAGGACAGGGTCTTTGAGAATAGAGAGGAGGATGGGGAAAGTGCATGTTTTTCTAACTCAATAACTTCCTTCCATCCTGTCCCCTAACAAAGAAAACCTCTCCTTACCTTTCCAGGACACTTTTCACATCCTGAGGAGAAAAGAGACAGAGAGTAATTTCTAGAATCACTAGTTTACCTCTGAGACTTCAGTTCTGTGGGTGAGGCAATGCCCACAGGACCCTGGGGTCCACACTGCTCTGTGCCATTCCTCTGGGCTATGGCTCAAAAGACATTTCTGACCAACCTGAAGCAGAAGTGATATATGCATGCTTGTAGAGTAACCAGAAGCCTATGTTTGACCTATAGGTAAGAGAAGAATGATCAGTTTAAATACTCTTGATTCAGAAAGCCAATTAGAAAGGCCAGATTCTTGGGAAGAGTGGAAAGGGGCAAGAGACAGTCACAGGGAAATAAACAAGTCAGGATGCAGAGAAACTGTTCTGTCTCATTAGTGGGCTTAAGTTGTTTGGAGAGAAAAGGCTGGCTAAAGTTCTGTCCTGTGCTGTAGTTAATGTAGGTGAAATAAAATCACCCAAGAATATTCTGTTGCAGGGGTTGGGAGCGCCTATAGGGGGACTGGCAGGCTCCTAGGCCCAGTCAAAAGTGCATTAGATGATTGGCTCAATGTTGGGCAAAGCAAGATAATGGGAAGATGACAGCTTGCCAAGTGAAGCCAATCAAGTCAGCTTTTTTTTTTAAAAAAAATTTTTTTCACAAACCAGAAAAAAATGGCTTCATGACCACATCTGAATGAGACAGTGAAAAGGTGTGGGACTAGAACTGTAGAATGTTACAGTAGACGGGATTTTTGAGACCATCTACTCCCTAGTGTCCAAAAGTGAGACAAACATCATTGGTGGATGTGAGATCATTTTAAGTAGAACATACATTGGTGAATTAAAAAAAAGTTATGTACTTATTTTAATCTTCTCTCTCTTACTATTTGGATGAACTTCGTCAAGTTATTTAGCTTTAGTCTCTCACTAAGTTTCTTAACATCAGTTTTCTCATCTTTGAAATGGGAAATTTCTCACCTCATCACACTGAAACAAGGGATTGAATGCTTGGCATGCAATACGTGCTACTGAATATGTAGTTATTATTATTATTGTTGTTATAAAAAATTATGAAAAATAAAAATATCAGTAACACATCAACACATGATTTCTTGGTTACCTTGGTTAGGACCAATTTCCTTTTAAACTAAATTTATTCTGGTAAAAGGGAATTTAAAGAAAAATGACATGTTACATCACTTAAGTAGTTCACAGAAGTAGCAAAGAGTATAAAGATGATACATTTATGACTAAAGTTTCAAGAGCCCTTGTCACTTACTACACTCCTTCCCCTTTGTTTCACAAATGGAGAAATTAGATCTAGGACAAAAAAAAAATGACTTAACCTAGAGTTATGAGAGACTTGGTTACAGGGTTGGGCTGAGTTACTGTCTCTTAATTTTCAGTTAAGTATTTTCAGTTATTTATGAAAATCTTCCCATGGCTAGACAATCATCGAAGAGCCTTAGTGGATTCTCTCATTGAATCCTCAAAAAAATTCTTTGAGATATGTAATATTACAATATCCATTTAGCATATGAGAAACTTGATGCTCAGAAAGATTAAGGACCTTTCTCAAGGTCCTGAACCTGGTACATGTTAGAGTAGGCACTTTTGGGAGGTGTTCATTTAAAAAAACTGCTGCATGAAATATTGTCTCTTAAATCTGTACCTTTCCATGCCTTAAATGCAAACCGCTCATGGGTCCAAATTCTAGTTTCTACTTGATCTGATTGGTAGCCCCAGAGCACTATGCCTTTTCAAAATTACTCCTTGAATTCAGAGTGTGAGCCTCTTCCCTGTCTCACCTGCAGCAATTCCAGTGCTGAGCCCCGACTCCTCCTCTCCAGCTCTGAGATCATCTCCTGCAAGACCTGGTTGTGCTGGCCCAGCTCCATCTCTGTCTCCCCCAGGATTCTCAGCTGTTCTCTCTCATCCTTCTCCAGCTTCTGCAGTTGCCTCTGTTCCTCTTCAGCCAGGAAGTTTTTCTGCTGCTCAAACTCTGCGTGAATCCTCAATTTCTGTGTCTCAACCTTACTCTTTGGTGTCAGTAAAAAGAGAGAAGTGGTTTTTATCAAAATCTCTCAAGCTTTGGGAATGGAAGTATCCACACCGCCTTCTATTCTCTATAGACTCAACACTTTGGCTCTTGCTGGGAATACACACACACAGTTTTGCTAGGTAGGTTGGTGGGCAAGGTTTCTAGAAGAGGAGAATGGGATTGGTAGGGGTGTGCACTGTAACTGCCCTATAACCACAGATGCATCAGCACATGTTATCAGAGACTTTCAACCCCTTTTAAAACCTAGTCACCAAATGTATCCTTTTGTCTTCATATTTCAGTGAATTACTAAGATGGTGGTAACACTTATCCCCACCCGAAGAGCCTCACAAAGACAGGCTCATGACACCATTCTTAAATCCTGGGGAAAGAAGGTCTTTGTGGTAACTCTTTGCTTGCCCTCTCATGTTAGTGTTTGTAGGGTCACACGATGACACAGGATGACCCCATTTGCTGCCACAGACTGGTTTGCCCTTTTCTGGTTCCAAATCTTCCTCTTCTGGAATCTACAGGTAATGAGTTCCTGCCATTGCTCTCCATCCTAGACCTGTCCCACCTCCAAACCACCAGTGAAGAACAAGCTTTAGTTCTCCATTCTACTCTGAACCAGTGATCTGAACATGGTCAAGCAACCACCTAGTCAGACTAGTTTTCCTACCTCAGGCTTTGGTGGCTCCCTTATGTCTGTTCTTCAAAGCTTTTGGCACTTCCTGACAGACCTAGCCACTGGCCATCTCTCCTGGGATACCTCAGTCCCAGACACCATGGTGTGGGCATCTCCTAAGACTCTGCTCAAGAAACAGGAACTTTAGGGTATGGCTTGTCCCTCAGCACCTTCTCTCTCTCTCTCTCTATTTATTATGGTGGCATTGGTCAACGAGATCCAGTAAGTTTCAGGTGTACAAATCAACAGTAAGGTGTGTGTGTGTGTGTATAATCATTGTGTGTTCACCGCTCATAGTTAGATTTCTTTCTGTCACCACATATTTGACCCCTTTTACCCCATCTACCTCTCCCCTCTCCTCTGGTCTATTGTCCAAATCCAAGAGTCTTTGCTTGTTTGTCCTTTCATTTGTTGCTTTTAGGTTTACATCCCACAAGATTCTCAATCTTCGTGTCTGATTGGGAGCACTCTTTGAGCTCCATACTTTTTATTCCGCTCTATCAGGAGACCTAGAGGACTGCTGATTTTTGAAGAGATATGCTGACACTATCAATCCTCAGACAGGCATAGCTATGTTAGGGCTTTCTTGAGGCCAGGACCCTGTACCCTGCCTAGGCTTCTAATCTAAAATTCCCATTGGGATGTGACTCTTGCCTTCCAGGCTGTTCTCTTCATTGCAACATCCACTTCCAACTTCTCAGCTAACTCTTGCTCTTTTCTCAGTTTTCCTAATGTCATCTGGAGCTTCTCCTGCAGAGAAAGATAGCAGGTTAATACCCAACCAAATCAAGAAGTAGGGTGGGGTGGGGTGAGGTGGGAGAAGATCATATTGGTTCTTAGAAAAGACTGAGTGCAGAGGAAGAGGGAAGTCTAGAGTCTGATTGGGGTAGGAATTCTATGGATGGGAAGACTTTGGAAAAAGCCTCATGTTTCTTATAAAATAGAGCCACACTGCTGTGGTGGCAGGAGTAGGGGCACTACCCATTCCTAATCAACCAGGAAGCCGCAAGAAAACATGATCCTTGAACTGTTTTCCCATAGCTCCTGGAGAATGAGAAGGTTAAGTTGAACTTTAAATTAGACATAAAAGGTGGGGAACACCCTTCCTTTCTCCAATCACTCACTTCCAAAGGTGACTCTCTCCCATTCCCAGCTACAGGGAACAAAGTACTCATCAGGGCCTCATCTCCTTTCTACCTGTTCATGCCTACATGCCAAGGCCTCACCTGGTACTCTACAGCTGCCTCCTCAATAGGGACCATAGGGTGGTCACGGTGTTTTCGAGACTGGGAACATACCCAACAAAGGGCCTTCCCATCTTTCTCACAGAATAAGTGAAGTTTCTCTCCATGCACCTCACATTGCTCCCCCTGTGTGCCGTCCTTGGCATTCTGGCTGATTTGTTTTAGGTTGTTCACCAGGTTGGCTAGCTGGCGATTGGGCCTGAAGTTCCTGCATAGGAATTTCTTCCGGCACACAGGACAGAAGCTGCCTCCATCTTTCCCAACCTCAGAGATGCACTCGCGGCAGAAGCTGTGGCCACATTCAATGCTCACAGGCTCCACTGTGGGATCCAGGCAGATAGGACATGTGACCTCCTCCCACATCATTGCCAAGGGTGTTGCTGAAGCCATTAGGTGGAATGTTCCTATTAGGCAGCACTGTGGAGACCTTGTGGTGACCTAGTGAGTGAAGAGAGGAGGAAAGGAAGGGAGACAGAAAGGTTGTATGAGAAAAACAGAATAATTCAAAGGGAAACATGAGGGAGAGTGAATTGGAGGGAGCTAAAACATGACAGGACAAGAACATTAACGTAAACAACCAGAGCTTCTCTTTCACAACCTGGACCCTCAATTCAGTCACACAGAAGGGGAACTGAATCCTCAAAAGAGATAGTGAAAATTGTTGGGAACCTCAGAGACAAAGCTGTTTAGAATTCTACTTTCATTATGTCCATTTCTGCTTAAACCCTCAGTGCCCAGGCTTTTCCTGTCCATCATCTCCCATCTCAGGCCACCGGTTCACTATAATACGATATATACATAAGAATATTTATACCCTTATAAATATATATGTATGACTGTGTGCATATATTTGTAGGTGCATATCTGTCTATGTATGTATATGTTCTCACACACAAGACACACACACTGTAACCAAGTAGTCAGCACTCCCTGGGCTCTTCTCTCAGCTATCACTGAACCTGTTATCTTCATTTCCTCCAGGGCATAGACCCATAAATTTCTAACATCCTAAACAACTCTGCTCCCTTTCTCCTCCAGAATGGGACTTTTGGCGATGGGAGTCTCAAAGATTGCAGATCTACCCCACACCGGGATCCTCTGAACCACCCTCCCGGTTAGGTTTCTGTTTTGGTTCAACCAGCTTCACTTGGCCCCTCGTCCCAGCTCGGGCGCCAGCAGTAGGGAAGCCCTAGCTCCTTCCAGGTGACTTGGAAGTCACGTTCACAGCCCAGCCTCCTCCTAGGCAGACCTGCCAGCTCCGGGAGAACTGCTGGGCTTAGGCTGAATGAGCCCGGCTGCGGAGAAAGGAAAAAAGACTGAAGGCTCTAGTCGTGGGTACTGTTGGAAGAGGCTTGTCAGTGGGGGCAGGGATACCTCGGTCCAGCCAGGTTTACTCACCTTTTCGGGGGCCTCAGCAGTTGGCTGCCAGCTTTCTATTTCACTTTCGATTTCCTATAAGCGGCAAATCTGAAAGGGAGGCGGGCAAAGGGGAGAGAGTAGGAGGAGCAAGAGGAGGAGAGGAAACTGAAGGGGCGGGGCGGGACAGGACCTCGAGAAGAGAAAGTGGGAGGAGAGAAGGCGGAGTTGAGGGGTAGGCAGGTTTCTGTAGCTGATGTTGCTCCAGGCTAGTGCTTGGTGGCTGGGACTGAGTGGAAGTTCCACCACCTGTAGTCTTTGCTTTGTGCTCCTTCCTATGTCATCATTATCTAACACAGTAAAATATCGTATCTACTAGATGGACGGGTCATCACTCCACACCAACATGCTGTGCCCACTTGTGGGAGCTGCTCTTCAGGAAGTTTGGATGGAGAGAAGAATGCCTGGGCTTTTCTCACATGCCACCATCTGCTTCCTACTTCCAACAAAGGTTCCTTTCCGAAGACTGGAGTAGGGTGTAAGAGATTTATTCTACATGACCCCAAGGCTGGTGTCACACCAGTTGTGTGGTAAGAAGAGAATTGACAATTGCTGAGTACCAATTGTGCTCTCGTCACCAAACTTGAGATTTTCTCAGGTTATTTATTATTATTTTTATTTTAAAAATTGTGGTATAATACACATGATGTAAAATTTACCATCCTAACCATTTTTAAGTGTATACCTCAGTGGCATTTAAATGCATTCACATTGTGCAGCTATCTACCATCCATCCATAGAATTTGTTTCATCCTGTCAAACTGAAACTGTACCCATTAAATAATGATTTTCATTCCCATCTCCCTCACACTCTGGCAACCACCATTGTATTTTCTGTATCTATGAATTTGACTGTTCTAGGTGCCTTATGTAAGTGGAATCACACAGTATTTGTCCTTTTGTATGACTTATTTCACTGAGCATAATGTCCTCAAGTTTCACCCATGATGTAGCATGTGACAGAAATTCCTTCCTTTTGAAGGCTGGATAATTTCCATTATGTTTATACATTTTGTTTATACATTCATCTGTCAATGGACACTTGGGTGGCTTCCACCTTTTGGCTATTGTGAATAATGCTGCTATGTTAGGTTTTATTATTTAAGACACACAACAATTTAGTGATTTAGAGGTGATCAAATTCATTTTACAGGAGAGGATACTGAAGCAGAATGGAATAATGTGACTTGCTTATTGTGATATAGGAAACATAGCTGCCTGATAATTAAAGGGCCAGGGAAAACCCTCATTTTAATGGCAGCCAGAACATCAGAGGCTGCTCTGTCAGTTCAAGCAGAGGCTTTAGGGGCAGCTGATAGGGATATGGTCATGGCTGCAGAGGAGGAAGGAGAAAAGGAGGAAGGCTGGAAGAATTCTCAGTTTCTTCCAACTCAGATTTTCTTTTTCTTTTTTGTCTCTGTATAACTTAAAGTCAATGTCAGTTAAACTTTGTTTGGTGTTTTCTATAGATTTAGGAGACCTAAAACTGATATGGGACATTAATTGTAAAATTCTTAATCTTTTAGTAGGGAATGACATAGGATATCTCTTACAGAGGTCTTAATCTTTTTAGCAAACCTAGTTACGTTTTCTTTCCTCCTTTCTTTAAGAAAAAGACCCTCTCCCTCAAATCCTGATAATTGCCCTGAAACTGGTGATTCAGATGCTCTGGCTATTGATAAGGGTCATTGGCCCATTGTTAGCAGAAATAGTGTTAGGTCAGACAAGGCCCTTAGAATCTGAGAGGGGAGGGGATTTTAGGCCAAAGGTCATTTTTACTCTTTAAGAAATATATAACCAAGTCTGTTCCCGTTAGTTGCTTAATTTGCAAATCAATAATAGAAATAGATATATGATTTAAATAACAAGTTTGTACCTTCTTTTTCTTGTCTAGGCACTTCAGCTGGAAACCCAAGACCCTGCCCTGACTGAGGCAGAAAAGGAAAGAACTCCATGAAATCCCCACAGGCAGGGAGAAAAACCCTTTTCAGCAGGAAGCAGATATAGAAAGAGACCTCCCATCCTTCTACATCCATAGTAATAATAAGGGGGTTCATGGCTCTTAGAAAAGATTTAGGCAGGAAAGTTAGGAGGTTTTGGGTCTGCCTGCAAAGACACTGAGGTCATCCTATCCTAGAAAGAGTCTGCCCTAATCTGCCCACAGTTAAGCAAGCCACAAGGCATTTTTAGGCTAAAAGTAACTCATACAAAGAAACAAGTAAACAGAGAATTAGGTACCAGTTTAAGCCAGTCACTAGCACCTGCACAATGAAGAGCCCAAAGACCTTTAACTCACCTGAGCCTCGATATACCATCATTATAATATGATGCATATGCCCGGAAGTTCATTAATATCATTATAACAGACTGAATTCTGGGAACAAACATGTGTAGAAAGCAAATGATGAATCACTGAGCTCTGTCAATCTTAATTGTCAATCAAGGAAGCCCACCCCTCTAAGAAAAGTAACCACCCACAGCAAATAGGATAAAAACCCCAAAGGCTTTGTTACCAGGCCTTTAGAGCCATGCTTCTTATGCTCAGGCCCGCTTCCATGTTTGGAAGTGTACTTTCCCTTCTAATAAAGCTTTTCTTTTCTGCTATATTTTGGTATCTTGCTCAATTCTTTGTTTGAGACATTAAGAACCTGGACAACATGCCAGGAGAGGATCCCCATTCCCCAGGAGCAAAACTACTTTGTCTTCTTCGAAATTTCCAATCCCGTTTTTAAAGATAATTTGCTTAGTGAAAGACTATCAGGCGACATCTAGTGTCCAGATTGTGCCACTGTACTCGGATTTGATTTCAGGAACCTAGTCCCAGAAAGCAAATTGAAAACTGAAAAAAATCAAAAGAAGGCCAGACCTGTGTGCGAATTTGCAGACACTCAGAAAACAACACACTGTAGGATGTGCGATCTAGATTTCTGAGCAGCCATTACAAGCAAATGACATAAGCAACAAGTGCAGAGAATTAGTTCTCTGTGAGGAGAACATTGACTAATGAGATGAGAGATAGAAGAGAATGGGACAAATAAAATCTTATCCTCTCTCTTCCCTGGAGAGTTCAAGGTGAAATTCCTCCTTGCAGTTCTGATGAGCAAACACACTGGCTGAGGGATCTACTATGTCATTCTGAAAGTCTTTGTAAATCATTACCCAGTGTAATAATGCATTGCATTGTTCTACATTTTTTCTTGCTTCACTTTCCTTTTCCCCAACTCTGAGTGCCATTTTTTTCCTTTTTCTTACTCACATTGCCTATTGAATAAAAGTCACTAATTTAATTTTACCCCAGGCTCATCTAGAGGACCTGGTTAATCTTCCTTCAATATTTACAATGCCTAAATTCGGTTAGAAACCAGATCATATGGGAGCCTGGGAAACCTAGCATTCAGAGATTAATCTCTGGCAATGGAGAGGGAGAAGGAGTATATAGAGACCAGAAGAGACTAAGGAGACATGATAACTAATTGCAGTATGGTACCCTGCATTAGATCCTGAAATGGCAAACAAACACTTGTGGAAAAAACTGGAGAAATACAAGTAAAATCTGGACTTTAGTTAATAGTAATGTACCATTAGTAATCCCTTAGTTTTGACAAATGTACCATGTTTATGTAAGATGTTTACATTAGGTAAAATATATACAGAAACTCTTTATACTATCTTCACAGCTTTTCTGTAAATCTAAATATATCCCACAGTAAAAAGTTTATTTAAAAAAACCCAAAACTCTGACTATGAAAAATGGAGAAAGTGTGACATGTGGATGGCAATGTAGAGGAGTCCAGACATTACTGAAGCCTCAATTTTCTATTGGAAAGGAAAGGGAGTACGTGTGGAACTTCTGTGATGTGCCAGGTCCTTTTCTGAGAACCTTCATATTCTATTATAATTATAACAGTGATTCCATGAAATAACCATTATTCCCAGTTTACAAGTGAAACATAAAAAGCTTAAGGAGTTAAAATAATTTGCTCATTATCACAGCTGATATACGATAGGTCTAGAAATAGATCACAGCTCTTCTACTATCATGCTTGATAGATGGGACTGATATGGGATGGGTGCATGTGTTCTCCTTTTCATTTTTTTTTTTTTAGGATTTACATTTTATTAGTATTATAAGTCCTCTAGAGATGATTTAAAGTATCTCGAAGGATGCGTGTAGATTATACATGCACATACTGAAATATTTAATATAAGGTATTTGAATGAATTTTAGTATCTGGTGGGATCCTAGAACCAATCCCCCACAGATACTGAGGGATGACTATCTTTCTTGTTGAAACCATTTTAGTTTATAGTCCTTAAATACTTCATACATGTACACTGAGGATTTGGTTTATTATTTCCCTTCACACATGGTCTCTTAAACACAATGTACACACTTAAAGCAATATCTCTATGTAGAACAATTTTGATGGAATGAGAAAGACTAAAAGGTT
Organism: Macroglossus sobrinus; assembly: GCA_004027375.1. Classification (NCBI taxonomy): domain Eukaryota; kingdom Metazoa; phylum Chordata; class Mammalia; order Chiroptera; family Pteropodidae; genus Macroglossus; species Macroglossus sobrinus. The sequence continues at coordinate 47,414 of PVKZ01002398.1, forward strand.
AAAATAGGTTTTAGCTCAGAGATGCTGAACTCAGAGAGAGAGAGAGAGAGAGAGAGAGAGAGAGAGAGAGAGAGATTGCTTCATAGTTATATGTTTATTTTCAACCATCTTTATCCCCTAGGCACAGGCATAAGTTAGGTAGAGTTCTTTTCTCCTCTCTGACATAATCCCTTCCCCATAGTTAAAGCACGCACACACACCTCTTTGGCTACTGATTTTTCTTTGGCTGAATTTAGAAAGAGCTTAGGCTCATTCTCTCTAGAAATTCCACACTGCCTTTGTTGTTCTAGAAGGACAGAGTATATCCCACTCTCTAACCATCCTTATAGTCCCCCATCTGCCTCTATCTGTCACCATCCAATTTGTGGGGCTGGCTCTTTGAGAAGAGCAGGTGCTCAGTACAGGGCACCTCAGTATTCGTCCGGTGTCCTCTATGAAAAACTATCAGGATGTACTGCCTAATGCTTTCTTTCAAGTCCCAAAGCTCCCTGGCTCAGTACTCAGGGGGTTCAGGAAGTTTAACTATGAAAATCTCCTGGATTTGCACCCAGATCCCAGCAGACCTGTTATTTTCCTACCTCTATCAGTAGGATTATAAAGTACTGGTCTTTATTGAAACAGCAAGAAATGCTTTTCACAAACAGGGATAGATAAGAGGAGACACAAGCTCTGGAGTTATGGTGAGTGCTGGAACTAGATGTCAAAGCCGGGCCCACAGTGAAGAGACTGCACATTGAGGCCATGTGCCACTGGCCTACATCAGCATTTCTACCTCTGGGCAGCACCTAACTTCTCCATACATACCCCATTCATCTCTAGAACATAATTAAAGCTTCAAACTGCTAGAAAGCAACTGAAGGTAGAAGGCATCTGAGTTGTTTTGGGGGAGCTGGAGACACTGCAGACAGTTTGTGATGGCCCAGTCATAGGCATTCAGCCTAGATAGGTTTATGCTAAGCTTATTTCTGAGCAGTGCAGAATTAGAGCTAATCCTGGCTAAAGCATACCAGCATCATGGGCTTGGGTAAAACATGGGTTCCCAGCTCCAGTCTTTGCTAGGCTAAAGCTGCAGTGCTGGGGTCTATTTTTCTGTAACCTCTCTCTTAATCCCAGGCTTCGGGCTTCTTCAGTCTCAGGACTCAGCTGGCAAATCTAGAAGCTTAAAGCCTTATATCCCCTTGAGTGCTAGAGACTGATGCCTGGTTACCATAGAAATTTTGCGAGAAAAGGGTCTCTAAACTTCACGAAGTTAGGTCATTTCTTTTTGGCGACTCAGTTTGGCCACGAATGATTTTGGGATTGAATTCCTTGATTAGCGAAAGACACAGTCTTTACATTATTCACAATCTTCTGGAACCTGGATGAGTAAGATGGTACAGGGGCATAGAGTGTGGTTTAAGTTTTCCCATGTCCTTGGAAGGCTCTGCTCTGCAGTGATTCTCTCTGTCCCTCTGTCTCTCCCTCCCTTCTTCTCTGTTTTTCTCTTTCTCTCATTGTTTTTCTTTCCAGATATAGTTTGATCACATTTCTCCTTGGCTTTTTCAGGAAATTACTTCTTTTAGGAGTAAGTTCTTCTTAAACCATGAGCCTATAATTAAACTCACAGTATGCAACATAGGGATGATTAATAAGCACATGCACTCCATATAATCTTCGAACATTTCTATGGGGAAGTTCAAGGATTGATGTGTATAGAAGTGGTCAAGGAGGGTCCAGGGTGGGAAATGAACAGATCACATAAAATCTATAATTCTCTTTCACCTTGCTTGGGGATGAAAATTTGCAGCATTAATAATTATCATAGCTAGCAGAAAGAAGCAACATAACACAGTGTTGAAGATTCTGGGCTCTGGAGTCAGACTGCTTAGATTAAACACTGCCTCATCTACTTTTCTTACTTCGTGATCTTAAGCAAGATAGCCAACAACTTGGTACTCAGTTTTCCCATATGCAATGGAAATGATAATTATACCCTCCTCATAAAGCTGTAAATACTCAAAAAATAGCTGATATTTATTAGGTGCTTATTATGTGCCAGGCACTGTCCTAAGTGCTTTGCATGTATTCTCATTTAATCTTTATAATGATTGCAAGAGACAAATATTATCTTTTAATAGTTTAGAGATGAGAATGAAGAATGAACAGATGCATGAGCTTTGGAATCAAATGAACTGTGCTTGAAGTCAGCATCTTCTGCTTCCTCTTAATGTGGTCATTGACAGTTTTCCTCAACTCTCAGGTTCTATTTCCTCATCTATAGAAAGAGAATGATGCCACTCACAGGCTTTGGAAGGAGGGAGACGTCATGAGATAATGGATGGAAATTCTAGGGTATGTCTGCTTACTATTACATTTTCATGCTCAATGGTTTACAGTCTTTCCCATGTTCACACCACTCTGTGAGGTTAGTATTATAGTATATATATATTTTTTACAAGACAAAAACACAACATTTTGGCAAACTTCTTGTCACCCTGCAGCATTAAAAAAAAAAAAAACAGGAGGAAGAGGATGCAGCCTCCCTTGTACCAGACACTGCAGCATTCTTGGATCTTAGGTGCAGGGGTACAGGTAACTTGTCCATTGCACATCTGGAGGATGAGCCACAACCTGTGTGGAAATGTTGGAAAAACTGGGAGTGATGGAAGCAGAGTCCTGGCTGGATTGATTTGAGTGGGTGACCTCACTGCATCTGCTTTAGAGAGAGATGAGGTTAGAGGGAAGGAACAGAAAAACTGGGCTTTAAATTATCTTGATGACCAAGCATCTAATAGGCACAAAGTGCCAGAATTGCTTGTTCTTATATGAGGCAATTAAGCAAATAGCCTTTGTCTTTAGGCCACCTTGGATTTAAATCCCAGATCTACCATCTAGCTTCATAACCTCATGAAAGTTACTTGGCCTCTGTGAGCCCCAACTTTCTCATCAGAAAATAGAAAATTATTCTGCAGGGTTAGAAGATTAAATAAGCAATATGTGTAGAGAGCATTTATAAAAGACAAACATTAATTTATGACTCTTATTATTATTTTATAAGAAAATAAACTCAAGACTCTAAAGTGTCAAAAAACAAGGGACATGGCAAAAAAGGAAAAAAATGGGGTATGTCAAGGTGGATTTAACTCTAGCACAATGATGAAGGGATCTCCAGGAACCACAGAGAAAGGTGGAATTGTGTCATGTGGTTGTCATTTCACTTTGCTGTCATTTCAGAGAAGTTTTATGCAAAATGATATGATGCTATGTGGAATGACAGTCAGTGAAAACATTGATCATAGGTGGGGACCAAGCTGCTATTTTGTGTTTGGACTGAGTCATATCTAGAGAAAAACACTTTTCATTTGGGCGCTGGCCTATCAGATAATACACATCTTACCTAACAGTTTAGAAAGGTTTCACAAGCTATCTGCTAGCACATGGTCTTGAGAATCAGTGCTGAGCTGAGATCGAGATCCTTTACCTATCAGATGTTTGGCTTGTAGCAAGTTATTCAACCTGAGACTCAGCTCTTTATTGTGAAGAATTTAGGTAACATTCTTTCTGAGTGTCTGGCACATGGTCAATAAATGATAGCAACTATTCTTATCATTAATAATAATCATCAGAAACTGATTGGTGGAATTGTATACACTCATATTGGAACAAATAAGCACATTCCTTTAGGGCATTCCTGCCTTTTGTGAGGTGTTTTTTTTTGTGTGTGTTTTTTGTTTTTGTTTTTGTTTTTGTTTTTGCTATATGTACTTTCCCAGCACAGTGCTTGACACATAACAGAAAGTCAGTTTAGTAAGATAGTGCTTGTGAACAAATCAAACCATTTATTCATTTCTTCAACAAACAAGACACAAAGTTGAATCAAAAAAGGTAGATAGAATATATTCTTTTCTATCTGCCTTCCTTTTTTTTTTCTAACAGGCAAAATTAATCTATGGTATTATAAGACAGGATGGTAGGTTATTGAGACATGACAGGTTATTGAGAGGGTGACTGGAAGGGGTTACAAAGTTTCCTGGGGGGCTGACACTATTCTGCTTCTTTATCTAGGTGCTTGTTCGTGAGTGTGTTCACTTTGAGAAAATTCATCGAGCTTTACACTTAGAATACATAGGCTTTTCTATGTGTATTTTAAATTTCAACAATAAAAATATTTTATAAGTTATTAAATATGATAAATTTGGTGAGTAGAAAGATATCTTATGAGTAGTGTTTATGATGTTTATGAATCAGCTACAGATGGTGAATGGACAAGTTTCTTCCCCTCTGGACACAGTGTAAAGACCTTGTTTAGACCTGATTTTGCAGCACCAAGAACAAGCGAGCATCACTAAACAAAGCTGTGATAGGAAACATCATTCTAAAATAAATCTGATCACTGTGTTTACTCCCTACACATGTACTCACTTAAATGTGCACGCTTGCCTTTTCTTAAGTATTCTGATCATGAGTCTAATGGAAATTTGGACGATAAATCAGAATATAGAAAGACTGAGGAAGTGGGATAGTTAGGAGGCTGTTACAATATCTCGGCAAATGATAGTGATTTTTCTGGATTAGTTTCCCTGTGCTCCGAGAGGAGGGGATATTTCAAAATAGATGATTTTATTTGGGGAATATGTTACAGAGTGAAAAGAGATACTAGGTTTTCATGGTACCTGTCCTCCCACCACACCCCAAAGATTTTGTAGATACCAGGAAAGGGAGGAAGGCCTGATAGAAAATGCAGGGTTAGCTTAAGGGGGAAAGTAGAAAAATTACAGTTTGTGATTCTCCAGGATGTTCAATTTATAATGCAAACCAGTGTGAAGATACTTAGTAGACAAATGAAGATGCAATCCTGTTGCTGAGGACAGAAGTTAGGGAGACTCTGAATGTAGGATAAATGTGCTATGTAAAGTTGTGAGAATATAAGAGCTTACATATTACACTCTGGGCTCCTTGCTTAGCATTATTAACCCTGGGGTTCTGGAAGCTTATGCTTCTCTTCTGGTGGTGTCCCTCAAGACCTGTCACCCTCATCCTCCACCCATAACTGAGGAGAACCTCAAAGTACTCAGGGCTGTAGTAATAGCTTTTATGGTAAGAGGGACAAAAAAGAGATAATTAAGAGGAAAGTGCCTTGAAATTGAGTCTATATCCACAGGACTCTCTCCAAGGCTGAGGCAGAAGAAAATGTGCAAATTTCAAGCAAACAGTGAAGTGGAGGCGGAGTTGGGGAAGAAAGAGGTTAACAAAAATGAAAAACCCTTGACTTTGAAAAACCCTTGAATACTTCTTTTAAGCCAACTAATATTCCCAGTAATTCCCAGAAATTCCCAGTAATTCCCAGTAATCAGTACCATTGCACATGTTCAAAAGAACCTGTTTTGGGCCCCAAAGGCATTTCTAGGAAGTAAAGAAAATGTTGGCTGCATAATAGCAGCAGAGGAAAAGCCAATCAGCATTGTCAGAGGATAGTTTTGAAAATACTTTTGTTTTAACATGTCCTTTCTGTTTTATTTGTCAACAGGTATGTCAGACTGTGGAAAATTTGCCTCTAAGGATAAATAGAAATGGAGTCTATACTACTTGTTCTTAATATCGTCCTAAGTTTCGACAGAAAATTATTCTCCTTTTTTCATTATTTCATCTGAAAAGATATTCTGAAGATAGGCTTTTGGATATAGGTTAAGTGAAAAAAGGAGGTTGTTTAGACTAAAGAGAAGATAGATACTGAGTGGCTAAAGCAATAAGCAGAGATTAACTTATAAAATTTATTCAATACTATTTATTAAAAGATAAGTTTAAATTAGCCAGGATGTAAAAGAGAATGGAGCTCCTAAGAAGAATGAGATTTCTTTTATGGCCCAAGAAAGGGTTATGGGGCAGTTCTTCCTTTTCAGTACACACTTAGTGGAGACTTCATAGGTGATGACCAAATGAACAAACACCTTTTACTCTCAGGATAGACAACTACATACTGGAATCATTATGTACTCCTGCAACACCAACACTTCTGGTCATTCTGTCTTCCTTCTCACTGGCTTTCCAGGCCTGGAAGCTGCTCATCATTGGGTTTCCATCCCCATAAACCTCATCTGTGTGGTTTCCATCCTGGGAAACAGTATCATCCTCTTCCTGATTCGCACAGATACAGCCTTACATGAACCCATGTACCTCTTCCTGTCCATGTTGGCAGCCTCTGATCTGGGACTCTGTGCCTCCACTTTCCCAACTATGGTGCGGCTCTTCTGGCTGGGTGCTCGTGAGCTACCCTTTGATCTCTGTGCAGCACAGATGTTCTTCATCCATGCTTTCACCTATGTGGAATCTGGTGTGCTGCTGGCCATGGCCTTTGATCGCTTTATTGCCATCCGGAATCCTCTACACTATGCCACAATTCTCACCCACTCAACCATGGCCAAAGTGGGGGTCGCCATCCTGGTGAGGGCTGTTCTGCTCAACCTCCCAGGACCCATCCTCCTGAGGCGTCTTCTTTTTCCCCAGATAAGTGTACTTTCTCACTGCTACTGCCTGCACTGTGACCTTGTGGGACTGGCCTGCTCAGACACCCAGATCAACAGCTTATTTGGCCTGATCTCTATCCTCCTCTCACTGGGCCTTGACTCCTCTCTCATCATGCTCTCATATGGCCTAATCTTACGAACTGTTCTGGGCATTGCATCACCTGCAGAACGTCTCAAAGCACTCAACACGTGTGTCTCACACCTCTGCATTGTTCTAATTTTTTATTTGCCCAAATTGGGGCTGTCTGTGTTGCACCGAGTAGAGAAGCACAGCTACCCTGCTCTGGCAGTGCTCATGGCCAACTTGCACTTCTTAGTTCCACCCTTCATGAACCCCATTGTTTACTGCATCAAATCTAAGCAGATGCGTCAGGGCCTCCTAAAGCGCTTCCAGCAGAAAAGGATTGATGTTCCCTAGAACAGCAGAAGGACCCATGGGCACATGACCCCTGTGAGTCAACCTGGGGTTTATGGTTGAAGAGAATTACTGGTGAAGAATTAATTTTTTAAAAATGATTTAGCTCTAACTGATGACCCCTTTGAGGGGCACTATCAGCTTCTATAATTAAAGTTTTTGTGACAGACTATTGGAAAGCATATCAAAGTATCACCTTGATAATCCCCTCAATTGCTGTACTTAATTAGAGCTAAACTATTTCATACTTATACTGTGACATCTCTTTACCTAGGGGCTTAACCACACTAACTGAGAGGATGCATGTATATATCCATTTATCAGTTACCTCTCCTTTTCTCTCCACTGGATTTTCTCCCCTCCACCCTGCCCCATTTCATTTCTAAACCTAAGGAAAAACTATATTCCTATTATAAGTAAAAATATTATATGTAAATAAACTATATTCACCTTAACACTGACCTTCCTCTCTCATATTTAATATTAACCAGCTCATATACCAAGAAGTAGAAAGGGGAATGGGTAGTGGAAAACTCATAGGATAACACTGTGTGATGAATTTATCTAGCACTTATATACAGCTAATGGAGTGATAATTTTCTCTTGGTTCTCTTCATGTGTGTCTTTGCTTTGAGCTAGAGAGAAAATTTGGCATTGCCAAACCCAGGAGAGCTATTTAGTATAATTTCTAGTGCTGGTTTCTCAAGCATCAATTGTAAAGGTGGAATAACCTGCCACTCACTTCCAATGCAGGTAATCTGCTGGGATACAAGCTCCATGAAACTTGAGACTCAGGGACTGTTCTGTTCACTGATGTATTGCCAGCTCCAAGAACATATAGCATCTACCATATAGTAGGTACTCAACATATTGTTAAATAAATGAGTCAAGAAGACAAAGAGGCAAAAGATTCTTACAGCAGACCTCTAGGAAGGAACAGGACTGGGGTATCTGAATGTCTGAGGCCTGTGGAATAACAAGTAGTTGAAAAGCTTCAATGGAATGAGGTGAGGGTGGATGTCAGAGACCTTGGGAATAAGGTGTGATTCTCTCCATTCTATATGGTCAAGAAGGCTGTTTTTCAGGGTGCAGCTCAGAGAGGAGCTAAGTTTTTTTTTTGTAGAGCTTTTTTCTAAAGCTGCTTCCAAACTTCTAGGAGAAATTTTACTCAGAAATTGAAGGATGTATCACTCTATCACTAGCCTTGCCCTTGGCCTGCTCAGTCTTAAAACACCTGTACATTCCTTGAAGAATTGAAATAGGGTATTCTTGGTGGAAAACACTCAGATTTAATAGAAAAAGCCACAATAGAACTTTTAGAAAGTGTCTTGCCTATATCTATGGCCATCAAGACAATTGGGAATTTAATGGTCTAAGTCATTTCTGTCTGTCATTTCCATAAACTGAGACAAGAGAGAATGAAGGACTCAGAAGTAAGAAGGCAGGGTGGGGAGCTGGGAATCCTGTACACACAGCTCTAGGTGGAAACCTTGTTTCCCCTAGTAGATGTATTTACATTGGCCACTTAGGATAACTTCTGAGGATCTCAGAACCCTGTGTCTATCAGTAAGAAGGAGGTCATTGCAAAACTGTGTGCCTGGAAGTTACAGATCCTGCCCATAAAGCCCAAAAAGCAAAGGTAACAAATCATGGGTTCAGAGTTACCATTTTGGAATATCATGTCTAATAGTAGTTGACTGAAGTTTTCAGTAAATCCAGTTTGACTGGCTGCTTTGAAAGAGGAGGTCATTTGAATGGATAGCATGTACTCCATGAAAAAGTTCTTCATCAGGACCACAAATCATGGACTGAACAAGAAACTGTCATCCAGACCACTCTGTCCTCCTTACCCTTCACCCCAACAGCAAGAAGGTTCTGATCACGAAGTCAGCACATCTCTTGCAGAGGTTTCCACCTGTCTCTGTCCAAAACCCTGAGCTGATGTGATGGTACTCGGGACCACAAGCAGCCTTAGGCAGTTAAAGCAAAACAAAAAAACATTGTATACAAGCCTTGGAGCTAGAAATCTCTCTTCAGAATGTTAATAGAATTAAACTTGGACTTAAATCTAGGATTGTGGGCATCCTTTGGTTTTGTTGTTTTTGCCTTTTCTCAACAGCTGCTCTGAGTTTGGAGCTTTCTTCCTCCCTTAATCTCTGTCACTTAATTGCTAGTCATTACATGAAAGAGATCTGGGGTCTTCATCTCTACAACTTTGGGGTGCAGACACCTCAGCATGTCTCATAATGCCTTCCTCTGCTCCATAGACCCAATAACTAGTACCTGAGGCTGACATAAGGGAGAATTCTGAGATGGTCTCTAAAAAGCTTTGCTGCCTGTAAAAGGTTATCAGTAATTTACTGTCAATGTCCACGAATCTCTGTTTGTTTATCATGTTTGTTTGTTGCTTCCAGTTTTATATCCCACATATGAGTGAAATTATATGGGTCAAAACTTTTTCTGTCTGACTTATAACACTTAGACTAATGGTTACCAAAGGGAAATGGGAGAGGGAGGAGGTAGGTAGAGGTAAAGGAGATCAAATATTTGGTGATGGAAGGAAATTTAACTTTGGGTTGTGAATACACAATGCAATATACATATGATGTATTATTGAATTGTATACTTAAAATCTATTTGATTTTATTAACCAATGTCACTTCAATAATTTTTTTAAAAAGATTAATGCAAAAAATCTAAAAGCCTCTGGTGACATATCCTAATAGGATATGTCATATCCTGATAGTTTTAACAAAGTCTGTGTACATAAATTTGAAGTGCCTCCTCTTAATCCTTAGGCTGATCTGACTGCCACCTACCTATGCAGATAATTATTAAAAACTCACCTCTGGCCTATACCAGCTGTGCGATCTTAAATTAGTTATTTCATCTCTCTGAACCTCCATGTCCTCATTGTAAAGTGGGTGTGATACCTACCTCACAGAGATGTTGTAAAGATTCAGTTATATAATGTACCTAACACTAAATCCAGCAGCACAGAACCAGTTTTAGGTGTCTTTGTATGGTTATTTGGTCAATGCCTGTCTTTCTTATTTACTTCAGGCACCGTAAAGGCATTGTTCTTTCTGACTTGTTTAACCCTAGCACTTTGCACATGGCCCAGAATATTGTAAGCCCTTTTATATACAAAATAAATAAATGAATAAATGAAAGACTAAATTTCTGGCAAGTAGTAAATGCAATTAATTACTTAACTTTTATTGAGCTTGATAGATGGGAGTATTTATTATTATCATTATGTATCATGTAGCTTTGCATCAGATATTAATATCAAGTAGCCTTGATTTTGGGAGGGAAATGGCAAATGATAGTTTGTTGTAAATACAGAATTTTTGTGCAAGGTCACACTCCATAGAATCCCTGGGTTTATTAATTTGGAACTAAGCCTCTATAGAACTCTAGGTTCCAAAGGAGTGATCTAAATCTGGTTTAAAATATCTGATATATAATGCCAGGCTCCAAGGCTTGTTCTGGATTAACTTGAGAATATGCTCTAAATCTGTGACACTCTAGAGCTCGATGGGGTCCTTAGTAACTGGACAATGAATGGTTGATGAATCTCATACAGTTTTAGGTCAAGTAAAAAGTTTGTACACACTTTTATGGTGGGCCTGACTTCTAGCATTCAAGGAATTGGGTCGGGGAGGAGGAGGAGGAGGAGGAGGAGGAGGAGAATGATTATAGAAACTAGAATGCATGTCTCAAGTTCTGCAAAGCCAAGTTTTCCCACTCAGATTAATCTACATTGTTCATGGCTTGGCCATTGGGAAAGTGATTTTCTAATAGTCCTCTGTAAGGCAAAGAGCTGCTTTTGCCTTTTACAGAGGAGGAAAAGGACATCTACAGAGATTGATCTAATAAAAAATTACAATAAATTCATTCAGAGTGATGTGAAATTATGATTAAAGCAAAATTATCTATGTTGTAATGCTTTGTGAATTAGAACAATAAAAGGAAAATGGCCCTTTGAGTGATATCCTTCTGAATTTCTTCTACCTCCCTCCATGGACCAGTGTGAGAAGATAATTTGAGGGAGATAAGAGAGAAATTGAGGTCAACTGCATAAAAAAGCATGCAAAGAAAGAGCATGGAAGGAAGAGAGAAAGGACACACAGAAGAGTGTTGATTGCATTCCTGGATCTCGCTACCATATGTTGGGCCTTGCTGGAAAGTTGTCTTGCTCTTATCCAGATACTAAGAAAAGCTGCTAGTTTCTGTTTTGTTTTTAGAACTATGCCAACAAACAGATACCAGCAATTTTCAGGTATCTGAAATATAGTCTGATTTTCAAACTCCAGTTCTGACTCCAATGACTTCTCTCACCTTGGACAATTGCTGCATTTCTCTTTAAGCTCAGTTTCCATATCTCTATCATTGAGATAACAGTCCTTGCTGCATAAAATTGTTGTGAGGATTAAATGTGACAGTAAATATACAACATCAAGAAATATAAGAAAATATAATAATGTATAGATCGTCTAATTATTACTATAAGCAAAATGCAATGTAGGTCTAACTATTAATATAAGCAGTTAGGTGTCCCTTAGGCCCCAAACATTTGGGACAGTCATTTTTTATGGTTCTCTGCCAATAATTCTAGACCACGCAATAATTTAATCACCCTCATCAAAGCTCTAGGAACCCTAGGAGACCTCTTTCTAGCTTCAAGTACAGGTTTGAGAGTTATCTTATTCCCTAGCATCCCAGCTCTAAACAAACACAATTTCACAATTTGACTATCTATCTACATTCCTAAGTGCTTTAAAAAACTGACATTTAATCACTGCATCCCTTAGAGGGCTGCTACTGCTATTGTGTACTTACAGAGGAAGAAACTCTAATGATTGTGTCCCAGATTTAGGTAGGCTTGCCTCTCATACTGCTACACACACTCTTCCTGAAAGGTTTCTAATAATAGGCTCCTATTTATTTTTCAAGGTTCATATGGGATTTCCCATGAAAAGCAGTGTTCTTATTCCCTCATTCATATGTCTATATGTCCTCATGTAGGCATTTATAAAGCATTTATTACAACATACTGTTACTTCATAGACTAGGATTTTTAGTTGAGAGACATCTTAGTTTTTAACTTTATTCTAAATACTTTCAATGTGTAAAGACTTAAAAAGCTGTTAAATAAATTAATCATTAAGGTTTCTGTTATGAATAGAGCATTAGAAATTTATATTTTCTTGCAATCAAATATTTGAAATTATGGTTATATCACGTCAAGTCTGCATTTGGGGCTACATAAAAGTCCACATTTAGTGCTAGATTCCATGAGTTTGTCTTTTAATAAAGCATGTCACCCAGGCTAGGTTAAGTTTCCATCTCTCTAAAACTGCCAGCCCTGTCAGGTATGACTTGTAAAGATAAATATTAATAGTCATGCATTTATTCTGATGTTAGTACTTAATACCTGCATGGTTGATGAGCCATTTTCATTGCATGAGACAATGAAAGGAAGTCCTATAGCATTAATAGCTTCTGTCTTTCAGTTCTTCATTGTTTTTTTCTCCTTTCTTTCTCAGGGTAGTTTTTTTAAATTGATTTTTAGAATAAACTACTTTATTGAGGTATGGTTGACAAACAGAAAGCTGTACATATTTAATGTACACAACTTGACGGATTTAGAGATCTACCTTACAGCATGGTGCCTATAATTAACAATACTGTATTATATACTTAAATTTTTGCTAAGAGGATAGCTCTTATGTTTAGTGTCTTTATTATGTTTAGTGTCTTTATAGAATAAATAAAAGAGGCAGGAGGAAACTTTTGGAGATGAATATATTTATTGGCAGAAATTGTGGTGGTGGGTTTTGCAGATCTCTTATTTTGTTGGTATTATTTACTTGATATTTTTGGGAAGATGTGCACCCAATCAATCCAACTGTAATCAAATATTTGAAATTATGGTTATAGTGCTGCTATCACTTCTATAGCACTTCTATCACAGGAAAATAAGTAGATTTGCAGCAATGCCCACTTTAGCCTTTGGCCTTTACCCAGATGGAGGGCTTTAGTCATCTTTGCTCCTCTGTGTACTGTAACACACAATCATACCTCTAAATGGCTTGATTTATTGTGGCTAAGATTAGGAAATAGCAGATTCGTATACATTACTGGTTGGATTATAAAACCAGTCACATAAGAATGAAGATACTAACATCTTAAAAGCTCAAATGTAATAGGAAACAAATGACAACAACCAGTCCACTCTCTTGCATTCAAACATGACTGTATTCTATGGTTGGCACCAGCTTCATCTTTGACCTGTAAGGGAGAAACCTTTCAGAGGCAGAACCTCCAACTGGTCTTTCAGCCTTCATCCGTCTCTTGTTGCTATCCAATTTTTCTGCTCACCTTAAAAAAAAAAAAAACCAAAAAATTTTTTTCCCATACTTATCACCAATTCTTTTCCTGAGTGTTTATACCAATTAGGTTTTGTCCTCCATAACTCCAATGATATGGCTTTTATCAAAGTTCCAAAGAACTGATCTACATTGCCCACTCCAATGGTCGATATTCTATCCATTGCCTTATTGGCAATATTTGTCACAGTTGGCCACTCTCTTCACCTAGTAATATTTTCTTCATTTTCCCTCCAAGATACCATACTCTCTTGCTTTTCTTCATTACCTCCCTTGGCATTTTATTCTCAAACTCCTTAGATATTTCCTCACTGTATCAAATTTAGTTTGTGTCAACCTGGATTCATGCATTCGCCTTAATGGCTATCTGGCCAGCCAGCCAGAGGGCCCTAGGAGTTGCTTGTGATATTCTAGAGGCTGCAGAACCAAGTTGCTTCTGTTGCTGCTGCCCTGTCTGCCCCAGGTTGCAGGGTCTGATGCAGAGATTGTTCTTAGTCTTTTATATTGTTCCTGACACATCCTGACATCACTGCACCTCATGCCTTCACTGGCATTGTTGCATACCATTCAGCTCTGGCTATGAGGCTTCTCTGTTACTTCTGAGGAATGAAATATATGGCACCTGCTTAGGTAATTACACATTTGCAACCTGGAAGTACAAGGAAATTAACTCACTAGAGCTGTGACTTTAATCAATGGAAGATAAAAAGTTACCAGATAAATTATCTTTCTCCTTCAGTCCCCACTCCCAATTGTGATATGTATTGAGATAAATTAGCTCAATAGAGTCCTTTGAAAGATATTTGGGATACTGAGCAATCAGCTTGCATACTAGTCTGAAAACAACAGAAACCACATTTGCTGATGACAAATAGGGTGGCGATAATACATGTCACACAGTCTTTGTGATATATGATTACTAAAGATTTCTCATTGTTAGTTGAAATGAGGTAAAGATGAAAGAAAATGCTTAAATGGAGAGAGGCAAAAATGCTTTATTGGCATGGGGACATGGTAACGTTAAGGATTGTGTTGTGGGTTGACTGAATTTTGATGGCACTGGGAACCTTGCAAAAAGAAAATGGGTTTGTGCCATCCAACTAACTTTAACTTAAAACATGATGTAAAAGGCAGAAGTCCTCCATGGTAGCCTTAAAAGAGATTCTAATTTCTTCCAGCAAGAGGAGAGGCTACTGAAAATCAGCCCAGGATATGATTTTAAGGATGGAAGAAATAGAAAGATGACTAAATGTATAGTCTCAATAGGTCATCTATATCAAAGTAAATTCCCTAATAGAAAATGTGGGACCTTAAGGGCTAAAAATGAGGTGTTTCAGTGAATAAGCCTAAAACTACTGGACCTTCAATATTTTCTGAATTTTCCAGGCTGGCAGAAGCACCTTCCTTCCCTTGCCAGAAGATAACAGTATCTCTTTACCTGGGAATCATGACATGACTTCATGTAAAGCAAATGCTTTGCAAGGACTTCTCATTCCCTTCAAGATTCACTTCATCATTATTCATCATTTTTCATTGCTTCCAAGCCAGGTTACATATAAGAACAGTGTAACTGGAGAAATACAGTACCTGCTTCTAGAGAAAATAACTTACCTGCAAAAAAATTGTAGAATGTATAACTGTGGTGCACTTATTCCCTCTTTCTCAACTAAAGAAACACAGAAGTCTGTGAACCCCTTTTGAGAAACATATCAACATAATAAGATTCCTGTAAGATTCTTACTTCACCACTCTCTTTGCTGTCTTTTCCTCTTCTGACCTTGTATCCTGAAGTGGCTCAGGCTCTTTATATCAATCTTATGACTTTGGCAACTGTCTCTTTTTCTTGGAAAAATTGAATGGAGGTTGTTTTAATCTACTTCATAAAGACGTTCTTCTGATTCTAGCCACCAAGACATCTAGTATCTGTTTTCTGATTTTTGAGATGGCCAGGGCAGTCATCTTATTCATTGCTACTCATGCTACTCATTGCTTCATTATTACTGCTACTAATAATGCTACTCATTGCATTATTAGTAGCAGTAACTTTGAGCCCATCTAATCACTCATCTGAATAGGATACAAGGTTGGCCCTAGGCCTATTTGAGTTACAAAATAGAGAAAAGCGGTATCATGAGAAAGGCTTAGACCCCTAATTTATCTGAGAGAATAAAGAACGAACGAAAAAAATCAAAGGGACCTAAAATTAACCCTTAAGTGAGAAGAACAGGTGGGCCTAAGGAGAAGATGAGCCAATAGAGCATTACATGTTATAATGGATCAGCTGACCAGAACAAAAGGAGGAGAGAGTACATTCTTGGCCACTAAGTGTAATTCTTCCTGTATTACAAAATTCATGGTCACTGCAACTAAGGCAATCACTGAATTATAGCTTTACTTATCAGGGATGCTACTCTATCAGCAATTTCCTTGTGTTAGGAAGACAGAGTTTGACATTCAAGTTTCATTAACTTGGGAAAAATAGATAATATCTCAGCCTTTGATTAAAACTTCAGAAAGCCTGTGCCTTAATAGTATATATACATCTAAGTACTAAGGGATATGATTTTGTAATAAGAATAAAAATGAAATAATAAAACCTAAAGTTAAATCTCATAGGATCTGCTAGACAAAAACTAAAAACACCTCAAAGATAACAAAATCACAGATTTTTTAATGTATCATTTACAGTGTCCAGTATCACTGAAAAATTACTATACATATTAAAAAAGCATAATCAAGACAAAAAGGTCAACAGAAAGAGACTTTTGATAATCCACATTGTAGAAATAGTGACCAACATGTTAAACATAACTATAAAAACAGTTTAAAGATTCTACAGGAAAAGAATAAAAGGGTAATGGTTTGTGGATTTAAACAGTATAAAAAAATCAAATGAAAATTTCAAATCTGCAAATACATCTGAAGTAAAAAACAATTAGAGTTAAGAATAAACCAGATTGGAAAATGCAAAAGAATCTGTGAACTTGAATACCAAGTTAATAGAAGAGAGAAAAGAGGTAACATAAATGGATAGAGTAACATGTGGGTCTTTATCAGGTAATGTGACATATGTGATTGAAGTTCCTGAAGGAGAGGAAAGAGAATAGAACATAAAAATACCTTGTGAACTAATTGAGAATATTCTCCAAATTTGATTACAAAATTAATTCATTGACCCAGGAAATTCAGTAAGCCCCAAACAAATGAATACAAGTAGAATTACATTGACACAAAGTCAAACTGATGAAACCCAAAGATAAAGAGAAAAAATGTAACAGAAGTTAGTAAAAAAAAATACATAAATGGGAACAAGGATAAGAATGATTGACTTTAATAAGAAAAAAATGAGGTCAAAAAACAGAGGAACAACCTATTTTAAATGCTGAAAGAAAAAATAAACCTGTCAATATAAAGTTCTATAGCTAGCAAAGTTTTTATCAAAAATAATATTTAAGGAAAGACTTATGAAAAAGCTGAGATAATTTCTTATTAACAAACCTGTACTACAAAAATACTAAAGAGAAATACTACATAGAGGTTTGGATATATAGGAAAGAAAAAAGTGAGGAGCAAGGATATTGCCTGGAAGGAGCTAAAACTTTCTGGAATTATGAAAAATCTGTATCTTCATTAAGGTGGTGGTTATAATGATGTTTACATTAGTCATTGATCAAACTATATGCTTAATATATGAATTTTATTTTAGGTAAATTATACTTCATTAAAAAATGGTTTGGGAAAAATAAATCTGGCCACAACCAATGTAATCCTAAATAGGATGTAGTTTTTTCTCTTAACTTCCCTTATAATTTGAATTTAAATATTCTGGGGATTAATATTTATTGGCGAATCTGAGGTGTCTGATTGCCTGGCAACCTGGTTTGTTTGTAGGCAAATTAAGGCTACTAATTTCATGTGTGCTGAGCCCTGGAGTGAAGGAAGAATTATTAGGGAACACAGAGAGTCTCTGAGGGTACATAGGGGGATTTTGCTGACATCTCATTTGTGTTATGACCAGGCATTTTTCTTCCTGAATCACCATTATATTTCCAGCCCCTAGAATAATGTTTTTATGTTGTATGTTCTCATAAATGTCAGTGATGTTAGGAAAATAATTATTTCTTTTTTCCAAGGTTAAAACCTATTAGATTTTTGGGGCTAGATTTATAAAAACTCTGCTGGTAAAGAGTGAAAAGCATAGAATTTAGAATGAGAATGATCTCTATTTGAATGGCTCTGACATTTATTTGCTTTCTTAGACAAGTTATTACCTTCTTAATCTTCTGTTTGACTTTTAAAATTGGGGGTGGTTAATTACATGCTCCTCAGCAGATGGTTCTGAGAGTACGGTAAGACAATGCACATTTCTTGGTGCGCTGCAGTGTGAAAAGCTAATCAATCCTTTGCTGTCATTGGATAAAGTTCTGGTGACTTAGGTCATCCTGAGCCTCCTAGAAGCCTTCTCCTATGTAAGCTCTTTTTTTTTTAGCTTATTAAAATGGTTTATCCAGGAGCCAAATATCCATCAAATATCTATCAATGTGTCTACAGATTCTGAACAGGGATGTCAGAATAAGAGACCCCTGAGAACTCCAGAATCTAATGGGCTTTCTAGTCACAGCCACCACTTTTATTTTTATAAGCCTGCTCAGGAGGTCAAATTTCTCTTTTCTCTTCAAAAGAGGCCTGGCATCTTTTCTGGACATTTGAGGCTTGCTGGCAGCTCCATGTGGCCACTCCCAGATAATAGAAGAAAACACTAAGTGTGTCAGACTTGATACCATCTAGCCTGAGACTTTGCTCCCACACCTTACACCCATGCGTGGTTAAAAGCTTCTGAGACTGTGGCCTTTCCTACCTGTATATAGGTGGAATGAGATGAAGTAGGCTTTGGTAGCTAATTTTTCCTGTGCAAGTTAGGTTTCCTTATTCAATGCTCATGGTCCCTGTGCTTACCCAATCATATTAGTTTAATATGATTTGTCTGCTGTATCCTTATATATAGGTCTCCTCTGAATATCAATGAGCAGTCACAATGAGAAGGACTTTTAACCTAATCAACTCAATACCCTTAAATTTTAGCAATATATTTGGCCCATAGTCCATGTTCAGTGAAAAGTTGAAAACTCATCTTCCAGATAACCTTCCTTGATAGATTATACCTCTGTACAATGGACACAGTTTGCTCATCGTTTTTTATTTGTTGTTGTCCCTATGACCCATTGCTAAAAATTCTGACTCCATCTCTGTTAGTTTATAAACTGGGCCCTGTATATGAAAGACGGGTAGAGACTTAAGAAAGAGGTAGACCACTCCAGATTGGTAGGTGGCAGTTTTAATAAGAAAACTCACATATGGGGCTTTTCTTGGGCAGCTGCAAGCTGAGTAGATCTCCATACTTACTAATCAGAATATTAAAAGTTCTTATAGAGACTTTAACTGATT
The DNA here is from genome assembly GCA_004027375.1 of Macroglossus sobrinus. Classification (NCBI taxonomy): domain Eukaryota; kingdom Metazoa; phylum Chordata; class Mammalia; order Chiroptera; family Pteropodidae; genus Macroglossus; species Macroglossus sobrinus. The sequence goes on from PVKZ01002398.1 coordinate 66,172, forward strand.
TTAGGCACATATTCCATCCAAATGGCCTTAATGTCTTGATTTTGAGAGAATATGTCCTTGGAACAGCTCCCACTATGGGAATAGTAGGCAGAATATTCTAAAGACAGGGGAGGGGGCGAACAGCCTCCAATTGCCTGGGTCCTGCTTGAGAGTCAACTGGTGGTCACATCCTCTTGAGTACCTTCTTCAACAGTCCCTCTGCCTCTCATTCATATATATATATATAGTGTGTGTGTGAGTGTATTTCTTCCATTAGACTTAGAGCTCACTGAGGGAGGTATCCAAGTATTTTTATAATAGTATAAACGCTTGACTGTGAACGAGAGTATTTTTTCTTGTCAGACCAGTAGTCATATCTTTCTCATTTTATCAAGGTCTCTTGGAAGGTAGAGCCATGTCAGAAGAGCAGAGTGGCATTCCCTGGGAGGTCATCATCATTTTGTTCACTATGTTTCCCATTAGACTGGAGCTCCCTGAGCTTTGTAACAATATTTGCATCACAAGTGGGAAACACCTGATGGTTCTTCCCCCATCAGATTTGTACTACACCTCTTTATCAAAGTAAGGATACTATTGAGTGTGGGTTTCTTTCTCCTTATCATGCTGAGTGCCACTGGCCTCTTAAACATAATGGACAAGATAGGGTTCTAGAGTGGGGTTGAAAACTTCATGACTGAGCAGTTCCCCGCTTCAGCAATTGGCGGGCCCCATCCCGGATCTGCTTGGTTTTCATGCCATAGATGATGGGGTTTAACATGGGTGGCACAATGAGGTAGAGGTCAGCCAGGAGGATGTGGATGTACCGGGGCACATGCTGGCCAAAACGCTGTGTATAGAATGAGAAAAGTCCTGGTGTGTAGAAGAGAAGGATGACACCGAGGTGGGAACCACAAGTGCCAAAGGTTTTAGCCCTTGCTTCCTTAGAGGAGAGGCCTAATACAGCCCGGAGGATGAGTGCATAGGAGACAGCAATGCAGATGGAGTCAGTTCCCACCACCAGTGTGGCGGCAGTGATGCCATAGATATTGTTTTGTCGCGTGCCCCCACAAGCTAGCTTCACCACAGCCATGTGTTCACAGTAGGAGTGGGCCACAACTCGGCTACAATAGCTCAGTCTTGCAAGTAAGCAGGTGAGTGGAGTCATGAGCCCTAAGCCACGAAGCACAGCAGCAGCCCCCAGCTTGCCCACTGCCTCTGGGGGAAGCAATGACCCATAGTGCAGTGGCCGGCAGATAGCCAAGTAGCGGTCAAAGGCCATTGCTAGCAGGATACCGGATTCTACAGCTGAGAAGCCATGGATAAAGAACATCTGGGCAGCACAGGCTTCAAATGCAATCTCAGCAGCATTTGCCCAAAAGAGTGCAAGGAGCTTGGGCACAGTAGAAGTACAGAGTATCAGGTCAATGATGGATAGCATGCACAGAAACAGATACATGGGCTGGTGCAGTGCAGGCTCTGAATGCACCACCAGCAGCACCACCATGTTGCCAAGAACTGCCAGGGCATACATGGAGCAGAAGGGAAATGCAATCCAAAAATGGGATGCCTCCAGGCCAGGAATTCCCATGAGCAGAAAGGAGTTTGGGTTCTGATGGCTGAGGTTTGTGAATTGCATGGCCAGGTCAAGGTCAGGTGGGTAGAAAAGACCTCATTGCCTTGCCCTGAGCCCTAGAAAGCCATGAGAGGTGAAGCCATTTGGATTCATTCTCATGCTGTGGCCAAAACTGAAATGGCTGAAGGAAATTAGTTAGACCTCATAAAAAACATCCAGGATGAGGATGAGACTATCGAAGAACACTGGGAAATGATGCAAGGCAGGAGATGAAATTACAGAACTAGATTTCAAGGAAGTTTTTTTCATTTGTGTCTGATTCAATGATGTCATGGCTGTAGAATCTTCTCTATGGTGCAGGTGAGTGGCTATAAACTCATGGCTGTCTTCTCTTCGCCTGTGAATCCTCTTTTGCTTATACTCTACTCTTATTTTCTTCTGAATCATCCATCTATGTAACATTATAAGGGTAACATAGTGATTGGAGCTCAGGCAGATTAGAGGGAAGATTCAAAAGTAGTTGCTTTTCAAGATGAGAAGATCAGAACTGAGGGAAAGAGAAGGGAAAGCAGGGAGATCTTGGATGGATTTGTCAAGCCATTAAGTTCATGTTTACTCACAGATGAGGCACAGAATCTGGGTTCTGGCCAGAAATAGCAAAGCACATGGTGAGAGGCTGAGCCTCTTATAGCCATAACATTGCTTGGCTCATGTTAGTACTAGGATCCTGTGATTGCCTTAGGTGTCTGGTATGTATGCTGGTGAAAACTGGTGAGATCATGCAGAATTGGTCATTGGTAGATATCAGGCTGATCTGGCCATAAGATGTGATTTGACAAGGTTATTGAGAGATGATTGCATGCAAAGTGTAGTTTCTCATAAAAAAGGTACATGAAAAAAAGAGTGGATGAGAAGTAAATTTTAACTATTGGGATTAGAGAATCATTCACTGTCAGCAAATGTGGAAACTAGCTTTGGTCAAATGACAATACTGAGCTTTCACATTTTTCTACTCCATTTCTTTGTTCATTACTCACACTCTCTATATGCCTCAATCTTCCCTCACCTACATGTGCCTTCTCATTTTTCTCTTATTAGTAACTGAGAATTTGAGAAAGAGGGGAGATTAAATAAAAAAGTTAGAAAAGAGACATTAGAGGAAGAGGAGAGTACACCATGGGGAATATAGTCAATAGTATTGTAATGACTATGTGTAGAACCAGATGGGTGATAGAGTAATCAGGGGAATAATTTCATAAGCTATACAAATGTCTAACCAATGTATTATATACCTGAAACTAATAAAAAAGTAAAAAGCTAAAAAATGTAGAGAGATAATAAAAGAAAGTTGAGAACAAAACATAGACATAGGAAAGAGTAGAAAAGAAAGTAGAGAGGAAAGTACCTGTCTCATGCTGGTTTCTAATATGAGATGCGACTGTATTCTGGGACAGAGATAGTAAAACTAACTGGACTCTCTGGAGATGAATCATTTGTATTTCTAACTTTAAACTGCAACACTCCTTTGTAATCCTTTGCATTGGCTAACCATGCCCAGAAAAAGACAGGAAGGGAAGGAACCCTGAACCAGGATGACTATTTTTCCATTTCAGTGCTAACTGTGGCTGTCACTGTGATATTGAACAAACTATCTTATCCCTTTCTGTCTCATCCTCCTTTCTTCCATGTGTTTTCTATTTTATCTTCTGTGCTATCTCCCTCCCAGAATTTCTACCATCCAGCTTGGGCCCAAGCATATCCAGAGGAAATTTTAGCTTTATGGTGGTTGGAATGTGAAGAACAGTAATCTGGGTGGAGGGAACTTGTGAAATGATATGTATAAAGCTGTTTTATTCTATGAATGAGCACACTACATGTTTAGCTGAGCATGTGATTGTCTACATGTGTTGTAGTATAAAATGCATTAGCAAGATTTTATCATAAGACACAGATAAAATGTTTTTTGGAGTGTCTGTGATTCAATGCCCTTTTATTAGTGTGGAAAAAATTGTAATCTGAATAATCTAGACATAAATGGGACAACCTTACTTTCTTCCCCTCCCTTTCTTCTTCCATTCAGCCTTTTAATAATTGCATTAAGTTTCCTCAGTTCCTGAGCTGCCATTTAAAAAAACTTTTACTCTATATTTGTAGCTACACAGCACAATGACCACAAGCTCCTCTTGCCTCAGTTTCATTTTCACAGATGAAGAAATGAAGTTGGAAAAGCATATGATGAGCATAATGTGCCTATATTCCAAGAAAGAGATCAAGGTCAAGCTGAAGGCCTTGGGGTTCTCACTTCCTGGCCCTCTCACTAATATTTGAGTTAGATCTCATTAAAAATGTCCAGGGGTAGAAGACTGTAGAGTGTTGTGAAATGATGCAAGGCAGAAGGTTGGTTACCATTACCTTGAAAGGAGCCCTTGCCACTTCTGTCTGATTCAATGATCTCTGGGCTGGGAGGTGAGTGGCATGACTGCAGAACCTTCTCCATGGTAGAGGTGAATGGTTAGATATTTATAGCTTTCCTCTCTTGCCTGAACCCTCCTCTGCTATACCCTACTGTTATTTTTTTCTGATTTATCTGCCTCGGAAGGTCAGGCAAGAAGAGACTTTCAGCCTCTTCCAGATGACTCACTCAGAATAACTGCTTTTATGCCCCTTTGTTCTGAATTACCTTAGCATTTGATATAAGAAAGGTCTTACCTAAAATACATAATAGGAGCTCAAGTACCAGGAACAAGGCTGTCTCATGAGTGAAGGAACATATTCTTCATCACTGGAGGTGCAGGTATCTGAAAGCCACCTGCCAAGAAGTCAACATTTATTAATAGAAGAGCAAGGGCAGCCCAGTTGAAATCCCAGCTCTGCTAAACCACCAGCTCTGTGATCTCAGTCAAGTTACATAACTCTCAAACTGCTTCTTCATCAGTGACCTGGAGAGGTTGATTACTATTCTAGAGCCTATTGTGAGAAATTATTAGGAGAGACACTTATTTGAAGAGCAATAACACTACATAGTACATAGTAGTGATCAAAAAGGATGATCCATTTGTAAGTTCCTGTTATTTGAAGTAAAGTGGAGACCACCTCGGTGAGACAGTTATCTTAGCAGCAATCAGGTCCTTGATCTGATCATAGTGTGCCCACTGTAGGGTTGAACACACAGACAGACTTATCTCTCTGGAACAGGGAGTGGTAGTGGATTCTCAGCTGCTGCAGCACTTAGAGTGTGCAGAGCCAAAGATCTGGAGTATATATCCTCTTATTAGGGCCCTAGGTGAGAGTAAACATTCCCTGGGGATTAAGGCACTAAAAAGACCTCTGCATGTTTAAAAGAGACAGAAAATTGAAGCTGAGAATTTGGGCCTTGATGTGGTAGGGGGTAAGAATAGGATAGCAGAGAAGATCTACCCTGAGAGTTCAATGTGGGTAGAAAAGGAGTAGGGGGAGAGACCCCTGAGCACAAATAATAATTCCAAGGGCTTTTTGACATAGAAACACATTTTAGAATACTTTGCTAATTTTACTTTTTTCACCTGCCTTAAATATTTGCTCTTTACTGTTTCTTTTGGCCAAGCTACTTCTCTGAATATTAGCTCTTCTTCTATAAAATAGGGACAAATGAACATAAATGAGGTGATATATGCAAAGCATTTATCATTTTGCATGGTTTATGTCAAACACTCAATTCAAAGCAGAGTTTTTATAAACCTAAAAGCTATAAATGAGCAGGACAAACAGAGACTCATGGACATGTACAATAGACTAGTGGTTACTGAGAGTGGCAAGGAGCAGGGAGAAGGGAGATAGATGGTGTAAAATTGGTCAAATATGTGGTGAAAGAAAGAAATCTAACTTTGAGAGGTGAACACACAATGAAATAAATGCCTTATTGTTAAATTGGACACCTGAAACTCACTGAATTTCATTAACCAATGTCTCCATAAAAATAAGAAAAAAAGCAGAGTTTTTATTTTATTATTTTATCTAATTCAATGATCACTGAATATACAAAGGACTATGTTACATGTTAGGGCATAGAGTTGAAGGATCATGTTCCTGTTCTCTAGAAGGTCACAGTCTGGTTTGAAGGATGGGAAGACAGATGTACACATTACAATTCAACGAGATACATGTAGACATAAAGAAGACACAGAGGCTCATTCATCCGGGGACAGGATGTTCTTTAAAAGTTAGTCAAGGATTTAGAGTTTAGAAGTTTAAGGTGGGTTTGGAAGAAGGGACATACTAGGGAGAGAAGACAGTATGTGTAAAACATGGCAGCAAGGGATAATGGGCATGTCCTGGGAACCATGGAAGCCCAGTTCAAAGTTAACATTTTCATGAGTCTTCTCTGATACTCTGAGCCACCACTGAGTGAGTGTTCTCTCTCCTCTCTTGTCCACACAACATCTTATCAGATGCTGTTTGTGTGACACTGTCCACTTTAAGTCTTGTTGGTGTCACCTTAGGTAAGTTAAGTAACCCTCTTGTTCCCCTTCTTGAGAAGGGTTGTCATGAGATATTATATATATTTAATAAGGTGCCTAGAACATAGTAAATCTTCAATAGATTTTTGTTGTTACTATTATTACATTATCTTCTTTTATTTATCATCCTACACAATAGATCTTGTTAAGGCAGAGAAGGACCGAGGAGAATTAATCTCTCTCTCTAATAGTGCTTAAAAGATCATGATGTTAGTTATTGGGAGAAGGCTGTTGAACAGCAGATGAAATTCTAACCAAATGTAGGCCAGGAAGACAAGAAGCTTGATTTTAGACAATCACTAAGTCAACAAATGTAGATTGATCAGTTAATATGTATCTGACAGTGTCTTGTAGAAATAATTGAAAAGATTTCCTTGTAAAAAAGCTTTAAATGTGTGTAGATGGTGGAGGGTAGAACTAGTGAAGAAATGGCATGGCCTGGATGATAGAGAGGGAGGTGGAGGCTTTGTTTAGTAAGCATATGGATTCCCTGGGGAGTTCATGGAGTAATCATACTTCAAGAATTAAGTTTCAGGGATCCTGAGGTTTGGTCATTCCTCATTTAGTTCTTCCAGAGATACAACTGATTCTAGAGGAAATAAGTGAAAATGGCAGATAAATGGTATGACTTCTAAATTTTCTGCCAGTATTGCAGTGCTCAGAGCCAAACCTAGGAACTCCTTTGTCCTGATGGGGCTCAGGGATATGAATGCGACTTATTGTTAATTTGGGATACCATTGGGCAAATTTTTGTTCAACCAACTATATTTATTATTTAGATTAAAAAACAAATTTTATTATTTATTTTTTATATATAGTTTTAAATTTAAATTTACTTATTTATATTTATGATGACATTGATTAACAAAATCCAATAAGTTTCAGCTGTACACTTTAACAGTAAGGCATATATATATATATATATATATATATATATATATATATATATATATATTTATTTACACTGTGTTGCATGATTATTTTGAGGTCCATCCATGTTGTCACAAATAGCAATATTTCATCTCTTCTTATGGCTAATATTCCATTGTATATATATACCATAGCTTCTTTAGCCAAACATCTATCATAAGACACTTCAGTTGCTTCCATGTCCTGGCCACCATGAATAATGCTGTTGTGAACACTGGTGTGCAAATCTTTCTGGATATGAGTTTTTAAGTCTTTGATGTAAACACCCAGTAGAGGGATTACTGAATCATATAGTAGATCAATTTTCAGTTTTCTGAGGAAACTGCATACTGTTTTCCATAGTGGCTGTACCAATTGGCTACCAGCAGTGTATGAAGGTTCCTTTTTCTCCGCATTCTCTCCAGCATTTGTTATTACTTGTCCTATTGATTATAGCTATTCTAACAGATGTGAGATGGTCTCTCAATGTGGTTTTGATTTGCATTTCCCTATAGCTAGCATTGTTTAGCATCTTTTCATATATTTGTTGGCCATTTGTATGTCCTCTAGGGAAAAGTGTCTGTTCAGGTCCTTTGCCTGTTTTTTAATTGGATCATTTGTTGTTGTTTGCTATTGAGTTATATGAGTTATTTTGGACAGTAGGCCTTTATTGGAGGCATTGCTTGCAAATATATCGTACCATTCAGATGACTGTCCCTTTGCCTTGTTTATGGTTTCTTTTACTGAAAAGAAGCTTTTTAGTTTGATGTAGTCCCTTTCATTTATTTTATCTTTTACTCCCCTTGCCTTTGAGGTCAAATTCATAAAATCCTCTATAAGTCCAGGGTCCTTGAGTTTCATTTCTATGTTTTCTTCAATGCATTTTATTGTTTCAGGTCTTATATTCAGGTTCTTAATCCATTCTGAGTTAATTTTGAGGTGTGGTGATAGACAACAGTCTAGTTTCATTCTTTTGCAGGTGGCTTTTCAGTTTTCCCAACATCATTTATTGAAGAGGCTTTCCTTTCTCCACTATGTTTTTGGCTTTTTCGTAAAAAATTATTCACCCATATAAACATAGGTTTACTTCTGGACTCTTGATTCTGTTCCACTGGTCTGTATGTCTATTTTGCTGCCAATACCATGCTGTTTTGATTGCTGTTGCTTTGTAGTATAATTTGAAGTCAGCCAGAGTGATGCCTCCAGCCTTTTTTTTTTTTTTTTAAACTCAGAATTGCTTTGGCAATTTGTGCTTTCATACAAATCTGATGATTTTTTGTTTTATTTTTTTTAAATGCTGATGGGATTTTGATGGGGATTGCATAAAATCTGTATAATGCTTTCAGTAATAAGGTCATTTTAACTATGTTGATTCTTCCAATCCAAGAACACGATCTATCTTTCTACGTCTTTTTATTTCCTTTGATTTCTTTTAATAGGGTCTGGTAGTTGTCATTATATAGGTTCTTCACTTGTTTTGTTAGATTTATTCCTAGGTATTTTATTCTTTTTGTTGCAATTGCAAAAGAAATTATTTTTACCCCTTTTTCTGACATTTTATGGTTGGAGTATAGAAACGTTATGTATTTTGAATGTTGATTTTGTGTCCAGAGACTTCACTGTATTTGCTTATTGTTTCTAGTAGTGTTTTTGTGGATAGAGGGGTTTTCTGTATAGAGAATCATGTAATCTGCAAATAGTGACAGTTTGACTTCTTCATTTCCTATCTGGATGCCTTTTATAGCTTTCTCTTGCTTAATTGCACTTGCTAGGACCTCCAATGTTATATTGAATAAGAGTGCTGATAATGGACAGCCTTGCCTTGTTCTTGATCTTATAGGGAAGGTTTTGAGTTTTTCACCATTTAGTATAATGTTGGCTGAGGGTTTGTCATAGATGGCCTTTATTATGTTAAGGTACTTTCCTTCTATACCGGTTTTGTTAAGTGTTGTGATCATAAATAAATGCTGTGTCCTGTCAAAGGTTTTTTCTGTATCTATTGATATGATCAAATAATTCTTATTTTTTAATTTGTTTATGTGGTGTATCACATTAATCGATTTGTGTATGTTGAACCATTCCTGTGCCTCTGAGATGAAGCCCACTTGATCGTGGTGTATAATCTTTTTAATATGTTGCTGTATTTAGTTCTCTAGTATAAGAGAACTTATTTAGGATTTTTGCATCTGTGTTCATCAGAGATATTAGTCTGTAGTTTTCTTTTTTTTGTGTTATCTTAAAAAGGTTTTAGTATCAAGGTGATATTGGCCTTATAAAAAGGTTTTAGTATCAGGGTGATATTGGCCTTATAAAATGTGTTGGGAAGTGTTGCCTCCTCTTCAATTTTTTTTTGGAAGAGTTTGAGGAGAATAGGTATTAAATTTTCTTTGAATGTTTGGTGAAGCCACCTGGTGAAGCCACCTGGTCTTGGATTTTTACTTTTTGGTAGGTTTTCGATAATTGTTTCAATTTCTATACTGCTGATCAATCTATTTAGATTTAGATTGTATTTTTTGAAGTATTGGTTCATTTCTTATAAGTTATTAAATTTGATGTTATATACTTTTTAATAGCATTCTTGTATGATCCTTTGTATTTCTGTGTCGTCTGTCACAATTTCCCCTCTTTCATTTCTGATTTTGAGTCCTTTCTCTTTTTTCTTTAGTGAGTCTAGCCAGGGGTTTGTTAATTTTATTAACTTTCTCAAAGAACCAGCTCTTTGTTGCCTTTATTTTTTTGTTTTATTTTTTGTTTTCAATTTTATTTATTTCTGCTCTAATTTTGATTATTTCTATTTGCTGACTTTAGGCTTCATTTGTTCTTCCTTTTCTAGTTTTTTTTTTTTTAAGATGAAGCATTAAGTAATTTGGGCTCATTCTTGTTTTTGGCGATAGGCCTATAATGATATGAACTTTCCTCTTATGACCACTTTTGTCGTGTCCCAAAAGTTTGGATAATACAACATATCATTCGTTTCTATGTATCTCTTGATCTCTCTTTTTATTTCTTCTGTGACCCAGTTATTCTTCAGTACTATATTGTTTAATCTCCAGCTATTTGTGGTTCTTCTTGCTTTCTTTTTACAGTTGATCTCTAGTTTGAAAGCATTATGATCAGAGAATATGGTTAGTATGATTTCAAACCTCTTATATTTGTTGAGGCTATCTTGGTGTCCCAGTATATGGTTGATTCTTGAGAATGTTCCATGTGCACTAGAGAAGAATGTATAAATAGCTGTTTTGGCATGGAAGGCTCTGTAAATGTCAATTATGTCCAGTTGGTCTAATGTATCATTTAAGGATGGTATTTCCTTTTTGATTTTCTGTTTGGATGAACTGTCCATATCCGACAGAGGGGTATTTAGGTCCCCTATTACAATAGTGTTTTGGTCTGTTTTTCCCTTTAGTTCTGTTAGTAATTGCTTTACATATGCCAGGGCTCTTTGATTGGGAGCATAGATATTAATAAGTGTTATTTCTTCTTGGTGCATGATTCTCTTTATCATTATGAAGTGTTCCTTAGCATCTTTCTGTACCGTTTTTTATTTTAAAGTCTATTTTGTCTGATATCAGTACCACTACTCCACTTTTCTCTGAATGACATTTGCTTGAAATATCATTTTCTACCCTTTTCCTTTGAGTCTACATTTGTCTTTGGAGCTGAGATGTGTCTCTTGGAGGCAGCATATGGTTGGGTTTTGTTTTTTGATCCAATCTGCAACTCTGTGCCTTTTCATTGGTAAGTTCAGTCCATTTACATTTTAGATGATTATTGAAATATGAGATCTTATAGCTATTTAATTTTTGCTTCCTGGTAGCTCGATGGTTCCATTGCTTTGTTGTTGTTGTGTTCCTGTTTTCTTTATTTTGTTTGGCTTTTGTGGGTTTTCCTTCTGGTTCTTCTTGTTTTATGTTACATATTTCAGCTCTGAATCTTTGATGTGTGGTCACCATTACTAATATGAAAAGGATAGTTACATATATACAGTCATTTGTTTTCTTTATGTGTGTCTTATCTCCATTCCCCTTTTTGAATATGGATCTTTGAATCCTCTTATTTTCAGTCATTGTTGTCTCAGTTTGTCCCCATGTATGCTGAATGTTAATTATTATCTTGCTATGGCAAATTTCTTCTTATTTTAAGCTTATAGTGCCCTGTTCCTAGTAAGGATTGCACTCCTCTGCTTTATCAGCCTTCTAGTCACCGTACTCCTCATTGTTATTATTTTTTGTCATTTTGTTTTAGGTGACCTGACCCCTTTCAGTATTTCCTGTAGTGCAGGTATATAGTGAAGAATTCCTTCAATTTTTGTATGTCTGGAAAGGTCGTAATTTTTCTTTCATGTTTTAAGAAAAGCTTAGCTGGATACACTATTCTTGGCTGGTAGTTCCTTTTATTTAATAGTTTGAATATTTGATTCCATTCCTTTTTGGCTTGTAAGGTCTGTGCTGAGAAGTCTGACAATAATCTAATGTGTTTTCCTTTATAGGTTACTGTCTTCTTTTCCCTGGCTGCCCTGAGAATTCTGTTTTTGTTGTTGATTTTCAATAATATTAATATAATGTGTTTTGGTGAATGCCTTTTTGGGTTGAGATAATTGGGTGTTCTGTCAAATTCTTGAATTACAAGCTCCAGCTCATTCCTCATCAAATATTTGTCTAAAAATACTTTCTAATTCTTGTACCTTTTCCTCCCCTTCAAGAATGCCCATTATTCTTATGTTTCCTCTCCTGATGGCATCAGCTGGTTCTTGTATTTCTCTTTCATTATTTTCATTCTTCGAGTTCTCTCTTCTTCTTTCTGATTTATTTCTAGATTCCTGTTTTTTATATCACTGATCCTTTCCTCCATTTGGTTGACTCTATTTCCCAAGCTTGCTATTTCATTTTTCAACTCTTGCAGTGTGTTCTTTATCTCCAGAAGTTCTATTTGGTTCTCTTTGAGGGTTTCAATCTTCTCACCAAAGATCTCATTCTACTCATCTAGTTTTTTCAGTTACTAAAATTGTTGATATTAATTGTTTCAGATAGCATTGAGTTTTTTTCAGAAATACCATCCTGAATTCTCTGTCATTTAAATTGCTTATTTCTATGTCTATAAACTTATTTTCTGTAGATTTTTCTCTTTCTTTCTGAGATGCCTTGTCACCTTGATTGTTCATGGTGTTTAATAAACTTTTTCTCTGCCTGGGAATTAATGGAGTGTATTCTGATTTTTTCCCCCATAAAAATGATTTATTATATAAAGATCTCTCTTTAGCCTGCTGCAAAGAAGGTGCTTTTCTTTTTATTTCCAGTAGGTGGCGTCTAAGCCTCTTGGATCCCTGCTTTATATAAAGCCTTAATAATGCCTTTTATCTATCTATCTATCTATCATCCATCTATCTATCATCCATCCATCTATCTATCATCCATCCATCTATCTATCATCCATCCATCTATCTATCTATCATCCATCCATCTATCTATCAATCATCCATCCATCTATCATCCATCCATCCATCTATCATCCATCCATCCATCTATCTATCATCCATCCATCTATCATCCATCCATCCATCTATCATCCATCCATCCATCTATCATCCATCCATCCATCTATCATCCATCCATCCATCAATCATCCATCCATCCATCCATCTATCAATCAATCATCTATCAATCATCCATCCATCTATCAATCAATCATCTATCAATCATCTATCAATCATCTATCAATCATCTATCAATCATCAATCAATCATCAATCAATCATCAATCAATCATCAATCAATCATCTATCAATCATCTATCAATCATCTATCAATCATCTATCAATCATCTATCAATCATCTATCAATCATCTATCAATCATCTATCAATCATCTATCAATCATCTATCAATCATCTATCATCTATCATCTATCTATCTATCATCTATCTATCTATCATCTATCTATCTATCATCTATCTATCTATCATCTATCTATCATCTATCTATCTATCATCTATCTATCTATCATCTATCTATCTATCATCTATCTATCTATCATCTATCTATCTATCATCTATCTATCATCTATCTATCATCTATCTATCATCTATCTATCTATCTATCTATCTATCTATCTATCTATCTATCTATCATCTATATGTTTAATCACACTCGGTATCCTCTGTCTCTGTCAGTGTCAGAGACAGTTTCAGTAGCATTTACTCAGATTCCGTTGGGGATCCGCGGCTTTCGGTCTCTGAGGATATGGGGGAAGGGTCCCTGTGAGTTGGGGTTAGGGGCTGTGGATCAGCCTCAGTTTTGCAACCCAGTGGGTACAATTAATTCTTATTTCTCTGCTGTCTCACTTCTCTACTTTCTGCCCTGATGAATGGGCAGTGATCCAGCAGCCTGAAGTTCACAGCTCTCCCAGGTTGGGCTGTTCATGGAACTCACAGCAACTTCTTTCCTCCCTCTTCTCTTACAGGGTGCTCTGGCTGCCAGAGGCAGCTTTTTTGTTTCTCCCAATCTACTTCCCGTCAACTAGGGTTCTTATCTAAGGTAGCTCTTATGCTCAGATGTGCTGGTGTTCATGGGTATTTTTTGGGTATTTTTTGTTGAGTTTTAGATATTCAACTTATTGTTATTTCAAGGGGAGAGATCTGGGGACATTTCTCATTCTGCCATGTTTCAACGTCACTCCTCTATTTTATAGATTATTAATAAGCATTTATCATGTGTCACCATTTCTTTAAGTACTAGAAATGTAGTAATGAAGAAAGAAGACAAAATTCTTGTTCTCATAGAATTTCTATTAGCAAGAGAGAATTCCATTTACAAAATCAATTAAAAAATAAGTAGGTATTGAAAAGGGCTAAGAATGAAATGAAACAGGATAAGTAGAAATAAAAGGAGCAAAATTCTAGGTAGGTGGTGACTTTTGAATAGTGGTCTTATAAAATAAATAAGCAAGACATGCAGCTATCTGAAAGACAGTGCTCTGGGCAGAGGGAGCAGCAGATGTATAGGCTTTGAGGTCTGGAATGTATTTGGTGAATTTGGAGAACAGCATTAGAACAGTTGCTGCAGTGTAGTGACTGGGAGGAGAAAATAAAGGATGAATTTGGAGAGATAGTGAAGATCCAGGTAATAAAGTGTGTTGTAAACCATGATTAAAACAGAGTATTTTTTTGAAGTGTGGTGAATAACTATTGGAAGATTTGAAAAGGTTTTTGTTATCTGTTTTAAAAGGTCTACTCTTTTGTTTGTTCCTTTTATTTTGTGTTTTAGATTCCACTTACCCTCTAGGTTCATTCATGTTGTCACAAATGTCAACATGTCATTCTTTTTTTTAATGGCTGAGTAATAGTCCATTTTATATATGTACCAAATCTGCTTTATCCATTTGTCTATTACTGGGCACTTAGGTAGCTTTTATATCTTGGCTATTTTAAATAATATTTCAATGAACATAGGGGAGCATATATCTTTTCAAATTGGTGTTTTGGGTTTCTTCGGATAGATACCTAGAAGTGAAATTGCTGGGTTGTATGGTAGTTCTAATTTTTTAGTTGATAGATGAATGGGTAAAGAAGATGTGGTACATATGTACAGTGGAATACTACTCAGATGTAAAAAAATGAAATCATGCCATCTGCAACAGCATGGATGGACCTAGAGGGTAGTATGTTAAGTAAAATACATAGAAAAAGACAAGTACTATATGGTCTCACTTATATGTGTAATCTAAAAAATCCAAAACAAATAAATAAAACAAAATGGAAACAGACTCAGATACAGAGAACAAACTGGTGGTTACCATAGGGGAGGACGATGGGGGCATAAATGAAAAGGGTCAAGGGAAATAAGAGATACAAAATTCCAGTTATAAAATAAGTCACAGTGATATAATATATAGCATAGGGAATATAGTCAATAAAGCCATAATTATGTACAGGGACAGATGGTTACTTGACTAATTGTTGTGTCCACATCATAAGGTATATTAATATCAAATCATTATATTGTCATGTGCAACTAATATTGTATGTCAACTATACTTTAATAAATGAAAAACAAAGAAAAAAACCACAAAGCACATATGGCAGGTAGCCATTTGCATGGTCTAAGGAGGCTGTGTTTCTCAGTGGGCACTACAGGGGGAAAAGGTGAGAGTGGTGAGAGGCACAATGATTACTGAAACCAGACTATCCTCTGCATCAAGGGAGGCATGACTGAATGTCACAGAATAGTGAGGGAATAAGGTCTGCAGAAAGTCAGGGTCAGGAACCCCAAAAGACTGGAAAGTGGGACAGAGAAGTTCCCTAGAGTAATACCCTAGAGGAGGTACCAGGCTCATGCTGGGGCCTTTTAAGGAAGCTCCCCAGGGACAGGACCTTATGTTTCATTTTCTTCTGGGAGGAGAATTGCTGATTATGGGGATATAGGCATGCTTTCCTTTCCTGACTCCCTCTTTCCTTCTCTTCTTCAAGAAAAGAAAACCACATTTGTGTTTCAGGAAGCCTACAGAAAATGAACAGAATGCCACACTGAGGGGTGAGAGTGCACAGGGCCAGTGGTGGTAGGGATAGAATGGGAGTATACAGAGAACAGTAAGGGAGTTGGCACTGATGGGATGAGGGATGAGCAGACCAAGGAGGGGTCCTTATGCTGGGATCAGTTGGCTACCAGATGAGCACAGGTGAGCCGTGTGAGCTGGGGCTGGCAGAGAAAATTGGAATAACCAGAATAATGGCAGAAATAAGACTGAAAATAGTAATCACAAAGGGTAATAGTGGAAGGCTGAGTAGAGCTCCAATAAGAGAAGAGTTTTTCTAATGTTTGAGTGGAATATGCTAGGTCTAGGTCAGGGGGGATGGGCTTGGTGCTTGGTGCACAGTACTTATGTCCAAACAAACAATTTACCTGCATCTCCGGCATTACCTCACCTACTGTTTTGCTTGTCTTTTATCATTCTTATCTGTATATTTGTCTCTTTCTCTTCTACTAATTTCAGATCCTCCTATCCTACCATCATTAGAAGAACCCTTTTCTGCCTCCCAGGCCTATGCTCCTGTATTGTTCACTAGGGACCACCTTAGGAAAACCCTAGCTAACTAACTCAGACTTGGTTAAGTCACATCCCTCCTGTTAGTGCTACTTGCTCCCCTCCAATTCACATTCTGGCCCCATTATAGTCCTAGTTGCTATAATAGTCCAGGGGGAAAAAGAGAAACCTAAAATAGAGAAATGAAAGGGACAGGTCAGATACACTTATTAAAGTTTCAACAATATTAGCTCTATCTTTGAACTAGGTCTTGTAGACAGAATCCTGGCATAGGAGTCAGAAAATGTAGAATTTAGTACTAGATCTGCTACTTAGTTCCTCTGTGACCATTTGGGGACTCAGTTTCCCAAATATATCATTCTAAGGTTTTCTCAGGATAAAGGCATAGCCTACTAAATAGTTTATAGCATTGACTGAATACTCTGTAGGTATGGAGCCATGTGCACTTTTAAGGGAGACAAAGAAATGATACAGGCTTTCTTTTGTCATTTGCTAACATCTTGGTTGTAGAAGCAGGAAAGAAAAGTAAACCAATGGCATGTAAGGAATTAGACAAAACATTCATACACAGCAGATGGAAGGGAGTTGGGGCAGGAGGAGACCAGATAAACAGAGTTGGATTGTGAATGGAACTAGAGATATGTTTTAGTCAAACCGTGAAAGAAGAAAGGTGAAAAGCTTATTAAATATTATAAATAGACTAGGCAAGCTGCAAGATCAAGGTGTGTGGGAAAATAAACTGAGGCCCAGTGATGTTCAGCAGGACATGCAGGATGTAAGAAAGACAGGGGCACTCAGGCAAGAGGAGAGACTTGCTTGGAATTGAAGAAGCACATTCACTTAAGACAAGAGTGACAACATGTATGAGAGTATTCTTTCATTTATTCAAGAAATGTTTAGCAAATTTCTGTATGGATGCTATAGATAGTAGTAGTGATAAGTATGAAGAACAGTCCTGTTATCATGGGACTTCTACACTATCCATTCCAATGCTAATTCTTAGATAAAATGGACAGATACACATTAGATTTGGAGACATTTCTAAGAAGGAGAGGGCTTTTATTCTAATATAAGTAACTGAAATTGATGGAAGATTTCAGAAAATTTCCATCTGTGGAGGTGCCTAAATCTCAGTATAGATCAGATGTTGGTATATTATAAAACAGCAAGAGAAGAGAAAGTTTTTTCTAGGAAGAGAGTCATTTATGCATTCATTTAAAAAGCACTTTTGAGGACCATTTATGGTCAGTACAGTCAGTAAATATAGAATAAGTTACAGTTGTACTAAAAGCAGTCACAGTCCTACAAATGGACAGATATACACAACACAGACCATACCCTCCTTACTTAATTCAGCGTATTAATGAGCATTAATTGAAATCACTGGGAAGATCTTCCAGGAGAAGTCTGAGAAGCTTCACCAAGAAGGTGGCATGATCTTGGCCAGGTAGGGAAGGGGACAGAGAAAGGCATTCCAGGTAAATAGTATGAGCTACAAGCATACCTGTTTTAGGAAGTGGCAGATAACCTTATGTGGCTAAATCTAGAATGAGTATTTAGAATAAAGGTAACAGGTGAGGCCAATAATTTAAGCAAGACAAGTTTGTAAGTATGTTGAGTAGTTTATTTTTCTTGTAGCAGTGAGATCTGACAAGTGGTTTTCAGTAGGAAAATAACATGTGGTCTGTGTGGATGAACTGAGTGGGGGCGAGAAACTAAAGAGCTGGTCTTTATAATGACAGGCAACAGTTAGTGTGAATTTGGGAAGATACAAAGAACATTGAATGGAGAGGAGCAGTATGAGAACTCAGGGGCATGATTAAGGGGTGTTGACTGAGAAAGCTCCAGGAGCTCTAGCATCTGGCAGAAGGCTGTTATGACTGGAGTGTAATGAAGAAAGGAGAGGTGGAAGGGGATAAGGCTGAAAAGTGAATAGGGACCAGCTCATGTAGGGTCTTGTTAACCAGGGTTAGAGAATGAATTTCATCTTCAGTACAATGGTAATTTCATGAAGGTCTTAGGCAAGGTCTGGCATAATATAAATTTGCCTTTATATATAAATGATCTCTGGGTGTAGTATGAAGAATGAATTGTAGAGGGCCCAAGATTCAGACCATAAAGACCAGTTGGCTTTTGTAGTCTGGATGAATGATAGTAATTTAAATAAGAATGTTTGCAGGGGAAAGGAAGAGTAGGGAGTGATACACATGTTGCAGATGAATAGGATTTATTCATAAACTGGATATGAAGGAAGAGAAATGGGATTAAATAAAGGATTATTCCTGCATTGCTGACCTTGTTCTAGGACTGATGGCAGCAATGTGTACTGAGATGGACAAGGCATGTGGAGGAAACAGTGTGTGGGAAGATAAAATTTCTGTTTGGGCTGTATTTTGTTTGAGATGACTGTGAAACATCTAAGAGGAGATAGCCAAAAGGCAGTCGGATATACTAGTCTGAAACTCAGTAGAAGCTATACATTTGGCAATTCCCTGAATAAAGAAGGTAAAAACACCAAGGGGAATCAAAGAGAACACCTAGAGAAGTATGAGAGAAAAAGGGAACAAAAGAGAAGAAAAGGAGTGAAGGAAAAAGGAAGTGATGACAAGATCAGTATAAGGGGAGTAGTAGAGATGGAAGCTAGATTGGAAAGGACCAGAAATTAAATGAGAGGTGAGGAAGTAGTGATTGAACACAGTCTAATTTTTAAACAAGTTGTGCTGTGAGAAAGAACAGAATTAAGGAGTGTTAAATGGAGGGAGGCATAGAGCCAAGAAATACAGGATCATGCTAATGTTAATCAAGATAAACATTTTAGAAAGGGGCAAAAGTATGCAAGGGGAAGATGCCAGTTTTCAAGGTTTGTTCTTATGTGTGATTTCATCTTTTTTTTCACAATAAAACTCAGTGAAATGGTCATGAGAGGTAGAGTTATTTCCTTTATTTATAGATAAAAATGCTAAAACTTTAAAAATACCAGTGATAAATGTCAGTTTCTGCTGGTAGACTGATGTCATAATCATTATGTGGGCCTGAGTCTTCACATTCTAAAGCTTTTTTCTATACCACGGTAATGAGTTAGAGTTTTATTTAACTTGAACATGCTGGATTTGAACTGATTGTGGAACAACAAGGTGGAGGAAGAGGAATACAGTGATTTAAGACATTGTATCTGAAGGTAGAAAACCAGAATTCTCAAAGTTCAAGTTTAATCTTTGACATTTACCAACCATGACATTGTTATTAAGTAACTTAACCTTTAGCTTTCTGAATTTATAAAAGTGCTCCCATTTACTGAGAACTATTTAAACATTCTAAATTTGCACTAATCATTTTTTCAATTTAAAAATTAAAAAAAATATTTTTAGATTTGAGATATAATTGACAATAACGTTGTATTAGTTTAAGGTGTATAATATAATGATCTGATATATGTATATAATGAAAATAATTACTACAATAAGTTTAGTTAATTAACAGCCATCACCTCATAGAGTTACATTTTTTTTTTCCGGTGATGAGAACTTTAAGATCTGCTCTTTTAGCAACTTTCAAATATACAGTACAGTTAATTATAATCACCATACTGCACATTACCATCCCCCAAATTTGTCTTATAACTGGAAGTTTATATCCTTTGACCACCTTCACACATATACCCCAAACCTCACCCTCCACCTCTGACAATCACTAATTTATTTTCTGTTTCTGTGAGTTTGGTTTGTTCAGATTCAACATATAAGTGAGATAATACAGTAATTGTCTTTGTCTAAATTATTTCACTTAGCATAATGCCCTCAAAGTCTATCCATGTTGTTGCAAATGGCAAGATTCTTACTTTTTATGGTTAAATAGTATTTCATTGTGTATAGATAATACAATGGGTGAATAGAAAATAAGATGTTGTATAAAATCACCTAAATTAATCCTCAGAAGAAATGTTTTGGCTAGGAACTGAGGAAAAAGAGGAGAGAACACAGGTCAAAATTTTGGGAAACAAATGATTAAGCATTTTCAAAGGAAATGATGATCAAAGGGAAAAAAGGAGATAGAAAGACAGAGGATCCCAGGAGGAGAAATGATGGTGTGAAATTTGGAGGTCAGTCTTGCAAAAAGTTAGGAGTGGAGCCTCTCTTCTTCTTAATGTCATGAATGCTACCGAGGAAAGTAGATGAAGGTAGAAGTAAGTAGATATGGGAGTTAAACTAAACTTAGGTGAAGAAGAACAATAAAATTTCTCATGTTTTCAAGTTCACTGGAAGTAGGGCTTTATGGAGAGCTTTCTTAGTGTCAGATAACAACTTATGGAATGTCCCTAAACTCCCATTAGAGAAAATATATAGAACTCAGAGGGAAATGAATTATCAGAAAATGCCAGGCTTAATTATTTTTTATACAGCCAAGCTTGATGTTTCAGGATAGAGACTCTCATAGGTAGGAGTATAGCTTGAGTTGAGAGTCAATAGGAGGGCAGTGAATGTTTTGGTTAAGATTTAAATTAAGAAGGAATCTACTTTTCTTATAAAGCTGTCCTTAGCCTCACTAAGACCACAGAAACCTCTTGCTCGACTTGATTCTTTATTAAGGCTGCCTTGTGATACTAGCTCTATTGCAATTTAATGTCCTGATCACCCAATAATTTTATAAGCACCTTCAGGGCAGAGAATATGTGTAATATTTTACAGTGCATATTAACATGATTTTCCAATTTCTTTTAAGGTCTAGAAATGGGATTAAGGGCTAATCTTCCATTGTGAATGATTAGAGTTTGAACGTGAGTGCTATATTTAGGCTGACATTGGATACTTTCTGGAAGTGTTCTGTGATACAGATGAGAGAAAGAAAATTTCCAATTACCATGTCAACCGCCAATATTACCTCAACCCATCCAGCAGTCTTCTTGTTGATGGGGATCCCAGGGATGGAACATCTACACATCTGGATATCCATCCCCTTCTGTTCAGCCTATAATCTGGCCCTGCTTGGAAACTGCACTCTCCTCTTCATCATCCAGGCTGATGTAGCCCTCCATGAGCCCATGTACCTCTTTCTGGCCATGTTGGCAACCATTGATCTGGTTCTCTCTTCTACAACACTTCCCAAAATGCTGGCTATTTTTTGGTTCAGAGATCAGGAGATCAACTTCTATGCCTGTCTGGTCCAGATGTTCTTTCTTCACTCCTTCTCTATCATGGAGTCAGCAGTGCTGCTAGCCATGGCCTTTGACCGCTACGTGGCCATTTGCAAGCCACTGCACTACACTACGGTTCTTACCAGGCCCCTTATCACCAAGATTGGCATGGCTGCTGTGACTCGGGCTGTGGCATTAATGACTCCACTCCCCTTTCTGCTCAGACGCTTTCACTACTGCCGAGGCCTCATCATTGCCCACTGCTACTGTGAGCACATGGCTGTGGTAAGACTGGCCTGTGGGGACACTCGCTTCAACAATATCTATGGCATTGCTGTGGCCATGTTTATCGTGGTGTTGGACCTGCTCTTTGTGATCCTGTCTTACATCTTCATTCTTCGGGCAGTTCTACAGCTTGCCTCTCAGGAGGCTCGCTACAAGGCCTTTGGGACATGTGTGTCTCACATAGGTGCCATCTTAGCTTTCTACACACCTGTGGTCATCTCCTCAGTCATGCACCGTGTGGCTCGCCAAGCTGCCCCTCATGTCCATATACTTCTTGCTACCTTCTATCTTCTTTTTCCACCCATGGTCAATCCTATCATCTATGGGGTCAAGACCAAGCAGATTCGTGAGCGCGTCTTAGAACTATTCCTGAGAAAGGATTTGTAAATGGAGAATAAGGGGCAGATGGAGAAAGAGTGGTCCAGGTTGAATGCTGGAGTGGGGGTTTGTGGATATGATAGGACCAAAGGGCTTCCAGAATCTCTGTTTAGTACTTTCCTGGTTTAATGGAAAATGTTATAAATGATATCCTGAAACTCATTAGTCTGATCAGGACTCAAGGGTTTCAGTCCTCTGGACTCAAACTGCTGACTTTACTGTTTCCTCAGAGTCCTCACTCCTATCATGAGCTTGACAAAGACTTTAAGCCACTTTCCTTTCGTAATATTACCTAAAAACACAAAGGTGCTTGCAAGTTCATTAAGAGAAGACTGAGAGTATTTGTTTCTATTCCGAGTCACTGAGAATTTGGTTAATTGTTTACTCAGGACCTAAGTGAGTACCAACATTTCATCTGATGCAGGAATTGTTCTTTAGTCACTCTGACACATGTTGTCCAGCCACTGAGTAAACACCTTCAGTTTTCGAGATCTCATGACCTTCCAGGGCTACAGGTTCTAAGTCTAACGGGTGCTGCTGTAACAAATATCTAAGAATGTAGAAATACATTTGGAACTGAAAAATGCATAAAGACTGGGAAAATTTTGAAGTACATGCTAGAAAAAGCCTAGATTGCCTGAAAGCAATTTTTGGTAAGAAAGCAACATTAAAAGCAATTCTTGCTTGTGCTTAGAAGGAAAAGAGGAGAAGTATAGAGAAAGGTTCTATCATTTTAGAGAATACATACATCATCATGAACAGAATGTTGGTAGAATATGAATAAAAAAATCCTTCTGGTGAGCTCTTGAACAGAAAGGAAGAGCATATATTAGAAACTGTTATAAAGCAGTAAACAACCAATTTGTGTTCTAAAGTTTTGCAGAAAGTAGACATTATAAGTGATAAACTAGATATTTAGCTGAAGAGATTTCCAAAGAAAGTCTAAGATGAGGCCTGATTTTACCTTACCATGTATACAGTAAAATGAGAGAGGAGAAGATATATTGGAAAGAATTTGTTAAGTAAAAAAGAACTAGAACTTAAGATGTATAAACAATTTAAAAGTATATTTAGGAGAGAATATCTAAGGGTACAGCTAGAAAACCATTTGCTAAAAAAGATTAGGTTTGTGACTTATTGATTCAAACAGCCATTTTAGCAGAAGCCAGGAATAGAGAGTTATACAGGAAAGACCTGTGGAAGGTCCTCATGTTTGATAGTGGAGACCCCCATAAATTACATAGGAGAACAACAAGGTTTTTGAGAATTATATAGTAGAAGAAATGCTGCCATCTTGGACAGAAGAAGATGGAGAGGAGATGAAATGAAGGAAGGCTGTAGGACTTCTGGAATTCTATACAATTGGCTAATGGAGCTATTTGGCTGTGAACATGCTTTATTATTCAAGAAAAAAGAAAAATGGCACCGAGATGGTTCTGAAATTTGCAGGATGCCATTGCCACCATGGGCTGAAAGTGCATAGGCCGAGGGGATGGGGCTGTGTCTGCCTCAGTTTCATAGGGCAGTGGCACATCCTTGGTTTCAGGTCAGCTTCGTCTCGCCAGGACCAGGGTTTGGAATTACCACCCATGGCTGAGTGGTCAGGGCCACTGACAAGACTGAGGGGTCAGAGCTACCCCATTGGTAGGCCTGGAGAACTGAGGATTGAACCAAAGATTATTCTGGAGCCTAAAACTCTAAAGTAATTGGCTCTGCTAGTTTTCAGATTTGCTTGTGACTCATGACACCTTTTTTTCATTCACTCAGATTTCTTTCTTGTAATATGGGAATGTCTATGCCACCACTGTACTCTGGAAGCAGAAAACTCATCTGGTTTCATTGGTTCATGAGTCTCACTCATAAATGATAAAATAGATTTAAATGAAATTTCAGATTCAGGGTTGAGGATAGAATAAGTTAAGGCTTATGGGGCTGTTGGAAGAGGGTTAATATATGTGTTTGTGAGAAGGGCGCGCATTTTAGGGAGAGGGCAGATTTTTATGGGCTGAATTGTGTTCTCCCATATTTATATGTTCATAATATCCGGTACCTCAGAAGGTGACTATATTTAGAAGTGGCATCTTTAAAGAGGTAATTAAGTTAAAATAACGTTATTAAAGTGGTTAAGTTCTTACAAGAAGAGAAAATTTAGACACAGACACACACAGAGGGAAGACCCTGTGAATAGAAGCTATACACAAGCTAAGGAGAGACACTTCAGAAGAAACCAACCCTGCTGGCACCTTAACTTGGATTTTAGCCTGCAGTACTGTGGAAAAGATAAATGTCTCTTATTTAAGCCACCTGGTATGTTACTTTGTTATGACAGCCTAGCAAACTAGTATACCCTCATACATCATATTACAAAATTTCATTCCTGTACTTTTATCTTGTGACTCCTTTGTTTCTTCAGAGACTACTATTTAGGAATTATATATGTCTATCTCTATATCTATCTTAATCTCTCTCTCTATTTTTTAACCTTGAAAAAGAATCTCCAAGCCCATGTCAGATGAGGTGTGGAAGGTAGAAGTCATTGAAGAGGGTGTAGCAAGAACCTAGAGGCCTTCTTGTGCTTGATTCCCATCTCTGCTTCCATAATTCCCTCTGAGACCCAAAATCAGAAAACCAAAACCAAAACCCAAACAAAACAAAACCACTCTGGGAAATGAAATGATGGTCTACCTTTAGATCCCATGTAATCAAAACCTCCTGCTTGTTTCTTCTGAGCATAGTTGGGAAAGGGGGAAAGTTTAAAAATAATACTAACACATAAATGAATAGGTAATAGCATGCTTTGAAAGAAGCTATTTCCTAAAATAGAGGTCCACTTATCCTCTTGAAGACTTACACAAGGAATGTCACCAGTCTTTAGGTCATATCCATCTCAAATGAAGAAGAAATGGCCTTGCTTCCAGTACAAGTTCAATATTATGAAGGATTTCACAACCAGGTAATATATTTAACATTAGAACAACCAGGAGTAGTCACAAACAGTACAAGGAAAGTTACCTTCGGTATTTGCTCATTTGAGTTTGGCACAGAAAGAAAAATGAATAAGAAATATGAATAACCTAACACAAGGAATATAAGATTGGAAAAAATAAATTTGGTGCAATAGTCTGAGCTTATTTATAGTACTTCCAGTCTAATAACTAAGACCTCTAATAACTAGGACTTCTCACATTCCAAATGAAGGTACATAGCTGCATACCATCCATGAAGTAGCAGGAACGGTGCTTAAGTATAGGACCCTGTTCTGCTCAGTGATCCCACAGCCTGCCTGCTTTCTGCTCAAGCCAAAGTCTTGGTGTTATCTTTGAATCTCTTTTCTCCCATGCCCTATGTTTAACCTTTTAAGAAATTCCATTGGTCCTTTTTTCCCCCCACATACATACACAACCTACTTCTTACCACATACACTGCTTGGTTATGAGACAGCATCTTCTCTGTGTTACTGCAGTGCTTCTTTAATTATCTCTCTGCTCCTACTCTCACTTCCTTCTGCTGTTATCATAGAAGTCAGAAGCAATCTTTAAAAATATCAAATCATGTAAGTTCTCTTCTTGGACTCTGGTTTTTATTCTGAGAAAAATTAAGAATCTTTGCAAAGTCTTTTTATGACCTATAGTTCCTATGTGATTGCAAAACTCAGCTAACAAAAAGCACCTGTGGATATGGAAAGCATATTAATTTATTAAATTCATGGGAAAAGTAACATCAACAGTTTGCTTCAACAAAAACAAGAGAAGGTAGAACACAACTGAGTAATTGCTTTAAATGGGAGAAAGAAGAGAATGGCCTCTAGAATTCTATTCCTGGTGAAAAAGTATCTTTCATAATCGAAGAGAGTTTTATAAACAATATTGATGGAGTGTGTCACTATTAGATCTGCATTAAAAGCAAAACTAAAAGTAGTTTCTTTAGGCAGAAGAAAATGATCCAAATAGAAATATGGACATGTAGGAAGAAAAGAATACCAGAAAAGTTAAATATGTGGATTTAAAGGAATATTGATGCACAAAAGACAGAAAGATGCAAATGTCATTGAGCTGAGGTGTTCTCATACTCTTGCAGTATTTACAACAGTTATCTGAGATGGTCACACTCCACTCCACTCCACATGCTTTTTATCCCTGCTGCTGCGACATCAGGCTATATTCTCTCAGAATGGAGTCAAACCTGCCTACTTTATCTGGCTATTGTCCAGACACTATGACTTCAAGCAATACTTGCTCAATTAAGCCTATTCCAGCTCAGCCTCCTTGGCTATGGCCTAGAGCCTTGTTTCTTATAAGCATGCCGTTTCTAACTTATTGTATTCCCTTATGATCTTTCTCTCACCCCTAAGTTGATTTCTCTCTGTCTTGCTTGCTTTTGCCTGTGACACCAGTTTTGTCTCAAAGGTTTTGGTGAGGTGCTCTTCACATAGCCTGTATCTTCTTGGACTATCTCTGCTTTGTTAATTTAGGCTCCAATTTTAAAGATATTATGTAGTAATTCCACTTTATCTTAACATCTCAGGAGATCAGATAATCATTGGGGTGAAAGGAGGGGTGGGGGGAAATTTGTTTATGTGGGGGGTGGGGTGGGAGAAGCGTTGCTGAATCAACTACCCCTGAAGGCTAATAATAAGGGAAGATTAAGATTAGGTTCAGGATACTTTTGTGAAAAGGGAGTGAGTGTGACTGAGATACATGGTTTTGAAATTATAAAGAATTATAGGAATTTAGGTCTTGTAAAGTCCTTGTGGGACCCTGTCAAAAATTAGGGCTTTGCATAATAACAGACCTTAAAGTGAATCGTAGGTAGAAAGATGGACCATTAAATAATGATTAGTAATTATTTATATAAGTAATTATATTAATTGTGGCCTTTTCAGTTATATGCTTAGATCCTCTCTTCACCCTGTGAATGAGAAAAAATTGAGATCATCTCCACTTTAAATATAAGAAACAGAGCAGTATCAGTGAAGTGCCATTCCAAAGTTGCAAGCAGAAAATCAATGCCTAGCTTAGACCAATACGTAACATGTATGCAAAATAAATACCCAATAGATGATATTGGCCTGGTTAGGCTAGAACTCCTGCCCTTCCAGGTCATTTCAGACAGAAGTTGGTTGCAGTTAATATGTTCTAAAGAGGCTCTTTCTTGGAAGACATTGCAGGAAGAGGTAAGGAAAAGGAGAGGCACATCAAAGACCAAGTTACAAGCAGGCTCTACCTGAAAGTGCTCACAGTTTCTGGAGAACAAGGCAAGACTTTTGGGAGGCATGACTTAATGCAACTAAATATGGAGAGGTCATGAACTTACAGGAACCCCAGGAGTAAAGCCCTGGGTCAGGGGAGTCCCTTTTGTGTTAACTTCCAGAGAAGAGGCCAGAGCCTTCCATGAGCCCCCGAGGACCCCCTCAAGTGCAACAGTTCCTGCTTCCACATCCCTTTTGGGAGAAGAGCAGAAGTTAAAGCCAGATGCTCCCTTCCCAGCTCCCTCCTTCTAAAGCTCCCCTCACTAGAAGAAGGCTGCACTGAACTGTGGATGGAGTTGGACTAGGGGAAACAGGAACAAGGTGACATAGGTGTGGTGAGTGAGAGAGGATGGGGACACTCTCAATTAACTCCCATAGCCGTTCTGGTCTTAGGCATTGGCTCCCTGCCTGCTTCTTATTCCTTTATTGTCTCTATTTTGACTTTTCTTTGAGGCAGCATAAGTCTTGACAGTCCAACCCAAATGCTTTGTTGACAAACTCCAGAAACTTCCTCCACTACAGAGGATACCTGCCTCCTTTCTATGTCAAACACAGTGGTTTACTTCCAAGAAGACTTAGTTGATTATTCCAGGTTGGGTCCTTTCATTTCTCACTTCCTGTCATTTCTCCTCCCACCCCTACCAGTATCCCTGTCAAATTAGAAGCCTTCTGAATTAGTCAGGAGAGAGGAAATTAGGCCTGAACTAGGTAGATGCAAGGAAAGGTAATAAATACATTTGTTATAGGTTCTTTCACAAGCCACATTCTTGAGGGACTTTAGGTGACTATCTTCTTGTCTTTGGGTCTTAATTGTTCAAGTTATAATTCTGATATCTTTTTAAAATACAGATGCAGACTGCAAAATAGATGCCAGTATTAACTGAGTACTTCTGGGGGCGGGGGAAAACAAAAGAAAAAAAAGAAAAATTGGGTGAGCTTGTGTAGATATTTTGGTCTCAAAACAGTACAGGCAGGATAAAACATTCACTATAAAGTTTCCTGGGTTCCATTCACTCTCTGACTCTGAGATCATGATTCTGGAAGGGATATATTTATGAACTTTAACAAAAATCAGGGTCATGTAGTGTTGGACACTGTTTTGGGGAAGAAATTAAATAGAACAGATAACTTTTTATTCATATGAGGAAGGGTGGACAGGTCATAGGGTTGTCAGTTATGTTCAGAAGATGAACAGATTAAGCCAGGGAGATGTAAAAATTAAGAGGTAAAGTGACATATGTTTGGTTTTATGGAAGATGCATATTTTCTGTGGATGAAGGTGCAACAGGTATGTGGGATCATAAACAGTCTGTTATGTACCTGGCACTGTTCTTGCCACTGAAGATATAACAGTGAAAATAAAAGATTCTTGCTGTCACGAGATTGTTTCCTATAAAGCCAAAGTGCTTATTCCTGGCAAAGATGTGTAAATATTAGTAAGACATGAAAAAATACTTTCCAATGAGAAGATTTTATTCTGATGCATATAACCAAGACTGGTCAGAGTTTCTTAGAACTTCTGTCTTGATTGAATGTTAAATTGGAAGATAACCCACTGTTCTGGGCTTGGATCAAATAGGGAGTGTCTGAACATAGTAAGAAGACATTTTCCAGCCTGGTTGTTTATGCTTTATTTGGCGAAATATTCAATACTTAATGTGTATGCTAGACGCTGCACTTATAGAAAAGAATAAGGCACAGTCCCTTCACTCCAAGCTTCTTCACTTCACAATATGGTGAGTATTTGTGGAAGGATAGACATTATAGCACAAAGGAAGAAATCTGCACATTTTTGGAGTCTTTTGTTCTAGTAGTAAATGAGAAATGATGGTGTCTCAAATGTTGTGGTGATTGAAATGGAGCTGGCAATTTTGAGATTCACTGTGGAAGGCTGACCCAAATGAACCTGCTGGTGGATTGGATATGGTGCAGAAGGTAAAAGGTGGAACCAAGGATGACTTGATTCTAGAGTGAGCAACTGTTTGGAGAGGATATTACATACTCAGATATGGAATGCACAAAGATGAAACAAGTCAGGATTTCTGCTTTAAGTGTAATAGTTGAGATATCTGTGAGACTGCTAAAAGGAGTAAACCTAGTTAAATGACTTCAATTATTTTTTCTCATTTAACTCAGTTAAATCAGGCTTTGTTTCCCTCTATTCCAGGAAAAAAAATTTTTTTGTTTTAAATAAGGTAGCCAATCTACTGTATCTCTAAACACAAGACCAATTCTGTTTGGGAATTATTTGTCTCATCAGTAGCATTTATCACAGTAATAGTTCCCTCCTCCTTAATCTACTACATTCAATAGGCTATCGAGAGAGCACAGTATCATGGGAACTTTTCGAGTAAGTTGCCCACTCTGTCTCTTTTGCTGACTCTTCCTTCTTTCAATCCAGACCTTTCCCCACCCCAGTTCTTAATGTTGGAATTTGGTTCTTGGTTCTGTTTTCTTTATGAACATTCACTATCTTGGTGATTTCAATTGGTTTCAAAGATATTATCTATTTCCAATGATCACAAATTTATATCAGCAACTAAAATGCTCTCTCAAACTACAGGCTTGTTATCCAAATAAAATCAACATGCTCACTTGGATTTTTGATCGACATCTCAAATACAACATTCAGAATTAAAATCTTGATCCCCCCTCTAAACCTTCCACCATCCTAGTTGAGAGCAACTTTTTGGTTCTTTTTTATTACTTAAGCTGAAACTTCTGGTGTTATCTTTGACTGCCTTTTCTCTTATGATCTACGTTTAATGTAAAAAAATTCCATAGGACTTCTTAAATATATCCAAAGTTTATTGCTTCTCACCACATACATTGCTACCTGATTCTTAACCAACATTCTCCCTTTCCTGATTACTGTAATAACCTCCAGAATTTTTCTACTTTTACTTTTCCTCTTTCATGCTATTCTCACCATAGAAGCCAGAGAAAACTTTAAAACAAATTTGTCGAATGTCATTATTTTTGCTCAAACAAATGTTTGTGAGAGAAATAATGAGATTTTGCAAAATTCCTACAAAGCCCTACATGATCTGGCTCCATCTTTGCGACCTCAATAAATCTCTCATTCATTCATATCATCTAGCTACATTGGTCTCATAGTTGGTCTTTGGACATTAGTCATATTTGTTCTAGGGTATTTGTTTTGACTGTTTCCTTTGCTTAGAGTTCTTCACACAGGGGTAATTTCCTATGTGTTCCATCTTTTATACCCTTCTCACTTCTTCTCGTTCGCCTTTTGTTCTATCCACTTGAGTGCAGGTATAGTATGATTGCACCTAACTCAGTCATACCCTATCCATGGGTTTCTCTTCTCCATTGCATGGGGCACCTGAAGGAGGCTTCTCAGCTATTCTAGAGCACATGTGAGTCTGAAAGTACAAGGAATTTAATACTTTGGGTTCCACCTTGGGCAGAGTAGGGGGAGGGTGGACCCAGTGGATAAATATACCTCTCTTTCATGTCCCATGCAGACAATTCAGAGGTGTCTTTAAAATGATTCTTCATGTGGGGATGATCACACATTATCCAGCTTAGTAAGGCAGTTTTGGATTTGGTTCTATGCTTTATTTTTACCCTTTTATGTTATTCTTGCTTCCTGTTTTATTTTTTTCCCACATAAATCACTTGCATGAAACCTGAGGTTCTGACTTTTAAAGAAACCAAACTAATTTATTTTCTCACTTCATTCATTTTTTTGCCCAACTTCCCTACCGAATGAGGCTATCCTGATCTATTTAAAATTGCTACATTCCCCTTCCCCAAACTCCAAGATTTCCTATCCTCATCACCCTTATCTTTGCAACAGTAATACTTTCTATGTAATTTAATGATTATGTTCTTTCATTATCCTTCTCAAGCCTTTAGAACATTTGTTTTACTAAGACATCAGTCTATTTTATTCATGAATTTATTCTTAACCCATTTAGTAAAGATATATTTTTTCCAGTAAACTTACTAAATATATTTACTGTTTTGTGAATATAAAATTGAACAGAGTTCAATATTGAGCCCTGAAGAAATTCAGTATTTAGAGGTAAGGCTGATACAGGAGACTAAAGCGAAAGGCTAAGGAGGTAGAAAAATGGTAGTATCATTGTACCCAAGAGAAAAGAGAGAGTTTTAAAAAGGAGAGAGTTGTCGATTTAGACAAAAGTCACTGAGAAGTCAAGTTGCATGAAAGCAGGTAAGTTACAATGGCACCACCATCATGAAAGTCCGTGGTGGTGATCCAATTGAGAGCAGTTTCAGAGAAATAATAAAAATGGAATACAGATGGGTCTGTTTCATTACCAAGTGATATTTGAGAGAGCTGAGACTGGATATAAGCATGTCTAGATTTCTGTAAAGAGAACAGAGATTTTAATAGGAGAAGAATATAACATAGGAAAGAGAATATTAATCAAAATAACAAATTTTAAAAACATAAGTGTAGTGATTACAATGCCTCATAAAACCTTGAGATAGAAAGGAGAATGTTTTGTGAACCATTTGGTTCACTTACTCTCTCCACAACCTTCCATAAAGGTGGGGTTTTACTAGTCCCCATCTGCAGAGAAGGAAACAGGGGCTTGGACATAAGTGATTTGTGCAATGTCATGCAGTTAGTATAAGTAGCAGTTGTAATTTGACCCAAGACCTTCAGGCTCTAAAATTTTTTTCATGCTGCATGGAAAGTAATTCATTTGTTTTTGATTAGGATAGATGGAATGGGTGTTGATTCACTATGGCTAAGATATGGAAACAGCCAAAGTGTCCTTCGACAGATGATTGGATAAAGAAGTTGTGATATATTGTGTTGTGTACACACACACAATGGAATGTTTCTCAGCCCTAAGATGAAATACTGCCATTTTTGACAACATAGATGGATCTCGAGATGATCATGCTAAGCCAAATAAGCCAGGTAGAAAAAGTTGAGAACTATGTAAATTTCATTGACATGTAAAATATAAATCTAAAAACGACAAATGAAAAAGATAAACAAACAAGATTTGTGGACCTGAACAACAGTTTAGTGATTACCAGAGGGAAGTGGGGAAGGAAGAGATGGATAAGGGTAAAGCGTCAAAATACAGTGAGGGAAGGAAATTTAATGTTGGGTGGTAAACACGCAATGTGCTATACAAATATATTATAGAATTGTACACTTGAAACCTATGTTTATTAAGCAATGTCACTCCAATACATTTAATTTAAAAATAAGGCGTTTAGATGGAAGCAATAAAGCCTAGTTATTTAGGACACTGGAATTGAAGAAAGGTAGAATTCCAACTCAGCTGCTTAACACTATAACCTATATCTTAGATATTAGATTTCCAAAAACTTAATTTTCTTAAGTTGAACAGACCAAGTTCCTTTAGTATTTACTTTGTTCAATGATATGGTAAATGTTTTAAATATATTATCTTATTTAATGCTCAGAAAGAACACATTAACGGGATTCTAGAAAAGTGGCTGCATAAAAATTGGATAACTCAATATCTAAGGCTTTGAAAGAGAAAAATGAACAAGAGAAAAAGAGTAAATATTAAGAATAAAGGGCATTTATTATAGAAGTCAGATATCAGTCTTGGGCTAAAGATGAGTTCTACTATGATGAAAATGAAGGAGCTGGGAGATGAGTGCAGAGAAAACCACATGAATAGGGAGGTTAACATGAGTTTAGATGGAGAACCAAAAGAAGAGTCTCCTCATTTTCCCAGTAAGCTGAAGGCAGCGCTGTACTTGCAGATATTTGTGAATGTGAAAAGAACTTGAAAGATATATTCTAGAGCAGTTCTCTCCAGTAAAACTTTCTGCAATGATGGAAATATTCTGTATCTTAACGGTCCATATGGTAGCACTAGTTACATATGGCTACTGGGCACTTAAGAAGTGTTTTGTGTAACTGAAGTATTGAATTTTTTATTTTAATAAAAATTTAAATTGCCACATGTGGCAACAGTATCAGACAGTCCAGGGCTAGAGGAGCATTAGATTGTGTGATTAATAGGAACATTAAAAATTACAGATTTTATTCAACTCATACAGGCACCAAAGCCAAAGATTTAAGAACAGAAACTTGGCTTTTGTGACTAAGAGCTTAGTTTGGTTATCATGTAGAATTGTACCAATATATGTTATAAAGAAATGAATTGGTTTAAACATATTTTCATTTCTTTTAACAGGGTATTCCTGGCATCACCATGAACACAGAAAACGCTACCTTCTCACTATTTCTTTATGAAAACTGTCCTGTGATGTCAGTTCTAATCATTTTTAATATTTCGTCTACTCGATGAGATTCAAAGTTCTTGAGGGAAAACATGGATTATGCTTCCCATTGTCTATGAGACCTATTAACTGGTTTTAAGGTCTAGTAATGAAAACAAGAGCTGATCTTCCCAAGAAGGCCTATATAGAAGATGAAGGGGCCCCATAAAAACTGACAAAGAGAATATCCAGAAGCCATGCCAGCCTCCAATATCACCTCAACCCATCCAGCAGTCTTCTTGTTGATAGGAATTCCAGGTTTGGAACACCTACACGTCTGGATATCGATTCCTTTCTGCTTTGCCTATATTTTGGCCCTACTAGGCAACTGCACTCTCCTCTTTATCATCCAGGCTGATGCAGCCCTCCATGAGCCCATGTACCTCTTTCTGGCCATGTTGGCAACCATTGATCTGGTTCTCTCTTCTACAACACTTCCCAAAATGCTGGCTATTTTTTGGTTCAGAGATCAGGAGATCAACTTCTATGCCTGTCTGGTCCAGATGTTCTTTCTTCACTCCTTCTCTAGCATGGAGTCAGCAGTGCTGCTAGCCATGGCCTTTGACCGCTACGTGGCCATTTGCAAGCCACTGCACTACACTACGGTTCTTACCAGGCCACTTATCACCAAGATTGGCATGGCTGCTGTGACTCGGGCTGTGGCATCAGTGATTCCACTCCCCTTTCTGCTCAGACGCTTTCACTACTGCCGAGGCCCCATCATTGCCCACTGCTACTGTGAGCACATGGCTGTGGTAAGGCTGGCCTGTGGGGACACTCACTTCAACAATATCTATGGCATTGCTGTGGCCATGTTTATCGTGGTGTTGGACCTACTCTTTGTGATCCTGTCTTACATCTTCATTCTTCGGGCAGTTCTACAGCTTGCCTCTCAGGAGGCTCGCTACAAGGCCTTTGGGACATGTGTGTCTCACATAGGTGCCATCTTAGCTTTCTACACACCTGTGGTCATCTCCTCAGTCATGCACCGTGTGGCTCGCCAAGCTGCTCCTCATGTCCATATACTTCTTGCTACCTTCTATCTTCTTTTTCCACCCATGGTCAATCCTATCATCTATGGGGTCAAGACCAAGCAGATTCGTTATCATGTGCTCAGTCTATTCATGCGAAAGAATGTGTAAATGGATACTTTTTTTTTTCTTAAATACCAGTCCAGTACTGAATGGATGCTAGATAAAGGCAGAGAGGAAAGTTCAAGTAGAAAAATTGTAGTCTTTATGTTTGGCAATTTTCTAGTATGACAGGAAAAATGAGGTCCCATTATCATAGATCCACAAATCAGATCTAACCAAATGTGTCCCTATAATCTGATAGAGGGGGTTTTACCTTTCCATTGTAATTGACTTACTACACGATTCAGGAAAACAAAACCTTTCAAAATGCTATTGTCATCTTGATGGAAAATAATGGAATAGTGGCTGAGAATGGCACAGGGGGCTGAGCTTTTGATGAACTTTTCATACAGATGATGAGTGAAAAATGTAACCACAAATTTTGTGACCCAAAGACTAATACCACATATAATACTAAAATTGCTCTTGTATCTCTTTTGACAAGTGACCCCCAGTCTCTGCCTCTCTTTATCCCTCTACCACCCAAAGTTATTGGCTTTAGAGTTGGATAGCTACTCCTCTAAGGAGACTTATTCCTTGAAGTCATTTCCTTTCTGACCCATATTAATGGTCAATTTGTTTATTGAACAATTATCAAAAGAGCCTGTTAACATCCTTTATAAGAATTTATAATGTGTAACTAATTTTTCACATGCATATGTTTTTTGTTTCCCAAAACAGTAATATATATTGAATAAATGAATAGAAGAGCTGAATACCACCTTTGTGCTATGAACTAAGGAAATACCTTTCCCTCTTAAAGTTGAAACTTCTGAAGCTAAAGAAAATAGTTACAATATGTAGTTGTGATAGACATCCAGGTATTTACTATCCTGTTTCTTTCCCATGGGAAGGGAATTTCCTCACTTCAGAAATGTTAAATCATTCTATATGACTTTTTTTTTGGCCAATGGAATTTGAGTGGCATTGAAATGTGTCACAATAATTGGAAACTTTAAATCAGAAACTTTAAAATATGTTTATGTAGCTTAGCTCAGTCTCTTTTGCTTTTTCACCTTTGCTATAAGAACAAGCATGTTGCCAATTGGAGTTTTTCCTTCAACCTAGACCCATGATGGAGAAGATAGATGGAAATGTGAATCTGACTCTCAGTCTGGATCATAGCCAGAGCTGACTCACGATGTTCATACAACGTGAGCAAGGATGATTTTGTTGTTTTTGCAGTAAACCACTGAGATTTGGGTGGTATATCATAGCATAACCAAGAGAAAGCTGATTGTTGGAATTGTGAGCTTTTTCTTTCATTCCAACTCATGACAGATGAAGCCTCTGAGTATTTAAAGAAAAATAAAGAAAATCCACTATTTCTTCTAGTATATCCTATCACTGAATTTAATGAATTTCACTTATCTTTCTGCTAACTTTGTCTTATGTGAACTCTTGTAATTGAACACTCCTTCAGTTAATTTTTAAAGACGATCTCATACAGTTTTTCTCGAAGGCCTATTTATATAATGATGTTATTGACTTTTTATTATGTGACCCTTTTCTTTCCTTCATAATATTTAAAAGGAGTTTATCCAATTCTAAGAACAAGAAAATCTAATAGGCTCTGAAAAATCATCTCTAGGCCCTCCAGGACCATGTCACAGTTTGCCTCATTAGGTGCACCTGAAGGGTATGGTTTCAAGGGTTCTCTGGACAGTTCCCAAATATTCCAGTCCTCCAGACATTAAGGTGGGGCAAAGAAGAAAGTGGTATAAACCAAGGGCTTCTGACTCTGTTCCCTGAGCCTTTCCAAACTCTCATTTGTTTTTCTTCAATAGAGATGGGGAATTCTGTGTGATAGATCATTGTAAAAAAAATATTCACTCTTTGATGAAATACTGACTTTTGCAACATCATGGATGGACTGCGAGATAATCATGCTAAGCGAGATAAGCCAGACAGAAAATGTTGAAAATCACATGATATCACATATGTGGGATATAAACCTAAAAGCAACAAATGAACAGGACAAACAGAGACTCATGGACATGGACAATAGACTAGTGGTTATCAGAGGGTAGGGAGCAAGTGGGGAGGTAGATGGGGTCAAATATATGATAACATAAAAGAAATCTAACTGTGAGAGGTGAACACACAGTGTACATATATGTATGCCTTACTGTTAAAATGTACAGCTGAAACTTATTGGATTTTGTTAACCAATGTCACCATAAAAGAAAGATGTTCATTTTTCCAGAGTATATATCCCACCTATTGACTATGGAGTTGGCCATCTGCACAACTTTGGTTATTGGGGTATTAGCAGATGTGGTGCATGCAGAGGCTTGAAATTTGTTTATGTAGTGGGGCTTGTCTTCTGACCCTGCTGTGCTGTGAGACTGTGCCCTGGTTAACCCACTGGTCTAAGAAGGATGTGGGAAAGTGGAGCTGAGCTGCCTCATCTTGGATCAGCACATGCTCAGATAACCTGCAGGTGGATGAGCAATCCAACTGAGATCAGCAAAGTCGTCTCAGCCAATTTTCAGATGTATGAGATACATTTCATTGTTGTGTGCTGTAGATACTTTGTGGTGTTTTCCACAGTGCTTTCTGGAAATGAATTATCTGTCATTTTTAATTAATAAATTGAATATAGTATAATGGATTAAAAAAGTATTTTCAGGCTGCAAGATCTGGTTTGTCCCTATGTTTGTTGTAAGAATAATCTTGACTTTCAGCTGAAAACTCATACCCTCTAGAGAGTGATTTCATCTCACATAGAAGTCAACAATATATGAATTCAAGTACCATGTAAAACACTATGACTGTTAGCTTTATTTACAAATAGTCAAAGGAATTATTTCCTATATCTACACACTGTGCTTAGATGAAATACAACATTCATGAGATAATGTCTACATACTATCTACATGCTAGACTTGAAGTTTTACTATTATATAACAAAGCAAAACAGTATCAAAATTGTGTTTGTACAAATCCAAATTTAACTGCAACCCTTCAGCCATTCTTGCATCCTAGTTCTGGATTTTTGAGAGTCAGTAATTGTCAGTTAAGTTACCTAATCAATGCCTCTGCACTAATCCTTGACTGACTCAGACATCCATTTTAGCTAGGACAGCCCTAGCCCATTGATGGCTTTGAAATGGCCAAATGCCTGAGTTAGAATACATATTAAAAAAAAAAAAAAGGCAAACTTCAGTCTACATTTTAACAACCATGTTAGAAATAACCCAAACTCCTTGCATGTCATTTCATGTGGCGTTGTACTTAGGATGTATCTGCATCACCATTGTGCCTGTTATTTCCCTCTATTAAATTTTTTATTTCAGATATCATGATTTTCATCCCTGAAAGTTTGATTTGGATACTTTTTATATTTTCTGATGCCTCTATTTAACATGCTCAATCTTTTATCCTCTTGAACATATCGTATATATAATAATTGCTTAATATCTTTATATGCTAATTTCATCTGTACTTTTTATTGGCAACTTTTGATTGAATGCTCAATTTAAAAAAAGTTTTATTTTCTTAGTTTCAGGTATATAGTACATTGGTTAGACATTTATATAGTTTATAAAATGATCCCCCTAATTGCTCTCTCTCTCTCTTCTGGCTCTACACCTCACCATTACATTAATGCCAACTGCATTCCCTATGCCATGCTCCCTATCTTTGTAACCATCTATTAACTATTAATTTGTACTTCTTTAATTCTTCACACCATTCTCCCAGTCGATATGTTGAATTTTACTTTAGGGTAGTGGATACTTCTGTATCTTTATATATTCTTGAGCTTTGTCCTAGGATATGATTAAGTTGCTAGAACAGCTTAATCCTTTCAGAGTTTGCTTTTAGGCTTTATTAGTCAGGACTAGAGCAACTTTTAGTTTAGGCTTGATTTGTTACCACTACCAACTAAAAATATTTCTGATAAAAATCTCTCTGATGACTCATGAGTTATAAAGCTTTTCAGTCTGTCTTGTGGGAATATAAACGATCCCTAGCCTTGTGTGAGTACTAGAGATTATTTCCTCTAAGCTTCTTGGGTGGTCTTGCCCTAGTTTCAGGTAATTTCCTCCCATGTAAGCACTGAACAGTATTCAGATGGAAGACTGCAGATCTCCATTATAGTTTATGTCTCTATGTGGCTCTATCTCCTGGTACTCTTCCCTATGAACTCTAGCTCCCTTGGACATTTGTTTGATAGATTTTTTAGGGGGTGCCTCTTGCATGACATTGAAAGTAAGATTTTTCAAAAGTGTATGTAATCACCTGAGCGTATAGTGTAGACCAAATCAAAGATCATGGCCTGATTCTGGAATTTATACTTCCATGGAATAAAATAAAATTAAATTATTAGTCAGTGGGATTACTTTGTAAACTACATAAATGTCTAACTACTATGCTGTATACCTGAAACTAGTATAAAATATTGAATATCAACTGTAATTAAAAAATCAAAAAGGGGGAAAAAGGTAAAGAGGAATAGAGGTTAAAACTTCTAGGTATAAAATGAGTCATGGGGATGTGGTGTACAGCATCAGGCATATAGTAATATTGTGATAGACTTATGGTGATCACTTCTTTTGGTATATAAGTGTTGAATAACTATGGTGTACACTTGAAAATAATAGAATATTGCAAATTAGCTATATTTTAATAAAACTCTTTTAAAAAAACCACCAAAGCAGAAATGGTCAGTAGAACCTGAGGAAATGTGGAGTTGGATGAAGGGCTGAAGAAGTCATAAAACAATGGATAGACTATAAACTGTAGAAGCAGAAATCTGAATTCAAACTCTTGAAGATATCAAAGTTGTACATATATCATCTCATAGATTCCAGAGTATTCAATTATCTAAAAAGATTGAACTGCAAAATAAGAGCACAAAATAGTCCACCTGGGTAGAGGAAGAATCTTAGAATTTTCATTTGTTGCTATTTTCCTTGACTTTTGTATATTTATATTATTGTATGTTTTATAATATAAAATATTAATAGTATGTGATAAGTATATAATCATTGCTTAATTATAAGTATATAAAGTATATAAAGATATGTCTATATCTTTATACATGTCTATGCAATAGACAAAGATATATACATGTCTAATACATAATCAATGTGTGTATACATATATATGTACTATATATGTGTGTGTACACACACACACACACATATGTTATATGTACATACACACATACATGAATGATCAAACTTATAGTCAACTGACTTGGATTTCCTAGGTCTACTCTAGCCACTCTTACCTCCTTCTTGGGAAAGGATTTTCTGGTTTCTTTTCTAATCCCAGGGTTAAGTCTCTCTTTCTCAGGGATGGCATTTGGAATATGTTTCAAGTGATTGTGACACCACATAGTGTTGAATCCTAAATATTTCTACAGCTACTCTTTGAAGAGAAGTTCCTTGCTTACCTGTTCTTGGGAAGCTTAGTGAATTAAGGAGAGAGATCAGCCTGAGGAGAACTAGACTGAAGAATGGTCTTCGCTGCTACCCTCAAGCACAGTATCACCTGAGAAAGCTACGACTAGAGCCCTGGAGTCTGAGAGAAGCTCTTCCCTAGTGTGATCCCAGTTTGGGAGATGTCTAGCTTTATTTTCAGTAGGTGAGTTTCTGTAGTGCTGAGACCTGCCTATGAGAATGTAGTTTGTCCCAGCTTTGTGTCCCTTCCTTAATAATGAAGCTTTTCTTTTAATACTGGGGCTGTAAAACCACTTTTCCCCCCCTCTCAAGACCAATGCTACAATTTTAAAGAGAAAGAGGGGCGACATAAAATTTATGTTAAAGTAGAGTTTGTTCTTATTTAAAACATAATGGTGGATATAAAAGTATTTTTACAACATTGAATACATTTAAAATTTTAATGTAGCCATTTTATTTTAAAATGCCAGTATTTAATATAATCCAGGAATTATATATTTGAAATTACTTAACCTGATAATTCTAGAAGTAAACTTGATTTGGCAAAATTGCATCTCTCTCATGCATTTAAGGAGTTCACTCGCAAAAAGTTGGAGAATCTCTTCAGATTAGACCATGATATTTGATCTAAAATTTTCAGAAAGGGTGGAATTTGGATGGACCTATTTTTAGTCTGGAAATGCAAACCAAATATACTAACTCGTTTCTAGAACTTTAAAGTGGTTTCACCTGAGTCCCTTATAAAGTTAAGTACTGAGAAACTAATATTATATACATGGCACAGTCTCAGCTTATAGGTAACTTTACTGAAAGTATTGTGGTCCACTGATTCTTATAGAAACTTCAATTTTTTTAAAGGTGAGACAAAAGACAACCATGTAAGGCAAATAATATGTTAATTAGTCTGATTATGGTGATTTTATAACATATCTATCAAAACATCAATCATATACCTTAAATACATAATTTCCATTCATCAGTTATACTTTAGTAAAGATGGAGGATGGGGAAAGCCTAAGTTATTACCATGGAAGACTCTATGGAGTTTAGCCCTCCTGATATTTTTCTGTACCCACTTTTGGCTATGTCTATGTATGTATGTCTGTAATTTTAGATATATTTTTTTAGTTGTCATTAAAAAAAGGATAAAGATTACCTCTGTTTTGGGGTCCTTGACCTCTTGTCTTTCCAACTCTTCTGGCTATGAAAGAACAGTAACCATGGAAATATTTCTCTCATTCCTGGAACTATACTCCTTAATAATTTGCCTTGTCCAGGGAACTTGTCAGCTGTTTCTCCTTCTCACTTCTTGCTTTTGTGCAAGGTAAGTGCATTTAAACAAAGAGCAGATGTGACTCTAATTTGGCCGACAACACTACTTAAATTCATAAAAGTAGAAAACATTACAGTGCCTGTATAGAGAATGCTTGGGTGATAAATAGAAGCAGCAGCTTCAGTCCACAACATCTGCCACTCAATTACATTTCAATGAGTAAGCAGGCTATTGTGTTTGCACACATCTGACAAGTAGAGGTGGGTCAAATTAGGGATGAGAATGCATAAGTGCAGTAGAGGTTCCAGTCTAAAAATCTGAAAAGCTGCTCTGTAATGGAGCCATCTAAAAATGATTTATTCTCAGGTGATAGGTCAATAATAAAAAAATTTCCTCTGGTCTTTCAGTCCTGCAAGGAACCAATACAAAAGGTCCCCAACTGATCCCATTTCCACCAACTCTGAATCTGTGTGGTGAAAGAAGCCTTTAGAAGTAAGCTATTCTAGCTCTATGGATAGATGCAATTATTATCAAAAGGATTGGGTAAAAAGACAAAATGAGTTGTTAAAATAAAAAGTAAAAGTCAGGTCCTGTCTCCACTAAAAAGGTACACAGAATAGTACTGAGAATAAATTTTCCTTTCTGTCTTTGACTAGATGAATGTGGATAGGGAAAGAAACTTGATATATCAATTATAGTTTGATCAGGGAGACAGAACCACTATGAATGATATGAAATAAGGGATTTATAATAGAGATTGGACCTTAAGCAATTGAAGGAGCTGATGGAGTACATGAAAGAAAGTATCTTTGTGTTTGGAAGTGGCCTGAAATGGTCCTGTAGTTCAGTGGGGCCAACATTAAAAAAATCTAGATGTGGATAATAAGAATGGGAAATAAGAATAAATGGCAATTCTTAAGGATGAACTGAAACCTGCAAAGGAAGCCTAGAATTACATTCATCCCTCACTGCCTCCAACCTCTACAATGTAGGTGAACTGGCAGAAGGAACTGCCTTTCACCATGGAGTTGATCACACATCTGGCCCAGTATCTGGAGAAATGAAACAGCTATGGAAGGAGATGAAGAAATCATAGGCTCAGCTGTACTCCATACCAACAAGGTGAGCCCCCAGATCAGTGACAAAAAAAGCATGATCAGTAACAAAAAAATCAGAACCTGGCACTCTACCAATCTTTAGAAAATAATAGTTGCCCTTTCACTTCTGCTTTCTACTCTCACAGAAATGTGTCTCCTGTTCAGGTTTGACCAAGAAACACCCAGAGGAAGGAATTCTGGGGAACATAGTTCCAGCTTGCCCAAGGTGACACAGTACAATGCCCTCACAACATTAGATGCATCTGAGAAATCTTGGACAATCCAAGCTGAGACTAACATTTGCTTCTGTTTGTTTACTTATCTCTATTATATATCTATTTAATCGGCCTATAGCACATAGTAAGAAGTTGTTAAAGTGAAAATGAAACTGGACTACTCTCTTAAATGATTATGTCTCACTCTCAATCACTTTCATACCCATACAACTTTAAGAAGTCAGAATTAGACCAGAAAATATTCCTTGAAAAGGAATCCTTGCTAAGATTCTTATCCAGCTCATAATTGTGGTTAATGTAATAAACTCATACTTGGCTGATATTTGTTCTATTTGAATAAAGTGAGTTGATTTCCTTCATTGCTGAAGACAAAAGTAAGCAATCAGCCATATTATTCCCTAAAAAGGAAATTTGTATTGTTCAGGCAATATTTCCAGAAGTATAGGTTCCTCAGATTTTAGACTTTTATTTCTAGATCTGCAGAATCATTTTTCAAACTCAATTCTAGAATTCTTATTTTTAGAATCCAGTCAGGGAAGGATATTAGAGCAGTCAGGTCCTCCTACTCTGACCCTCTAGTAAGACAACATTCTTGGCTTTTAAGTTCAAGAGCTTTGATCCAGAAAGAAAACAAAGTTTATAAGGGTATCTGATCTGGCGATTTATCCTTCTGGTTTCAGAGTAGGTTAGGCACAAAGACATTCTGTGCTTGGCAGGCAGAAGGACATTTGTTGGGACTGTGCCTTTCACTTCTTAAACTGAGGCTCTCAAGGGTTAGGTGGTATAGAAGTGGATCCTAAGTACTCCGGTGGCACGAGTGAGAAAGAGGTTGGCTGAGAGAGTAAGAGTGATCACTCTGGCCAGTTTGCATGGGTCCTGCAGCTGGGATGAAAAGATGGACATCAGAAAGGTTCAGGGTGGGCAGTCTCTGCCAGGATCATGGGGGATATGATTGTAATCTCAGTGGATCCATACTACCAGAGAATCTAGTATAAGGAGGTCATTTTCTACAGGTTTCAATGGGAAGTAGTATCATAATTACAGCACAAGATGTATCTGAGGTCAAGACAAGCCAAGGAACAAGGGAGCAGGAGATAGTTCTCTCCTATGTGACTGCCATGGTGGCAATCTTATAAGAATCCATCCATCTACTACTGCAATTTTAAACCTAACACAGGGAAGAAGATGATAGAAAACTCCTGGGGGAGTTTTTAAAGTTGTATTAGA
The DNA here is from genome assembly GCA_004027375.1 of Macroglossus sobrinus. Lineage (NCBI taxonomy): Eukaryota > Metazoa > Chordata > Mammalia > Chiroptera > Pteropodidae > Macroglossus > Macroglossus sobrinus. The sequence continues at coordinate 109,855 of PVKZ01002398.1, forward strand.
ATAAATTATTAATTGAAACGGACTAAGAAGTTGTTAAAGTGAAAATGAAACTGGACTACTCTCATACCATATACAAAAATAAACCCCAAATGGGTTAAAGATTTAAATGTAAGGTCCGAAACCACAAAACTCCTAGAAGAAAACATAGGAAGTAAACTACCTGACATCAGTCTGAGTAATATCTTTTGGACACATACACTTGAGCAAGGGAAACAATAGCAAAAATAAATGCATGGGGCTACATTGAACTGCACAGAGAAGGAAATCTTCAAAAAAACAAAAAGGCAGCTGAATGGGAGAATATATTTTAAATGATATATCTGATAAGGGGTTGATATCCAAAATACGTAAGAAACTTACACAACTGAATAACGAAAAAACAAATTCGATTGAAAAATAGGCAGAGGACATGAAAAGACATTTCTCCAAAGACAACATATAGATGGCCAACAGACATAAGAAAAGAAGCTCAACATTACTAACCAGAAAAATGTGAATTAAAACTATAATGAGGTACCACTTCACACCAGTCAGAATGGCTATTATTAAAAAGTCAACAAACAACATGTGTTACTGAGGAAGTGGAGGAAAGGGAACACTTGTGCACTGTTGGTGGGACTGCAAACTGGTGTGGCCCCTGTGGAAAACATGGAGAATACTCAAGAAAACTAAAAGTGGATATATTATATGACCCAGAAATTCTACATCTGGATATTTATCCAAAGAAAATGAAAACTCTAATTTGAAAATATATGTATGCTCCTATATTTATTGCAACATATACAATAGCCAAGATATGGAAGCAACTTAGGTGTCCATTGATAAGTGAATGGATAAAGATGTGGTGCATATATACACAACAGATTATACAGCAATAAAAAAATAAAATATTTGCCAACAACATGGATGGATTTAGAGGGTATTATGCTAAGTGAAATAAATCAGGCAGAGAAAGAAAAATACTGTGTGGTTTCACTTATATGTGGAATCTAAGAACAAAATAAAACAAAACCAGACTTACAAATACAGAGACCAATGGAATGATTACCAGAAGGAAGGCGGTTGGGGGATGGGTGAAATAATATGGGGAATACAGTCAACAATATTGTGATCAGTTTGCACAGGTTATTGAAATTAGTGGGGTGATCACGTTATAAAGTATAAAAATGTCAAATCACTATATTGTATACCTGAAAGATAATCAATATAAGATTGTATAACAATACACTTAAAAATTTCTATTAAAAAAAGAAGTTATTAAAATGGATTGAATTTGGTTTGAAGTGCTATGTTCTATAACTCAATTTGATTTTATTTTTACGCTAAATCCCATTGTGGACAATACAGATAAAAATCTGAAGTAAATGACATTCTTGCACAACTAAGTCTGTGCTATAAATTTTTTACTTCTTTTAGAGGAGAAGTTTAGAGATATTTACCTTTTTACTATCAAAAGACTAATTAGGGGGTGTCACTAGTTAAAAAGCCTCAGATGTATAAGAGTGGGTGCTGAACAGGCATGGAGAACAGAGGAAAGTTAAATCTGTTGATGTGACTTTCTGCAAAGAAGAAAAGAACAGAATTTTCTAGAGCTAAGGCTAGTACATTCTTGAGTGAGGCACAATTGTAGAATTTGCTGTTTTTTCCACCACCCCCAGGAACTTATTTCAGTTACTCTTGCTGTCTTATCACCCTCTCCAGTGCACAATAAAATACTGTTACTAAGAGACAAGTTTTATCTGTAAGGCATTATGTAGGCATTTTAGATTCATCATCCATCATATCCTTATAATAGACCCATGAGGGACTATCATTACTCTCATTTTTGAGAAGAGGAAAGAGGCTTAGGTTGTACAATAAACATATCTAAAGTCTGAGAGGAATTGGTTCGATCTATCTGTGCCCTTTATTGTATTCCAGAACCCAAGTTTTTAATACGTATGCCATATGCCTCTTGACAAATAACCATAAAAATGCCTCTTCCTCAATTGTTTCCCAATCTTCACTTTTTTATAAGGACTTGAATTCTCAAAACAGGCTGATGACAATGTCTTTTACTCTACTCTGGGGTGGGTGATGAAAAGAACAGAGACATTTAAGAATCAAGATGTTGGCTTTGAATAAGAGAGTCAATTATTGGACCTATGTTATATACAGCATTTATCACTGAATATTCCCTCCCATTCTGTCATGAGATAACCCCTTCACCATGAGAGAGTGCAGCTATGAGTGCAGTTGACAATGGAATGAAATGCTGTAAGTTCATACACTAAGACTGACAGGCCTGGGTATTGTAATGGGTGGTTTTCCCTGGACAAAGCAGGAGCACACATACAGGTGGTGTTTTTTCTTCTTTATCTCAAATCATTCAATGCCTTATAAAGAAGCCAGAGATGTTTGGTATTTAAGCTTTGTCTGTGGTAGACCCAGCAGAGCATCTAGAGCAGGGGTTCCCAATCCTCAGGTGGCAGACTGATATGGTCCATAGCCTGTCAGGATCTGGGCTGAACAGCAGGAGGTGAGTGGCAGGCAAGCAATCGAAGGTTCATTTGTATTTGGAGACTCTCTCCAGAGCTGGCATCATCACCTCAGCTCTACCTCACATCAGCAAGCATTAGATTCTCATAGAGCACTGGTCTCTGGTGCCAAAAAGGTTGGGTGCTGCTGATCTAGAGAAACACCTTACTGTGGGATTATTTGGCTAGAAAGTTCTTAGTACTAATCCTACTGAACGCAATTTAGTCCAGATTGAAAGCCCTGGACCTCCATATACACTTTGCTTACATAGTATAAATGGACTTCATCTATTATGCTAAAGAGCTATCCCATGACAAAGGTTCCTTGCCCTTTCCCTAGCATCAGTGCCACTGATAGATTTGAACACAATTTTTCTTGGTTTTATTCAAAGTCCAGGGTCTTGGCCAGGAGATGACTGTAAAATAAGCATCTAGCTCTGAGTATCTTTTCATCCAGTCCTAATAAAGTATCTTTTCATCAACTCCTAATAAAAATCAGCAGGTAGATTACATTTGGCACTAAAATTGTGTTCATAGAACATTCTCCTAATTGATGTAGGTTTGGCACTAGACTTGGTCTCTGTTAAGGAGACATGGGAATGAATGCCTGTCACCTGGAAACAATGCAGAAAAATATGATTCAGCCAACCTTAGGGTTAGGCATATGATTCTAAACTAATAGAAATTTGAAACTTAACTTTGGATGGTGAACACACAATGCGATATACATATGATGTGTTATTGAATTGTATGCTTGACATGTATATAATTTTATTAACCAATGTCATGCCAATAAATTTAATGAAAAGACCCTTCTATCACCAAAATATAAATTTGAAACTAGCTAGAGGTTTAAGCTAAACTTTAGAAAAGTTTGTGATATATTGTTTTTTGTTGTTGTTGTTGGGGTAATATCAGGCTTGAGTTTTAGCTCTGGCTTAATCATTGGCTTCTTTAGGTAATATTTACAAAATGCTAAGATGATTTATTTTAAACTTAAGGTAAGTCACCTTAGCTCTCATTTTGTAATTGTTTGTAAACTGAGGATGTTAAATGTGCAATTTAAAGTCTGGAACATTTTAGAACTAAAATGAACATACTATTATTCTGAAACCACAATTGAGAGTGACCGCTTTTTCCATTTTTCATGCATTAGCACAACATTTCTGTAGGTTTACAGCCTGAAATAGTAACTTCATAATGAAACTGCTAATGATCAATATAAAAAGGGTCATATCATAACAAAGTAAGTATGAAGCCAGAGTTCTCCAAAGAGATCTGAAGTTATTTCAAGTTTGTATCTACCACTGGGTCTCTATTTATTCTTATCACCTTTACTCCATTCTCTACCCAAACTCTTTCATAATAATCCCACTGTTACCTCTTCCCTGTCATTTTATTATTTCAGTGTGGCTGCTGTTCTTCATGTATGCCATTTCATGAAGGGCCACCAAAACAAAATCTCTTAATGTCTTACGTCTTCCTCCTGTTCTCAGTTAACTCTTATTTAGAGAAGATGCAGTATATTGCATTTCCATCTATAAATGGGGGAATGATCTAGCTTGATGACTTTAATTCTTGTGAACAGTAAGTTCCCATTAGATTAAGATGTATTACATTTATATTGCCTCTATCTTCAACAAAAGGCTTTCCCTGGGGAAAGCCAAAAGTTCTGGAAATGCTTGCCAACACAGTTAAATTTTCCCAAACTTTTACCAACATCATTTGTAAACTGCCTCTAAGAGGTGTTAGAGTATAATTTTACCTTTTGGAAATGTGAAAGACACTCTCCAAAGAAACTAGAAATTCTTTACCAAAAAAAGACAAATGATCCTGTTTCTGTGGTCTGTATACTTATGTCTATTATACCTAATTATATGAAATCAAATAAGAAAAAAAATATTGTAGTGTAAAAACTCATGCCCTAATTTCTTCTTTCTACTTTTAGATATTTCTGATATTTCCATCTCTACTTTCAGAAAATGTATGGTCAAATAGAATAGATTTTAATATTCCTCAGACCATTATCTCCGCATATCAGTCAATATCCAGTTGCATAAATCTTATTGCACTGGCTTCCTGAGTCAGAATCTTTTTACTGCCATTGTTAAGTATCTCTAAGTTCCACAGATGCAGAATAGTCACTTGGGTTGAGCCCCAGCCTTAAGAATGTGGAGAAGTCGCCTTCGAATCTGTTTGGTGCGGACAGCATAGACAACTGGATTGAGAATGGGTGGGATAAGGAGGTAAAAGTTGGCCAAAATGATATGGATATGAGGAGGCACATGATGACCAAAGCGGTGAGTGAGAGAGGAAACAGCAATGGGGATATAGAACACAAGGATAGCACAAATGTGAGAACTGCATGTTCCTAGAGTTTTAAACTTTGCTTCAGGTGTGGCTAGCCCCATTACAGCCCTGAAAATCATCACATAGGAAAAAGTGATAGCTAATGAATCCAAGATCAATACTAGAAAGCCAATTCCCATTCCATATAAGTTGTTGACTGTTGTGTCACCACATGCCAAGGTGATCACGGCCATATGCTCACAGTAGGAGTGGGCAATGATTTGGGTCCGGTAAAGGGACAGTCTCAGGTGAATCATCAGGGGTAGGGGTCCAATGTAGAGTACCCCACGGAATAGGGCAGCCAGGCCCAAACGGCTCACTACTGTGTGGGTGAGCACTGAGGTATGGCGTAGTGGGTCACAGATGGCCACATAGCGATCAAAAGCCATGGCAAGGAAGATGCCTGACTCAGCAGTGGCGAAGCAGTGGATGAAGAACATCTGGGCCAAGCAGGCATCTAGGTCAATGTTGTGGGCACCAAACCAGAAGATGGCCAGCAGTTTGGGCATGGTAGAGGTTGACAGGACTAAGTCAATGACAGCCAACATGCATAAGAAGAAGTACATGGGCTGGTGTAGACTGCACTCCATCTTTACCACAGCTAGGATGGTGACATTCCCAACCACAGCCACCAGGTACATAGAGCCAAAGGGGATGGAAAGCCAGATGTGCAGGGACTCCAGTCCTGGGATGCCAGTAAGCCAGAAAGAAGTAGGTACAAAGCAGGCATTATTAGACATGAACATATTTCAGGGTGTGGAGTATCCAGCTCTTAGTTTTAGATTTTTGCTCCTATGAGAGATATTGCTTCAGAAAATGTAGACTACTAGTTCTTATTTCCATCCTGGATGACTGGTGGAACCTATAATAAAAAAGAATTATGAGTGCCTACTTGAAAATTAACATAATATATATTTTATAAAAGAAACTATGCATGAAAACACCCGCTGGTAAATGTAGAAACAGGCACGCTCCTGACTTCTAACTTCTACTGATATATTGCCCCACTCCACTGTAGAAATTCCCAAAATTGTTCATCCTCTTTGCAGCCAGTAATTTTGCTTTGGGAAACATTTTCTAAAGGAAATAAAAAATACAGAAAAATTTCACATGCAATGATTAAATGTAAGTTTGGGTAATGCGTTTAGCCCAGAGCCTGCCTATACTTCTCTTATCACTTTATAAATAGTAATATTAATACCATCAATAAATACTGATTAGCAACTTGCAACTACTGATTTTATAATAAAGATGAAAGAACTATGTATTCAAAAATAAAGCATTGTTTAAAATCTAGTAATCCATTCAATAAATTAGAATTTTTATAACATTTTTAGAGTTATGCATTTACCTGGTATAAAGTTTACCTTTTATTTTCAGTGAGGGGATGGCAGGAGGCGGTTTAAACTGGCATAATTTTATATGTGTGTCATATAGAAGAAACACTTCAAATGTAAAAACACGCACTTTTAATTTTCTTCCTATTGTATATGTCTACATGCTGTCTTTAAAATGACCAAGAGCTTTAAAAATTATATGTTATCAAAACCCAATTAAAAACATAAGGAGACAAATTATTAGGGAAAATATATTAGTGAGGTACAACTCCCTTTTCTCTAATGGTTTAACACTAGTTTGGTCTGTCAAATCTAATTAATTTCTTCAAAGATATTTGGCACAGAACCTAATTTCTCAAAGAAACAGTTCCCTCATTTAAGGTTGCCCAGATTTTGTGGTTAAAAAGATGTGCAGGTAAAGTTCCTTAAAAAAGTTTTCTCTAAGGATGGACCCTATTAAACCCAGATTTCTAACTTTGATTTATGCCAGACACAATTTAATCAATGAAATATTTTTATGCTGGGACAGAGAATGTAAACACACATATAATAATAAATCTACCAAGTTGATAAATGACATTTTGAATGGTGGTTTGAACTAGGTTGTGGCACCTACGTTATGTTACTTTACCTAGAACATTTCAGAGAAATATGTTCTGTGTCATCCCACAAAATGGCATTCTTATCTGGACACTAGTGACATACCTGCAAGTCCTGGAAGGGTATTCTGATGGTGAATCTGACTCTTGAGCGAGATGTTTTGTTATGGTGAAGTAAACATGGAACCTAAGCAAGACCCATTTAGGTTCTAATACTAACTTCACTGTTTCTGGCTGTGTGGCCTAGAAGGTGTAATCTCTCTGCCTCTGTTTTCTATTCTGTTTCCCAGTCTGTGAAATAAAGGAAGTGATAGCTATGTCAGAGATGCTTCATGTATTAAATAAACCATTTATAAATATATGTGTGCATGCACTCAGAAAGTCAAATGTTGGGATGCCTGGCCTCTGGAACAGGCATTTTATTCCCTTCCTACTGACTCCTCATCTGTTCTTTGCCCCCTCCCACAGAACACACAATGCTATTTCCACATGAACTTGATGACTTCATATCCTTTTTTCCCAGCTGCATGAATAACTTTTTAAACATGGATATAATCAATTGAAGAGACCTGCTGATGGTATAAGGATTGGCTCAAGAGAGAAGGTTGCCTGGCAGGAGCAGAAGACAGGAGGTCCAATTGAGCTGGAATAGTCCAGGCTTTTCTCCTGTGTTATGAAGAACACTGGGCAACAAACACTGGGGAAAGCCTGGGGTTTCTCTTCCTCTGCTTTTGACTAGACCTGTGAAGATAAGCTCTGGGTGAACCTAAAAAACAAAGGTAGTGTTTTGGCAATTGGAGTCTGTTTCCAATGACTTTGTCCCACCTCTGGAATGTACTTACCAATTGGCGTTCTATCCACAGAGCTTTAAGCTTTCTGAAGTGGTTACCTCTTGTCTATTCAGATGAATTTAGTTTGAAGTTAAGGGGAGACTATGGCCCCGATCTCTTCACTATTTTCTCCTGTGTGCCCCTTCTTTATCTGAGTGCCAAAAACAGCCAGTTATTTCCCACAGGTTGCATAGAAAAGCCTGTGCCCTTCCCTCTGGATCTGCAGTCACTCCTTCCCCCTGCCACCCTTGGGAGTAGTGTTCATGCTTTATCCAACTCCACCTCCCAGGATGACAGACTTATTTCTACTCTCCTGCTGGAGCTTTTGGCTGGCCCCTGAGTCTCTGGCTAACCTCTCCCCAGGGCTCAGGTCTTCAGACTCTAAGAGGGACATTGGAGGAGTTCACACGAGAAGGGAAACACATCAGATACTGGTATAACCGATATGAAAGTTTATTTTTGTTAATTGTTTATATTTTAAAAGTCAGTTAAAATATCAAAAAATCTATTAATACAAAGAAGAAAATTACTCAAATGCAAACTTCATTGACATCATAATTTTTCATTCTGCTTCAATTTGTGTTTGCTGAAAAGTATTTAAAGTCATAACTTACATTAGTTTGTGTTCGTGTCTGGTTACCTTAACCTATACTTCCCAGAGAGTGGAAAGGCTAGTTTCAGTTTTCCCCACTATATCAAGTGGCACAGAAATATATGTCAATATTCTTTTTCTACTCAACTTTAGGATAAAATCTCAGGGAAAATTATCAACTCTTATGCAGGCCTCATGAATTCTACTGTCATTGCTTTCCAAAAGTATTTGTCCAGCTAGGGTTTAACCAGCATTGAGTTCATTTGCTAAATTGTACTGTAATAGTTTTTAAAATATCCATTATACAGATGAGAAAAAAGTTTTCATTTCTTTGATTTCTACAATGTGAACATGTCGATATTTGAACAATTAGTGGCCATTGTATTTATTTTGAACAATTTCTCTCTCTCTCTTTTTTTTTTTTTACCATATACTTAATATTCTTGAAGTAAGAATGATTTCAGGAAATATGGCAAAAACTTAATGTTTTACGTGGAAAGTTCTGACATGTACAAGGAAGAATTTTTGTGATCACTGTTAGTAAATCATAATATTCCACCTTGATTATGGGAATCCTCAATGAAATTTCTTAATTATTTATACAAGGTTTTTTCTCTTCTATATCTTTGCTGTATCCTTATTGTCAGACCCTGAACTTTTTTTTTAAATTAATTTCAAGTATATAGTACATTGGTTAGACATTTATAAAGTTTATAAACCAATCCCTTCTCTCCTCTGGTTTTCCACCGAGCCAATGTATTAATGTTAACTGTATTTCCTATGCTGTGCTGCCCATCCCTGTGGCCATCTATCAACCACTAATTTGTACTTTTTTAACCCTTCATTCTATTCTCCCAGCCCCCCATTCCCCTCTGTCCATCACCAAATTGTCCTCTATATTTGTGAATCTGTTTTTGATTAGTTTGTTCTTTTTGCTCCTTAGATTCTGCATATAAACGCAATCATGTGGTTATTTATCTTTGTCTGACTTATTTCACTTAGCATAATAACCTCTAGGTCCACCCATGTTGTTAGAAATGGTAGAATTTTATTTTTTAATGGCTGAGTAATATTCCATTGTATATATGAGTCATAACTTCTTTATCCAATCATCTGTTGATGGGCATTTATGTTGCTTTCGTACCTTGGCTACTGTAAATTGTGCTGCCATGAATATTGGAGTGAATAGATACTTACGAATTATTGTTTTGGTTTTCTTTGGATAAATACCTAGAAGTGCAATTGCTGAGTCAAAATTATATTTATTTATATTTTTTTGAGAAACCTCCAGACTATTTTTCATAGCAGCTGTACTAATTTGTAATCCCACCAACAATGTATGAGGGTTCCCTTTTCTCTGCATCCTTGCCAGCACTTGTTCTTTGATTTATTGATGATAGCCATTCTGACAGGTGTCAAGTGATATCTCATTGTGGCTTTAATTTGCATTTCTCTGGTGATTAGTGACCTTAAGCATCTTTTCATATGTATTGGCCATTTGTATTTCTACTTTGGTGAAGTATCTGTTCAGGTCTTCTGCCCATTTTTTAATTGGATCGTTCATATTTTGTTGTTGAGTTGTATGAGTTCTTTATATATTTTGGATATTAACCTCTTATCAGAAGTATCATTAGTGAATGAATATCTTCTCCCAATCAGTGGGTTGTCTTTTTGTTTTGTTGATGGTTTCCTTTGCTGTATAAAAACTTTTTAGTTTGATGTAGTCCCATTTATTTATTTTTTGTTTCTCTTACCCAAGGAGATATATCCAAAAAGGAATTAGTGTTAGTAATAGAGAGTTTACTGCCTATGTTTTCTTCTAGAAGTTTTATGGTTTCAGGTCTTACATTTAAGTCTGTAATTCATTTTGAGTCTATTCTTGTATGTGATATGAAAAAGTGGTACAGTTTTTTTGCATGTATCTGTCCAATTTTCCCAACAATATTTATTGAAGAGACTGTTTTTACCCTATTGTATATTCTTACTTCCTTTGTCTTATATTAAGTGAGTGTATAGGCATGGATTTATTTCTGGGCTCTCTATTCTGTTCCATTGATTAATGTATCTGTTTTTATGCTAGTACCATGCTGTTTTGATTACTGTGGGCTTATAGTATAGATTGATATCAGGTAGTGTGATACCTCTAGCTTTGTTCTTATTTCTCAAGATTTCCATGGCTATTCACAGTCTTTTATGGTTCTATATAAATTTTAGGATCATTTGTTCTAGCTCTCTGAAAAACGCCATTGGTATTTTGATAGGAATTGTATTGAATCTATAGATTGCTTTGGGTAGTATGGCCATTTTAATGATGTTGATTCTTCCTACCCTTGAGCACGGTATGTACTTCCATTTATATGTATCTTCTTCAGTTTTTTTCTTCAATGACATAATTTTCTGAGAACAGATATTTTACCTCCTTGGTTGATTCCCAGGTATTTTATTGGTTTTGATACAGTTGTAAATGAGATTGTTTTCTTAATTTCTCTTTCTGAAAGCTCATCATTGGTATACAAAAATGCCACTGACTTCTGAATATTTATTTTGTAAACTGCTACTTTACTGAATTCATTTATCAGTGGATTGGGAGACCTGAGGGGAGGGGCAGGGTGGTGTTGGTTTACTGTCAGTGGGCCACCTGCGGTAATTTGTGGTTTGGGTGGGGCAGGGTCTCAGGGAGGTAAATGCTGTCAGATCAATACAGCCTCAGTCTTGCTGAAACTTCAGTAACTGTTCTCACCTTCCTGCAGAAGTCCCAGATCATAGCAAGACCAGCTGCTGTCTGAGACTGGCCCACTGATCCCCAATATCCATCCAAGTTCATGTTGACTGTAGTGATCTGCCTGAAATTATCTTGGAAATGCTTCACAGTTCTGGCTGTGAATGGTTGGCCCTGAATAGGTGAAGGGTGTGGCAGTCATCCAGCAACAAAAGCCCCCGCAATCTGCAGTTTGGGTGGGGCAGGCTGATATCCTCAGGCTAGAGCTTCCTAATGGCCCTGTGGGAGGAGTCTGCACTGTCAAACTGGCAAGGTCTGTAGATTGTTAGGTAGGGGGGGTCGAACTAAAGTACAAGGATGGCTGCCCTTCCAGCCCTTGTTCTGGCTCTAGGTAAGGCAGACTTTCTCAGTATGAATCCTGTGTGAGCCTCTGACCCATTGCCAGTGTCCTGGGTGGGTGTCCGCAGATCAGAAAGCCTGTGCATGGGTCCTTCAAAGGGGAGTCTAGGGTTTCAGTCCCCTTCTGTTTCACCGAGATGGCAGGAATCAAATTCCCTGTTCTTTACAGTCAGAGTTATTGGAATCTCCTCTCCCCTGGGCTGGGACCCAGGACTGGAGAGTCTTCAAATGAGGCCAGGACCCCTTCTCCTTCAGGAGAGCCTCTGAAGCCTAACTCTCCCTCCTGGTAATCCTCCACCACGCACAGATGCGGGTCCAGTCCAATTCGCAACTTTGCCACTCTTACTGGCTTCCATGTGATTCCTTCTTTCTATTATTAGACCTATGCTTTACCATCAGCTGGACTTTAGGAGATTCTCTATGTTGATTATTTTACAATTTGGTTGTACTTTCAAGGTGGACCTGGGAAGAGGCAAACCCTGCTTTTACCTAGTCTGCTATCTTCCACCAAGATCAGGCCCTTAATTCTCATTTCAGCCTCCTCAATGGTCTTATTGGCCCCTGTCTTCCCTATCACTCTCCTCTCTACTATTCAAGTGTCATTTTAAAAGTAAAAAATTGATTGTTCACAAAATAACAATTGATTGTTCACTAAATTAATTGTTATCTAAATAACAAAATACTTTTGTGAGTGCTCTTTTCATCTAGCTTTAAATTTAGTTTTTCAATCATTTCTGGGAAATCTTTCAATGCACATTATGACTTCCAAGTAATTCTAGGAAGTTATTGTTCTCTCCTTAGTGCAGACTAAAGTTAAAGAAATTGTTAAATCTTAGGCAAAATTGGAACAATCTAGAGATTTATATTTAGGATAGAAGAGTTAAGTCTGATTTTAAAGCTCCTTCCTACTCCCACCGCCCCCTTCCCCCCGTTTATTGAGATATAATCAGCATGTATTATGTACATTTAAGGTATACAGTGGTATAATTTGTTACACATATGTATCATCTGTTCGGTCGCCTGCAGATGCCATTAAGTCGCTAACAGTGAGGTGGCTTAATACCTAAGATGGCTGACAGCTGATGCAATTGAGACCTCACTGCAGCAGGGACCTTCTGGGCGTGGAAAGACCCTAACAGCGGGAACAGAACAATGGAACATGACGCCCAGCCTTTAAAAACAACTCCCTCAAAAAGAGCCTTTAAAAACAACTCCCTCACCCGCTGCACGTGCGACTTCTCTGGGCCCTAACCCCAGGACCAGTGAACCTCGCCCGCAGACCCCCAGTAAAGCCTGTCCAGTACTTCGCTTTTTTTCAATTTTGGCCGATCATCATCAAGTGATTATTACTACAATAAGGTTAGTTAATACATCGAGTATGTGATTACTATTACTTATGTGATTACTATTTTCTTCTGGTAAGACCATTTATGATCTACTTTCAGCAGTTTTCAAGTATATGATAGAGTACTATTAACTATAGTCACTATGCTGGACATTATATTCCCACAACTTAGTCATCTTATAGCTGGAAGTTTGTGCCTTTTGACAAATATCTCATTTCCTCCAACCCCTAGTCCCTGGCAGCCACCATTCTCCTATGGTATTTCTGAGTTTGACTTTTTAGATTCCACATATAAGTGAGATCATGTAGTATTTGTCTTTCCCTGACTTATTTCACTTAGCATAAAGCTCTCAAAGTCTATCTATGTTATCACGAATGGCAGAATGTTTTTATGACTGAATATTCCATTGTGTATATATACTACATTTTCTTTATCAGTTGAAGGACACTTAGGTAGCTTTTATTTCTTGGTTGTTGTGAATAATGATAGAATAAATGTGAGAGTTCAGATCTCTTCAGATAATGATTACATTTCCTTTAACTATATAATCAGAAGTACAATTGCTTGTTCATATGGTATTTCTTTTTTATTTTTTAAGAAACCTCCATACTGTTTCCCATAGTATTATTCCAATATTGCACAGGATTCTCTTTTCTCCACATCCTTACCAACATTTATCTCCTTTTGTTAAGGGTGGAAATTTTTCAAGTAAGCCAACTAGCTAAGTCAGCTATAGGGAAGAAATATCTTTAGATACCAGAAGTTGTCCTACTTGCTTGGGTGTGGTTTAGGAGGTGTATAAGATATAAAGATGGCCAACTTCTGCTTCTGTAATCCACTTACTTATTAACCAGGGTGTGGTACTAGGTTATATATTGTAATAATGGGCAACTTCTGCTTCTGTAATATGCTTGCTTGCTTCTAGGCTTTATAACTGCTTCACTCTAAAACCCCGGGGCTGATCTCTTCTAACCCTGCATGGTAGAGAGTCAGTTGCCCACTGGCTAATAGAGGCTCATAATTCTCTCTGATTCGGCTCTGTGGGTTTCTGTTCTCACCTGCTCCATAACACTTTCTTTTTTGATAATAGTCATCCTACAGTTTTAATTTGCATTTCCTTGATGGTGAAGTTGAGTATCTTTTCATGTACTCATTTGCCATTTGTATGTCTTCTTTGGAAAAATGTGTTCAGTTCACCTGCACATTTTAAATCAGATTTCTTTTTTCCTGTGGGGTACGATTGTGTTAACTGAGGTGCACAGAAAATTGAGTCAGTTGGGGGAATCTGCATGCAAAAAGTCCCCAGTGGCTCATGCAGTCTACAGTGCATTTAGTGCAATCTGTTTTTTTATGCTCTCAGAGAGTCCCAGCTGCCCTTCTCCCAGCCACCCGCTGCCTTTCAGTTGTTCAGCACTTCTCAGAATTATAAATGGGATGAGAAAGAAGCAGTTTTCTTTGACAGCCTCCCATACAGCTGGGGTAGCTGGGTACTCACATGCTCTCATTTTCTGTTGTGGGAGAGAGCATGTGTTGAGGTCTTTCTTGGCACTGGGCTGTATTACCATGGGGGAGGGGGACATGAGTAAAGTGAAATCATTTCTGTTACCCTCTTCAATTCAAATTTCTCCCACCTTCCATGGTGTGCTACTACTTCTCTATTGGATGATGTCAGAGAAACACTAAAAAGGCAGGGCCTAGAAGGGTTTCACAATAAAATGGGAATGATTTATATAGGAGCATGCTACTGAGGAGACTCAAGGAGGTACCCACCATATTCATAAACAGGTCACATTATTTCCTCTAGGACTGACTTTGGAACCACCCGAGGAATTGCCAGAACCAATTGCCATGTGAACAGTGCCCTATGAACAACTTTTGATGGAACAACAAAAAGCTGCTTGGTTTACAAATGGCAGTTCCAAGATGAATGGACAACAGTTCATTGGGAAAGCTGCCACATCAAGACCAGCAGGTGGAAAGACTGAAGAAGGCAAAAATAAATGGTCTCACTAGGCTGAATTGTGTGCTGTTGTCCTAGCAGTGATGGAAGATTTGAGGCATTGATAAAAGCCCCTATGTTTGGATTTTTACCAACTCATAGGCTTTAGACAGGGGCCTAGCTGTAAGATCTAGTAGTTGGCCAGTGAAAAACTGGATTGTTAAAGAAATGCCTATGTTGGGCATGCCCTATGGAAATCATCGGAAATTTAAGGGGTGCATTACAGTAGGATGTATTAATGCCCAACATGCCACAGTGTGCTATGCAGAAACACAAACCACCTTTGATTTTGTGGATGGAAGCTTCTTAAACAAAATAGAGACAATGGACATCACATGGTGGATCCAAGTTCTCTTTGGAAATGGCCCACTCTGAGATGAGAAAGACTGTGGGATGCCTAATGTCATACTCAGAATAGATTACATCTAGATATGATTATCATTCATCTAACCCTAGTATGGGGGACTCAACATTTTTTGGATGCAAAACATGTATATTAACTGCACTCAGGCCATTAGTATATAATGTATGTTATCATACATGATAAACACTGGCACACAAGACAGAAAAGGGAAAGTGATGTAAGTTCTTTGGGAGGGCTGACAAATGACAGAATGCTTTTTTTTTCAACACTCAATTCGCAGGTGAGAAACTCATAAGCTGTCACTTCTCCCTATTTCTGTGTCTGCATCAGAGTAATCTTCAGGATTCTAATGTATTCTAATTTTTCTATGCAGGACATATATCAAGATACTAAATCAATATGAACTAGGATAAAATGGGCCAATTCCTTGAGAATCTACCAAACTCAAACAAGGAGAAATAAATGAATATGCTTATCTATTAATGAGTTAATAATTAATAACCTTCCAAACAAGTCACCTGGACCAGAGGAGGTTTACTCATAAACTGATATAAAAATCTTCAGCAAAATATTAGCAAACCAAATTCAACAGTGCATAAGAACATGCACTGCAACAAAGTGAGATTTATTCTAAATATGCGTAGCTTACTCAACATTTGAAAAAGACTGTTGTAGTTTATCACATCATCGGGCTAAAGTCATGATATCAATAGATGTAGAGAAAGCATTCAACAAGTATTCATAATACTCTTAGCAAACTAGAAATGAAAAATGTAGAATTCAAACTTAGAGTACATAAACCTTAAACTTTTGCTTTTTACTGCTTCTTATGTAAATCTTCGGAAATTAGTTAGCCTTTCTGTGTCTTAGATTTTTGTTTGGAGAAGTGAGATTGTAAGAGTTCTTTTCTCATAGGGTTGTTTTGGTAAAAGGGAAGGAGAAAAGGGGTTTGGGAGATGATAGCCAGAAGAATCAAATAATAGCAGTGCAGGGCAGTAAGGGGATGAGAAGAGAGGAGCACTTTGTGATGCTAGAATAGCGATTTCAATCAATGATTAAGAATTGGAAGGATTATCATGTTTAAATTTATTAGGATTATAACCCAACACTGGCCAAGTCATTCTGACATCTGGATTAACTGAGATATCCAAGTGGAATCTAGTCAAATCTCAATGTCTATGAGAGTGCATGTCTGAAGGAGATTCTCTCATCTAGCTATACACCCAGTTGCTTCAGGCTCTAACAAATATTTCAAGTACTATAAAACACAGAAAAGAGTGGACTATCAATGGCCTTGTGTAGGGCAGATATTAGGGAGGCTTTGGATTGTATGGTTTAAGGCTCAGAAAGTATATTGTTGGGATGAAGAATATACAAGGAGTTCAGAATAGAATAAAGGATGTAGGAGAAAGCTCACAGAAGGACTGACACTCAGCATGGGTATCAAGGATAAAATGAGGATAAGGAAAAATCAGGTTTAGGAATAAGTTGGTAAAGAACATGTGTCTAGTAAGTGGCAGCATTGACAGACAGATGTGGGCTCATGTCTATGCTCTTATCCCTAGTAGTATACTACTTTTTTCAGAAACAAGCAGGAGCTGAAGCTTGATCCCAGACCCCCAATCTTGGCTTTTCCACGTATAAGCTGAGAATATTTTTGCAAAATGCTTTACCTATATTGAGCATCAGTATTCCCATTCATGGATGGGAAAGTTAATTATCTTCAGACTTCAGAGATGACATATTCATGTCACTAAAATGATATTTATTTCCACTGCTCAGCAATTCAGCACCTGACCTAACAAGCTTAGAGTTTTTTTTTCTAGAATTTCACATGAACAACGGCTTATTTCAAAGCAAGAGTAACCCAACTCACTGATAAGATTATAAATTGAATATTGGATTTCTGGCTTTATAAACAGATACTGAATTCCTTTGGGTCCCTGGTATCATGATAACCTGAGCAGTATGTTCTTTTCACCTTGATTGACTTACATGGAAAACCAAATTGTAATATAGGTATTGACTGAATAAAGATATAGAGGTGAGTAGGCACATTCAAATGAAAGATTAAAATATTTAATAAGCTTGAGGTTTTCCTTTGTGTTGTGGAGCTTGATCTGTCACTGGTATCGCACCCTCGGGCCAGGATGCCCCCTCCTGGACAGTGTTAGGATGAGGATGGACCATGTTTGCTTCTGATTCATCTCTGCTTCCAAGGCTAAATGCGTATCTGATATTAAATATCGATTTAAAATATCCTATGGGGAAGTTAATAGTTTAATGTTCCTCTGCATATATCATATGCATACCTTTTCCTCAGGTGAAAAAAGTTGTCTTGACAGTTGGTCGATAAACTCAAATTATTAAAGGCAGAGGCCTTACTACATGAACTTTTAACAATTCAATTAAAATGCATCGATCTATTGAATACTCATAATTTCTAAATATCATGAAAGACATCCAGGTACAAAAAACCTAAATCATCTATTAAATTCTAAGTTTAAAGGTAGCATTCAATTGGAAAAGGTGATTACTGAACCAAGTTTTAAAAGCTAGATAAGAAATTTGTATGGGATGGCATTCCTGCTTTATTCAGCTGAGGGTATAATATATGCAAGGCATAGAACCAACTTTGTGTATTACAGCAACTATAAGTAGTTTTACATAAAAAGTAAACTTTAAGGTTGGGATATAGGTAGAAAGCCTCTAGAACTTTCCAGCTTCTCCTGAGGTTCAAGAGAAATAGAATCCTCTGAAAGGGGAGTAGGGGTGAAAATGAGATCCTTTCTGTACTGATTCTATTTTATTAGCCTCTGTCCCAACCATATTGGCTTGTCTGAAGGAGACAATTAGGACGTGTCCCTCAGGCTTATGAGAGCCAACCCCTCCCAATGACACAAAAAGAGCAGCAGTCATGGTGCTAACAATGCTGTTTACTAAGTACCTAGGATGTTTTTCTACTTACTGGCTCCTTTACATACAGTATCTCAATTATAAAATCTACTCAGAAATAGGTATTATTCTCACTTTATGCTTGAAGAAATGAAGATGAGCTTGTTCAAGGTCACACAGTGGGTATATAACTGGCTTGCAAACTCAAGCCTTTGGAGCTTCAAAGGCCATGTTGTGCCATGTCCTAAAGTGTGATGCTCTATCAACCCAATGAATATTCTGTTAGAATACACCAAGAGAAACTGCTCTCTGTTTGACTTTTCTTCTTTCTGCATAATGAAATGCTAGGTTGGGAGTGCAAGATAAAGGAGATATGCTGAAAGATAAAGGAGATATGCTGCTCCACTCAAGTCCATGAGGTCCTTCCCTCACGATGTAAACCTGAATGGGGAAAAGTCTACAGTATCTAGATTTTAGGAAATAGCCATTGGTTTGTCTTAATGTTAGTTCAGGACTCAACCATCACCTTCAAGTGCTGTAAGGAGATTAAACTTCTTTAGAGATTTACAACCAGGCTGAGCTCTAATTCCAAGGAGAGTCTTCATCCCTCCTCTAGAACGGGCTTTCTGTTTCCTACTGGTTTCCTCAGTATAGCTGCAGACTCTGGGGAGACCAGAGGACAAGTAAGAGCAAGATTTGACCCGAAGGGATCATGACTCAATTAGGTCTGTCCTAATTGAGGTCTCTCTGGAACAACCCTGACATACAGGGATAGCTATGCTTAAATTTAGATTCTGTGTCCATTCTTCTGGGACAAAATCTGCTATTTTCTTTCTCCACTGAGGAAAATGAGTAAATTGTGAGTCCAGGTAGAATTCCCATGACCCCTGAAGAGAATGCTTATAAGTGCCAGGACTCAGAGGTGTTTGCAGAGCCCCGGGCTCTTGCTCTTGGACACTATTCAGCCCAGGTAAGAGCATCTTATACAGAGGAATCTATGTCATCAGGAAGAGTTCCCAGCCAATAAGGATGAACAGACTTGGAACCCTTGGGCATCCCACTTTAGATCATGCTCCTGTATAAGTCTGAGATAGGACTCAGAGGGAAAGAATTCTCTTGGAAGAGAATGTAGAAAAGGTGGAGTCCACACAGCCACACACAAGGATGTTGAAGAGGCCCTTAGTTCTCTAATGCCAATACAAGACTATCCAAAACATCTCCAAATGCCTTAAAGAGGCACAATATTTCATTCTCATTCAACATAGGCAGGCACTGTGCTAGTACAGAGATTACACTGGAGAACAAGATAGGTATGCTCTCTAGTCCTATGGAACTTAACATTGTTTGGGGGAAACACGCATATAAGCAAGCAATTCAGAGTATGATGCATGCAGTCCAAAGACAGGCACAGACTCAGGGCTGGAGCAGGCTTTTTAAAAATGAAATCTAAGCGGTGGCAAGATGCATACGTAAAGATTACTTGGAGAAGAAAGATGAGATTATGCCATTCTGACACCAGCAAAGAACATGCTTCTGGTTCTTCTTGAATGATAGTGAGCAGGGTGAGGAATGGCAAAAGTTGTGTTAGATATTGTCACATGTATATGAGTAGAGCTCAGGAAGGAGGTTGGCCTGCTGTGATTCCTTACACTCTCACAGCACCCCTGAAGAGGTGCAGTAACTTCCTTCTGTGACTCAGTAGTGATGGGACTCAAATGGCATCAGGAGAGAAGATAGACTGCTGAAACAGTTTAAGGTATGAGGGCTTCTGACTAGGGAGGCATAAGTTAAGGAGTGTTAGACTATTAAGAAAAAAATGGTGGGGAGTCATCAATTCTCAGCCTACCCCTATCTAGCAGCTGAAGTTTATCTCAGTAGTAGGTGCCCTTTTCAGTTTCTTGAAGATGGGTAGAAATAGATAAAATGGAGATGAAACATGTTATGTATGGGGAAGAAAGTGAGTGAGAAGGAATAAAAATCAAATACACTTTCTCTAGGGCTAGCGGCCAGTTCAGAGGACTGAGGATATTTGGTTTGCATCTAATGAGGTCTGTGATGTAATAATAGAGGTGGAGGGCTTGCTTACTTTCAAGAAAAGTCAGTTCTCCTCATGCCATAATTTACTAAGTATACATTTTAGCCTCATATGTAATTTGGGCTGTGAGTTCCTCTTATGACATGACTTCTCTGTCCAAATGTAGAAGGAAACCACTGTCTCAGGGTATAACTCAGTAGTGATGGGACTCAAATGGCATCAGAAGGAAAGACAGATTGCTAAAACATCTTCCTCATTAACACAGGAGGAGAATATCTTTTATAAGGGGGACAAGCATGGGAACAAAAGACATTCACTTGGAAGGCCTGCTAACTTTCCCATTTGAGGACTCTTTCCTGGAGTAAAACATTCTCCACATAATTACACCTTTGCTTAATATAACATCAAGTTACAAAGTTAGTTGATTAGAGGTAGGGGTGAAGTAAGCAAATCCCCTTTTGTTGTAAGTCTAGAAATCAGGGTAAAGGTTGCTTAGCCCTGATCACCATGAGATTATAGCTCTTTTGCTTTAAAACTAGTTGTGAAGGTCTGTGTCCTGCTGAGGAAGCAGACCACTTTTCAAGAGACAATACTGGGTGAAGATTGTATACCATGGGTTCTGATTTGATGCAATCAATTAACAAGTGGCATAGTCAAGGGGGCAATTGGAGAGACTTTCTGCAGAGGCCTGGGTAGGGTGAAGAAAACAGACAAGGGATGCTGGAGCACAGTGAGCAGCATTACCTAACTCAGCCTGACCAGGTAAGGGAAAATGAAGTTGCCAGAACATAGGGCGGGGGTACTTTTCAGGAGCTGTAGCTTTGGCAGAAAACCACAGCATTGCCAAATGTGCCTGGCAGGAAAGGAACTTGGGGATAAATTCCTGATTTCTTTTGCTAGTGCCTCACATTGACTGAGCCCACCTAGAAACCAGAGAAGAAAATCTGGATAATGTAACCCATAAACATCAGCTTCTAGGGATGCAGGACAGGGATCTGGAGGAACAGATGGAGAATAGCCAGCAGATAGGATAAAGAAACCAAAACAGTTTCCCCTCAGCTAAGCTCCTCACCTGGTCACTTCAATCACAGGCTAGTTCCTGTGCACTCCTTTCCATCTGAGCCCCACTGACTCAGTCTTTTTGTCTTCCCTTTTTACTGCTACTACTAACACTATCTCTATTTCCATTTGTAATGATCTATGAGAACCTTGAGATGGAGAGAAAAACCAGCTTATGAAGAATTCCGTGAGACCAAGTCACTACAACAGGCTTATACAAGTTGTTATCCATCCCACACCATGGCACCTTGCAGAGAGATATTCCAGAATTCTCAGAAGTTTATTGAATGTATTTTTGATTTTATACATCATTCTCAACAACTGACTAAAAAGAGCTAATGCTTAGAGTTACTGATAGACACTGCATTCTCTAATCCTCATGACTTTAGGTCACAGCTGTTGAGATTTGTTGTGAAATGAGGTCAGGTGTATTTAACTAATGGGATAAAGTAACCTTTGTGAAATGAGGTCAGGTGTATTTAACTAATGGGATAAAGTAACCTGCCTAAGCTCCACCTGCCAAGATCTGAAGCCCAATCTGGAAAATTCTAAAGCCCAGACTGACAACTCCATCATATTCAACCCAACTAGGCTCTTCTCTTCCTTGGCATTCCTGTACTATACATAGGGAACACATTCTGCCAAGATCCTTCAGACTCTGAAAAAAAGCAAAACAATTTTTATGTGTTTTCTCTAAATACACATCTTTCTTTTAGCCAATTGCTCTGTACTGTAAGGGCATTTCTTCTTTGGCCAAGTTTTTGTCATCTAAGCTTCATGCCTTTTGGCACAGAACCTCCTTCCTGGGGATAACCCTTTCTACTTTTGGAATCTTATCCTCACATTCAGCCTTTATGCTGGGAGAAGGCCTTGCAAAGATCTGTCTTTGGACAGACACACAAACTGAGCTCCAGTAAACAGCTTTCACCTTTTTTAGGAATCACTGTTTCCAGCCCCTGGAAGTTCACCAGCTCACATCTCTGCCTTGTGATTTTGGTAGGTGGACTAAACATCTCAGCTTAACTAATAGCTAATGCTGGCCCCAAGCATAAGCTTTGACTTACCATAGGGTCTAGATAGTCTCAGGGGTGTCACTGTCTCTGAGTATCAATATGTCTCTTCTTTTAAGGGATCCTCACTTTGAAATCTAATGATTCTGTGAGATAATTCAGTCTGCTTGAAGAGTTAAATGATTGACTAGGTACCTGTCTGCTTTAGGTCATTTCATGCATTGATACAAGAACATTACTCTTTGAGAGCCATATTGCAAAAAGTAATCATATATTCACTCATTCAGATATATGTATATATATATATATTTCTGCTTGTGCTTGATAATTTTTCATGAGTGTTATAACAGTAATAACATGACACATACTATGAAATTTTACAGTATTTTTCCTGCAAAAGAAGGTTAATAGAGATTTATCAATGATCCTATTTTTTATTATAGGATCTAAGAATAAAATATTGTCTTCTAGAAAAAAGTTCTACTGAATTTTGGGGAAGAAGTTAGAAGATTTATAAATAGCCATGCCCACTTTTCATAATGTTTGCTTAGCGCCCAGCTCTTTCCAGCTTACCGGCATCCCAGGGCTTGAGTCCCTGCATATCTGGCTCTCTATCCCTTTTGGCTCCATGTACCTGGTAGCCGTGGTAGGGAATATCACTATTCTGGCTGTGGTAAGGGTGGAACGTAGCCTGCACCAGCCTATGTACTTCTTTCTGTGCATGTTGGCTATCATTGACTTGGTTCTGTCTACTTCCACTATGCCCAAACTTCTGGGAATTTTTTGGTTTGGTGCTGGTGACATTGGCCTGGATGCCTGCTTGGCCCAAATGTTTCTCATCCACTGCTTTGCCACGGTTGAGTCAGGCATTTTCCTTGCCATGGCTTTTGACCGCTATGTAGCCATCTGTGACCCACTACACCATACCACAGTGCTCACTCATACTGTGGTAGGACGTTTGGGGCTGGCTGCCCTCCTCCGGGGTATACTCTACATTGGACCTCTGCCTCTGATGATTCGCTTGCGGCTTCCCCTTTACAAAGCCCATGTCATCTCACACTCCTACTGTGAGCACATGGCTGTGGTCACCTTGGCATGTGGTGACAGCAGGATTAATAATGTCTATGGGCTGAGCATTGGCTTCCTGGTGCTGATTCTGGACTCAATGGCCATTGCTGCTTCCTATGTGATGATTTTCAGGGCTGTGATGGGCCTGGCAACACCTGAGGCCAGGCTTAAAACCCTGGGAACATGTGGTTCTCACATCTGTGCGATTTTGATCTTTTATGTTCCCATTGCTGTTTCTTCTCTCATTCACCGATTTGGCCACCAAGTGCCTCCTCCAATCCACACTCTGTTGGCCAACTTCTACCTCCTCATTCCTCCAATCCTCAATCCTATTGTCTATGCTGTTCGCACCAAGCAGATCCGAGAGCGGCTTCTCCAAGTCCTGAAGATAGAAACTAAGATTAAATGATTCCCACTTTCTTATCTCTCAAGCACATGGAGAATGTGTTTAAATGTGGCAGGCAGCTTCCCAAATAGGAACTTTTAAGAAGTCTGAGATGTTAGGCCCTGTGGTCTCCAGCTGTAGTAATTCCAAAGGAATGCTACAACTCTAAATTCTATGGGTAGAATGGCAACAGGATATATGAGCTGTGGAAGGTAAAACAATGACAATGTCAGTAACAGAAATAGCAGTTAATGTTTATTCAGCAATTATATGTCATGTAATTCTTACAAATATCTTGACATTTTATGAGGTAGGTGGTATTCAGATTTTACACATGAGGAAATAAGACAGAATACACCTGCTTTTTAAGCTGCGTACAAAGTTTTTTAAACTGCTGAAATCAAATGTTTTGAAGTTTATGTATTGTATTATGTAATACTTTCTACTCAGTTTTTTGTGTATGCTTTAAGTAAATCCTAAAAAACTGGTATCATTTCATGAAAGTGGCCATAACTACAAGAAAAGCATTTTCTGATATAGGCCTTTAACAATTGATACTGCTAAAACTGCTTGTACTAATGAAGTGTGGAGTGTACTAGAAAAAGACTGGTATGTATGCCTGACTGATGTGGGGCATACCACTCGTGAAAGAGAACATGGCCTGGAAAAGGTATCAGCTCAGTGAAGGGAAATGAGGCAAAATGACCACATATCAACACTGCTCTTCTTGTATTTCCCACTGTAGACCTATTCCCAGTAGCCTGAACATGTGATGGCTCCATGAAAAGAAAGATCTTATCTTTCCCTCAGAAGCTCTCCTTAACACCTGGGTCCATCTGTAGGATCCTTAATCATAATGTGTTCTTTCTTGAATCACAGTAAAGTTATTACTTCTAACATTTATAGGAACATTGACTTTACCCTCCAGGTAGAAAATAGATAACATATGTAAGGAACTTAGCTAGTTAGCTGCTGTTGACTGAAAATTACTAACATGAGTCTCACAAACCACACTGTAAGGGCAGAAATTACTATCCCTCTATTGCAAATGAGTAAATTCATGTTCCCAGAAGTGGTAAAAAAAAAAAATCACCTAAGGTCGGTTTATAAGTAAACATCGAGAATTAAGCATTTTTTGAGTCTTTCTGATCCTCATTTTTCTGAACTGTGAAGAGCTGAAAGTCTTCTTTCCCTAAGATCTGAATGGTTGTACATTTAACATTTCCAGCACAGCCGACATTAGCTGTAGTATTTATTCCCAGAACGAGGAGCACACAGATCAAAGCAGTGTTCTCTTCCCAGAGGGATGACAAAGGTTAGAGCTGGAGTCAATAAAAGTCTGATGACAAACTCTATAACCCCCTAAATGAAACAGGCAAGAAAATGTTGAGTCTACTGGGCTCCAGGTATATCACAAACCACCACTGGGCATGCTCTAAAGAGAAGTAAAAATACAAAGAAAAGACCACTATATAACCAGGAAGAGTGACTTTTGGTTTTGCTTTGGCTAGTCTAATTAATTGCTCCACTACTGGGTAATCTAGAATGGGTAATTATTTAGAGTCCCAATTATACTTATTTCTTCCAATACCTCTAACTTCTATCTCATCACTCCATGGTGTTCAGCTTTCCTGAACTTTTGAGTTTGTAGGAATCAAATATTTTTATGAATGGAAAAGCAATAATAAGCGAAGTCTTGTTTTACCCATGTCTACAATGGCTGGGGACTTGGTAAAGATGTTCATAGTTAGCTCTAAGTACATGCTCACGGGCTCTCAGCTACCTCTGTGGAATATGAGAGAAATAGAGAGGGCCAAGGACTCAGAACTACCCCTGATGTTAATATATCATATAAATACCAGCTTAAAAATATTAGAGAAGTTAGAAATCTTATTCTCCTTCAGTGAAGAACATTTGGATTTTCTAAAAATACCCAAGGGAATTAAACTTAGACCCAATTTATGATATTCTTCGTTTGGAATTCAGTCTAGCACATTAATTTGGCTTTATTTTCCAAAGACTGCAATTGATTGGCTGTGGAATACCATAGTCTCTCAATTTTAATGTCTTATGTATTTTAATATAAATATTGTGAAATCTGGATGCAGCCAAGAGGCATTAAGTTGGCTACCTAACCAGAAAAGGCTGAGTTTAAAGAACATACAAGAAATCATGGAGGTTGTTGTGGCAACCTTTAAACGTGCCTCTCAGATCTCCCATGATAGGGAGTGTGATTGATTGAACCTCACCTGCTGATCTAAAATCACTATGTCCTGCTGAAGCCACACTTTTCACAAACTGCTGCTGGCCAATGACTGAGTATTTTAGGAACATAGGGTAGGCCCATTCCTGTGAAACAAAACACTTCTGACAGGCAACTATGGTTCCAGGACTCATTAGCCTAAAGTCTGAGACCTCCCTTCTTTACCCTTCCTCAAGCTTTTGTAGAGGTCTGACTGGCATGGTGATCCAATGGTTTGTCCAGCATCTGGCTCCCTCCACATGTTCCTCATAGGCATAACTTACAATAAATCTCACATATCTAATCTCATCTTCTTGTCTGCTTCTTTGAGAACCAAGGGTGGTCAGAGCAAGCAGAAGATAAGATGAGGATTTGGGAGCGGCTCACTAACTGCCTGGTGGATGAAGATAATGCTATTCTACTTAGTAGGCAGGACATAGGTAGTTCCCTCACACAAGGTGGTGGCTCAATTACTAAAAAATTCACTGATGGCAAACTAAGAAAATGTCCCAGTAGAAGGAAACACTGTTGCAGGTGTGATGTCTCAAACATTAGAAAAACATGGGAGGAAAACCTACAAGGACAGTGGAATTTTTTTTCTAAGTTGTATTGATGCTCTAGAAGGATCGTAAGTTTTGAGGGTTATTGACAAGTGGTGAATGGTTAGAGGTGAGAACCAGAGCATCTGTCAGGTAACTTACTAAAAGGCCCTTATTTCCTGCAATGATATACAACTGAGTAACAGGCTAAAATTAGAGGCATAGAGCACCTGAGATATGTGGATATTTAGCCAAAGAACATCTATTATTCTAAGGTCAGGACTCTTGTTTGGAAACCCCATGATATTAAACCATGGCATGAGAATATCTAGCTGTTTGCCCTTGAGGATGTTGACACTGCAGATGCCCCAAATGCTTTGGGTTATTAGAGGTGACTCACTTTTCCCTAGTAAGAGTTAGCATTGGTGAGGTAAGAGGTATATATATCTCAAGAGCGGCTCTCACTTCCTCTCCGGGCTGCTAGGCTGATAACTAGGACACTCTCTTGCTGGGAATAGGCAAGAACTGATAGGGGAGGAAAGTATAAACCTAGAGTTTTCAGAATTAGCTAGCACATACTGATAGGAGATAAAAAGTACCCCTGGGATTGGATTTTTTTAGGGGAAATATATTGGAATGTTAAGACTAGATGGAAAAGATTCAACCCGGGGGCATTTTCTTGAGATGTGAGATTACCTATGCAAAGACTGTAGGAAATAGTGTAAACTCACTGCTAGGTTGGTGATTTTTTTTTTTTTAGTTAAGTTTATTGGGGATAACATTGGTTAATACAATTATATAGTTTTCAGGTGTACATTACAATTTGACATCTGTATATTCTATTATATGTTTAGTTAGCACTCAAAGTCCAGTTTCCTTCAGCTACCATATATTTGATCCCCTTTACCCACTTCACCCTCTACATACCCCCCTATATTTGATCCTCTTTACCCTATCTACCTCCTTCCTCCTCCCACACCTCCTACCCTCTGGTAACCACTAGTCCATTGTCCATGTCCACGAGTCTGTTTGTCCTGTTCACTTGTTACTTTTCGGTTTATATCTCACATATAAGTGATATCATGTGATTTTCAACTTTTTCTGTCTGGCTGATTTTTCTTCACATGATTATCTCGAGGTCCATCCATGTTGTCACAAATGGCAGTATTTCATCTCTTATCACTGAGTAATATTACATTATATATATGTATCACATCTTCTTTAGCCAAACATCTATTGTAGGACACTTTGGTTGCTTCCATGTCCTGGCCACTGTGAATAATGCTGCTATGAACATTGGTGTGCAAATATCTTTTCGGATATGGGTTTTCAAGTCTTTAGGGTAAATACCCAGTAGAGGGATTGCTGGATCATATGATAGATCAATTCTTGGTTTTTTGAGGAACCTCCACACTGTTTTTCGTAGTGGCTGTACCAATTTGCAGTCCCACCAGCAGAGTATCAAGGTTCCTTTGTCTTCACATTCTTTCCAACATTTGTTATTACTTGTCCTGTTGAGTATAGCCATTCTAACAGGTGTGAGATGGTATCTCATTGTGGTTTTGATTTGGATTTCCCTAGCTAGTGATGTTGAGCATCTCCAAAAATATTGATTGGCCATTTGTACGTCCTCTAGGGAGAAGCATCTGTTCAGATCCTCTGCTCATTTTTTGATTGCATCATTTGTTTTTCTGTTTGTTATTGAGTTGTATGAGTTCTTTGTATGTTTTGGATATTAAGCCCTTATCGGAGCTGTTGCTTGCAAACATTTTCCCATTCAGATGGTTGTCTCTTTACCTTGTTGATTTCTTTTGCTGAGCAGCAACTTTTTAGTTTGATGTAGTCCCATTTTAGCTTTTACTTCCCTTGCTTTTGAGGTCAAATTCATAAAATCCTCTTTAAGTCCACAATTTTTAAGTTTAGTTCCTATGTTTTCTTTTATGCATTTTATTGTTTCAGGTCTTATATTTAGGTCCTTAATCCATTTTGAGTTAATTTTGGGTGTGGTGATAAATAACAGTCTAGTTTCATTCTTTTGCAGGTGGCTTTCCAGTTTTCCCAGCACCATTTATTGAAGAGGTTTTCCTTTCTCCACTATATGATTTTGGCTTTTGGGTAAAAAATTATTTGCCCATATAAATATGGGTTTACTTCTGGACTCTCA
This sequence comes from Macroglossus sobrinus, assembly GCA_004027375.1. NCBI lineage: Eukaryota > Metazoa > Chordata > Mammalia > Chiroptera > Pteropodidae > Macroglossus > Macroglossus sobrinus. The sequence goes on from PVKZ01002398.1 coordinate 138,302, forward strand.
ATTCTGATCCACTGGTCCATGTGTCTGCTTTGCTGCCAATGTTATGCTGTTTTGATTGCTGTCACTTTGTAGTATAATTTGAAGTCAGGTAGAGTGGTGCCTCTAGCCTCATTCTTTTGTCTCAAGATGGCCTTGGTAATTTTGTTTGTTTCTATACAAGTCTAATGATTTTTTGTTCTATTTCTTTAAAAAAAAAGTTGATGGAATTTTGATGGGGATTGCATTAAATCTGTATAATGCTTTAGATAATACGGTCATTTAACTATGTCGACTCTTTCACACCAAGAACACAAAATAACTTTCCATTTTTTAAATTTCTTTTAATAGGGTCTTGTAGTTTATTATATTGGTCCTTCACATGTTTCGTTAGATATATTCCTAGGTATTTTATTCTTTTTGTTTCAATTGAGGAAGAAATTATTTTTATTCCTTTTTCTGACACTTTATTATTGGAGTATAAAAATGTTATGTATTTTTGAATGCTGATTTTGTATCCAGAAACTTTACTGTATTTGCTTATTGTTTCTAGTAGTGTTCTTGTAGGGTTTTTTATATAGAGAATCATGTAATCTGCAAATAGTGAGTTTGACTTCTTCATTTCCTATTTGGATGCCTTTTATAGCTTTCTTTTGCTTGATCGCTAGGACCTCCAATGTCATATTGAATAAGAGTGGTAATGGACAGCCTTGCCTTGTTCCTGATCTTAGAGGGAAGGTTTAAGTTTTTCACCATTAGGTATAATGTTGGCTAAGGGTTTGTCATAAATGGCCTTTATTATGTTAAGGTAACTTCCTTCTATACTGGTTTTTTAAGTGTTGTGATTATAAATGGATCCTCTATCTTGTCGAAGGCTTTTTCTGCATCTATTGATATAATCATATGATTTTTCATTTGTTTAAGTGGTGTATCACATTAATCGATTTGCATATATTGAACCATCCTATGCCTTTGGAATGAAGCCCACTTGATTGTGGTGTATAATCTTTTTATTCTGTTCGCTAGTATCTTATTTAGGACTTTTGCATATGTGTTCATGAGAGATATCGGTCTGTAGGTTTCTTTATTATCTTTACTAAGTTTTGGTATCAGGGTAATATTGGCCTCATAAAATGTGTTGAGATGTCTTATGTCCTCTTTTATTTTTTGAAACAGTTTGAGAATAGGTATTAAATTTTTTGAATGTTTGGTAGAACTCACTGGTGAAGCCATCTGGTCTTGGACTTTTACTTTTTGGTAGGTTTTTGATGATTGTTTTGATTTCCATACTGCTGATCAGTCTATTTAGATATTCCAGTTCTTGATTTTGTCTAGGAAGACTGAATTTTTCTAAGTACTGGTGCATTTCTTATAAGTTATTAAATTTGGTGATATATTTTTTTCATAGTATTCTTGTATGATCCTTTGTGTTTCTGCGATGTCAGTCGTAATTTCTTTTCTTTTGTTTGTGTCTTTTTTTTTCTTCAGTGAGTCTAGCCAGGGGTTTGTTAATTTTACTAAACCTTCTCAAAGAACCAGCTCTTTGTGGCATTTCTTTTTTCTTTTGTTTTCAATTTCATGTATTTCTGCTTTAATTTTGTTTCTTTCCTTCTGCTGAATTTAGGCTTCATTTGTTTTTCCTTTTCTAGTTTTATAAGATGAAGCATTAGGTTGTTTATTCGGGCTCATTCTTGTTTTTAGAGATAGGCCTGTAATGATATGAACTTTCTTCTTATGACTGCTTGCCTTGTCCCTAAAGTTTTGATTTGTTGTACTATCATTATCATTTATTTCTATGTATTTCTTGATCTCTTTATTTCTTCTCTGACCCAGTTATTCTTCAGTAGCATGTTGTTTGATCTTTATGTATTTGTGGTTCTTCCTGCTTTCTTTTTGCAATTGATCTCCAGTTTCAAAGCATTATGATCAGAAAATATGGTTGGTATGATTTCAAACCTCTTATATTTGTTGAGACTATCTCTGTGATCCAGTATGTGGTTGATTCTTGAGAATGTTCCATGTGCACTAGAGAAGAGTGTATAAGCAGCTGTTTTGGGATGGTAGGCTCTGTAAATGTCAATTATGTCCAGTTGGTCTAATGTGTCATTATTATTTTATATTATTTTCTTATTGATTTTCTGTTTGGATGATTTGTCCATATCCTACAGTGGGGTATTTAGGTCCCCTACTACGATAGTGTTTTGGTCTGTTTCTCCTTTAGTTCTGTTAGCAATTGCTTTACATATTTTGGGGCTCCCTGATTGGGAGCATAGATATTAAGGAGCGTTATGTCTTCTTGGATTCTTTTTATCATTATGGAGTGTCCCTCAGTATCTTTCTTTACCTTTTTTATTTTAAAGTCTGTTTCATTTGTACCACTACTCCTGCTTTTCTCTTAATGGCATTTGCTTGAAAAATCATTTTCTACCCTTTTACTTTGTCTTTGGAACTGAGATGTATCTCCTGGAGGAAGCATATTTTGGGTTTTGTTTTTTGATCCATTCAGTAACTCTGTGCCTTTTTATTGGTTAGTTCAGTCCATTTACATTTACAGTGATTATAGAAATATTAGGTCTTCTTATAGCCATTTTATCTTTTGCATTCTGGTAGCTCGGTGTTTCCATTGCTTCCTTGTGCTTGTGTTTCTGTTTTCTTTACTTTGGTTGGCTTTTGTGGATTTTTCCTCTGGTCTTATTTTATGTTATATACTTCAGTTCTGAATCTTCTGTGTGTGATTATCATTATGAATATGTAAAAGATATATATATATATATATAGAGTCCCCATTTTCTTCTGTGTGTACCTTATCTCCATTCCACTTTGCAAATTTGGATGTTTAAATCCTAGTCTCTTCAGTCATTGTTGTTTCAATTTGTCCCTATCTCTGCTGAACATTCATTACTAACTTACTATAGCAAATCTATTATTTAAGCTTATAATGCCCTATTCTCAGTAGGGGTTGCACTCCTCTGCTTCTATTTGCCTGATAGGCACTTTACTCCTAATTATGTATTTTTTTTTTGTCATTTTGTTTTAGGTGAGCTGACCCCTTTCAGTATTTTCTGTAGTGCAGTCCTTGTAGAGAATTCCCTCAATTTTTATATGTCTGGAAAGGTCTTAATTTTTCTTTAATATCTAAAAAGAGCTGAAATGGATACATTATTCTAGGCTGGTAGTTCTTTTCACTTAATAACTTAATAGTTTAAATATTTGATTCCATTTCCTTCTGGCTTGTAAGGTTTGCGCTGAGAAGTCCAAGGATAATCTAATGGGTTACCTTCTTCTCCCTGGCTGTCCTGAGAATTGTCTTTGTCATTGATTTTGGACAACTTTAATACAATATGTCTTGGGGAAGGCCTTTTTGGGTTGAGATAATTGGGTGTTCTGTTGACTTCTTGAATTCCAAGCTCCAGCTCATTCCTTAGATTTGGAAAATTCTCATCCACTATTTGAAAATGCTTTCTAGTTCCTGCTCCTTTTCCTCACCTTTGATAATGCCTTTTATTCTTATGTTTCCTCTCCTGAGGGTATCAGTTCTTGAATTTTTCTTTCATTATTTTTCATTCTTCGGTTTCTCTCTTCTTCTGACTTATTTCTAGATTTTTGTTTTCAAAATTACTGATCCTTTCCTCCATTTGATCGACCCTTTCCCAAGCTTGCTATTTCATTTTTGTACTCTTGCAGTGTGTTCTTTATCTCCAGAAGTTCTATTTGTTTTTTTTTTGAGGGGTTTAATATCCTTGGTCTGCTCATCTAGTTGTTTTTTCAGCTCCTGAAATTATTGATTTGAGTTGTTTTGGGTCTCAATGAGTTTTTTCAGAAGTACCATTTTGAATTCTCTGTCATTTAAGTTGTGTATTTCTATGTCTGTAAGCTTTTTCTGGAGATTTTTCTTTCTGAGATGCCTTGTCATCTTGGTTGTTTGTGGTGTTTGATGGATTATTTCTCAGCCTAGGTATTTAATATATTTTGCTTCCTCCACCCGCTCCCCCAGAAAGATTATATAAAGGTTTGTCTTTAGCCTGCTACAAAGAAGGTGCTTTTCTTTTGGTTTCCAGTAGGTGGCGTATAAGCCTCTTGGATCCCTGCTTTATATAAAGCCTTAAAAATGCCTATTTTTGGATAGATATTTAATCACATTTGCTATTCAGTCTCTGTCCCTGTCAGTATTAGCTACAGTTTCAGTAGCGTTTGCTCAGATTCCCCTGGGGCTCCACAGTGTTTGGTCTCGGAGGGTATGGGGTGAGGGGCCCTATGGGTTGGAGGTTGGGGGCTGCAGCTCAGCCTTGGTTTTGCAACTGTGGCTGGTAAAATTCAACTGTTGTTTCTCTGCCCTTATCATCTATGCTTTCTTCTTTGATGACTAGGCCCTGTTGCCGGAGACGTGGAGCTCACAGCTCTCCCTGGCAGGGCTGTTCAGGGAAGTCGCCACACCTTCTTCCCTCTCTCTCTTCCTACAGAGAGCTCTGGCAGCTGCGAGAATCAGCTTCTTTATTACTCCCAATCCACTGCCAGACACTGGGGGTTCTGACCTGTGGTAGCTGTTAAATGCAGATTCCATGCTCAGACATGCTGGTGTGTAGTTTTTATTTTTTGTTGTGTTTTAAATGTTCAACTTTTGTTTCCATAGGTTGGTTTTTTTAAGCTTGAAAAAAAACCATAGCTAATTCTCAGCAAAATGAAAATGCTTAGGTTGCCCTGGAAGAAGGTAGAATAAAAAGAGAAGTGATCATATCATAATAGGCATTATCTAAGGACAGAAGACTCATCAGAAAATAATGTTTAATTAGAAGACGCAGGACAACATTCACTAAAGCCATTATAAATAACCTGGCATAAACACTAGTGCCACTGAAAAGTTCCATGGGTGGCTGTCTTCTGCATACCAGATCTGAGGGTGACAAAAGCAGTTATAAATGTAGACTCATTAATACCATGGAGATAATGGGGCAATAGAGTCTAGATAGAAGCATTTGACCACAAATCAGAAGGCTTAAATTACTCTAAGAACTGGCAAAGTTCAAAAGGGCTTGGCCCACTGGACACATGCTTTATTAACTATCTCTATAAAAGACAAAATAGATGGGAAGCCAGTAAGGCTCTGCTATAAGAACAAGGCAAGAATGGAGGATCAGAAAGCTGAGGTTATTACAAAAGAGTCAATCTGTTACTTAGTTCTTAGACCTGTACCAATTTTCAGATATAGAACTTATTAACTAACTAGAGAGGTACCTGAATCCTTAAGTGGAAGAACTCTAAAACAGCATGTTTATTACATACTATGATGATTCCCTGAGACCTACTCTAAAGTAACTATTACCACTTAAGCACTTTTATTCTAGGAAGAGGGGAATACCTAGACACTGAAGATTATTGAACATGGCTTATGTTGAGATTGATACCCAGAAATTGAAGGCACCATCATGGTCTCTGTTAGAATTGAGGCTCTACTATAGGTAGTAGAGTCCAGCTAGTAAATAGAGTTCTAGAGAAAGTTCAGTTCTCAGTGCTTCCTGGTTCCACAAACCCATCCAGTGGTCACTTCTCTATAGTTACTTAGTGCATGATTAGCTACTATACTTGTTAGTTGGTGTACCTACCTTATGGTGATCCAGGCCTATGATATAAGAGCTAGCATAGTGAAGACCAAATGAAAACCTCTAAAACATCTCTCCACCAAAACTGTAAAAAAATATTCTCTAAAGGTACATGGTAGAAATTTTGCAAATGTTTTGTTTTACATTTCAGTTATGAAATAATCAGAAGCAGTTTCCATGCACATGGACAGGCAATTGTACTCATATACTTGAAGAGTTTTCTTTAAGGCCATGTTAACCATTCTTTACTGTGCCATACTATAGTCCTAAGAAGTGACTGGACACCCCATAGGACATCAATTACAAATCAATGGCATATTAATTGGGAAAAATAAAGTGTTTTGTACTGTGAAAGACTTAGTAAGATACATATGCTCCAGAAGGTAGGACAAATCCTAATATTCAGGAACTTAGCACTTCAGTGAATTTTTAGGAGTCTAATGGTAAAGAAAAAGATTATCTTGCATCTCTATCACAAAAAAAGCACAACGCATGGTAGGCCATATTAGAGTCTGGAGATAATACATTCCTCACTTAGGAATCCTGCTTTGGCTCACATACCAAGAAACATGGATGACAACCAGTTTTGAGTAAACCCAGATTAGGAAAGAACTGTTGCAGGTCCAGGTAACGGTGAAAGCTTCACTTCCACGTAAGGCCTTAGAAACTGGCAGACTCAGGTGTTGAAGTGTCAATGATAGGAAGAGAAGCAGCATGGAGATTATGGAATTACCACTATGCAGGCCCATAGTATTTGAATTAGGCTGTCTCATCTATAGCAGAAAATTATAACTTTTGAGAAATAGCTCCTGACATTTACTGGACCCTGGTAGAAACAGAACATTTGGCTATGGGACAGTAAGTGATAGTGCACTCAGAACTGCCCATTATGAACTGGGTCTCTCAGACCAAAACAAAATCAGACAGGTCCACAGAAGCATAAGATGGAAATGATTCATCCAAGAACAAACACAATAAGACCAGAGGGCATAAGTTACATGAGCAGGGATCTCAGACTGTCACCCACAACATTTGTATCCATCTTACTCCCCAGATCGCATCAATTGCCACTATAAAGGGTCTCTTACAACCAAAGAAGGAAGACAACGCCAGAGGTTGGTTTATATATGGTTTGGAAAGGTGTGGCCTAAAATGGATGGCAGATGCTTTATAGTAATTTACATGGGCAGAATTGAACAAATGGAGAATCAAAGTGCTACCAGTTGGTGGAACTCCAAGTGGTGCAATTGGTCACTTTCCATGAAAGGAAAAGTGGAGAATCTCTATCTTTGGGTAGGGGCTTAGAAAAAAAAAAGAAAGATTTGAAGAAAAGAGGTATGGAATAGAGGTATAAAAATGGGCATATGGGAGTCAAGTCCAAATTGTGAAGATTTTTGCATATATATAAAACATCTACCAGAAGTGGAACTGAACAACTAAGTAGTTGAAGTAATTCTGCTGGCTGACATTCATCAGTGATCATCTCAGAACTGATCTGATGGGTTATTAGAGAGGCAGCAATATCAGCAAAGGAGACTATGTGGGCCCAACCATGTACACTTTCACTGGCCAAGGTTGACTAGCTATTGCTGCCTCTGTCTGTCAGCAATAGAGGTCAATGCTGAAATCCAGATTCTTCAAGGAGATTATTTGAATCAATTACTCCCGAAGGGCCAGTAGTTTGTACTGCCATTGATAGAATCTGGGTGTGGATTTATCTTTCTCGTCCATTGAGCATTGGCCAACACTATTTGAAGACTTTCTGAATGCCCAATTTATAGGCAGGAAATCCCATATGGCATAATATTTAAACAGTGGACCTTCTTGACAGAAGCATATGCAAGATAGGGCTCATGACCATGGGATCCACTGGAAGAGTCACATTACCTGACCAACCAGAAGCCATTGGCCTCAGAATACTGGAGCAGTTTTCTAAAAAGTCAGCTAAAAAAAATCAGCTCAGAGGCAACACCTCACAAAAATGGAGTACTATCTTTTAGAATGTAGTATGTGTGTTAAATCAGATCTCTAGGTGGTGCTGGGTCCCCAATAGGAAGGATAGAGGAGTGCAGGAACAAAGTGGGTAGAGTCAGGAATATTCTACTTATTCTCAATTATTCACTAAGAGACTCTTGCTTTCTATACCTGCAAATCTTGGTCCTGAAGGGTTAGAAGCCCTGGTCTTCAAATGGCTCTTTCCAAGGGACATAGCAAGGGTTCTAATGTTCAGGTTATAGCTGCCATCAGGTTAAGTTAGACTCTTATGCCCTGAGACCAGCAGGTGAGAAGGGTTACCATGTTGGCAGAATTGACTCTGAATTTTGAAAAGATAGAGCTGCTTTTATACAACAAGTGCAGGGAAGAATTTGAAAGTAGGCACAGAAGCCAGGTGATCAGCCTTAGGCATTTTCTTGTACTCCCTAACCCCTCTGTAATGAGTGTACATGTGAAAAAAATCCCCAAATAAAAGTATGATTACCAAGGGTTTGGACTTGTCAGGAATTAAATTTTGGTTCACTCCATCATGTAAGCCATCAAGATATGCAGTGGTGATAGCTGAGGGTGAGGAAAGTGGAAGAAGCGGATGAGTAACATTTGTGGCTCTGGTGTGGCTCAAACACTGGGGCTATAGTTCTCCCACTGACCTTCCTCTAATTTACCATTAGAGCAAGAGATCCCACGGGAACTATGAAGAAGCCACTCCCAAATTCTGTTTGAAGGATATCTGTACAGTGCAAGAATGGATTGTGGTGGTCATGAAGATATGCTTCTCAGATTTAACTGTAGGGAGCATATTTGACAGCCTCAGTTGCTGTGCTCTGAAATCCATGGCACTGCCTAGCCTCCACTATTCTTGGGCTGCTTTCAACCAGTTAGTGAGCACAGTGCTAATAAGGTTGGCCTTTTCTTGTGAGATACTGGACTCCCTTTATGAGTGCCTTAAGCTTAAGAACTCCCTGTAGCCTTGCCAAAATGTCTTAGAAAGGCACTGAAGTCTCAGGCCTTCCTTTTTTTTTTTCCGTTTTCCTGAAGTCTGAATTGTGTTGTAATCTCATGGCTCTTCCAGTCTCAGGATCCTTCTTTATCTTCCTTCATGGGCATTTCATCTCAATAAACCTGACACATCTAATTTCATCTTGGCATCTGTTCTTCAGAGGACCCATTCTAACGCAATTATGGAGAGTCTCACTGAAAACTCAATGTTCACAAGTCAGTCCTTTGGGAAGAGCTAATACCTCTTGTGAATATGAAGCTCCTTATGAAGTCCCTTTTCAAAGTACTCTCAGACATTTAAGAGAATGAAATTCATGTAATTGTCACAACCCTCAATATACAGCTCAGCTATGCTTTCCCTTCCTTATCCTAGAAAGAAACACACAAGGAAGTTCTAGTACATATTAAAATCTGGATAACCTCTTTAAGTTACTGTAGGCACTATTCACAATTAGTGATGCCTTGAGGAAAGGGGAGACAGCTTCAAGAAGCCAGAGACTGCTCTGGACTAGCAGACTGACAACCCAGTTTCCTTAGTTTTCCTCTATAGCAGCTTGTTTTTATGTTAAGTCTGGTTAGAGATACTTACCAACAACTATATATATATGTTTTTTAGTTTTTAGTTTAAATTTTCTCCATCTCAACTCTTGGACTCAGAATGGGTTTATCAGATGATCCTATTAGAATTACATAGGCAAATATACAGATGGAAAAGAAAATTAAGGGATACGTTACCAATGTTTGGCCCTTTAAGGACAAAACTTTTGAACAGCTCAGGGCTCTTGGAGTACACTAAAATACTCCTGGAGGAACTTCAGCACCTCAGCCACTCAGTGGAATTTTACTGATTGTGTGGACTATCAGAGTTGTTAGGCTCTCCTCCTATGTGGTGGTCCCATTCTCCATCTGTTCCCAAGACTTCATCTCTCCTGAGCCCACTCTCTTGGAAAGTGTCTACTTATTTTATATTACCTAAAGGAATGCCTCAGCCCCAAACTACAGTTTCATTATAGCTAATGGTCTTGGCTCATCCTTGGTGACAAAGTTAAACTTCCTATTTGTAAAACAAATAGCTTCCTAGTCAGACTACATCTTTATTCCTAGAGTGCTATTAAGTGATTTTTGTAGACGTAGACAGCTCACAAGTGAAAACAATTTTCAAAGTTCTTCTGTAATACAGTATTCATTACATAGACAAATACCTCCAAAATGAAGTCTTAGCTGGGACAATTAGAATTACATGTGTAAATACACACTAAACTTTTAAAGACTGAGCCCTGAGCATCTTTAAAGATCTCCCTTCTCACACTGAGTTTAAGATAAAAAGTGAGGTAGTAGAACTGAGGCTCCCTTTCCCAAGATCAGTCTCAGAGTTACATCATATGAGAAACTCTAAAACAGAAATGGAAACTTTCATGATCATACTGTTTCACAGAATTAAACAAACATTTCTTGCCAAGAGCTATGACTATTAACAATTCATAGAATATTCTGAGTATTGCATCAGAATTCATGATTTAAATCTAATTGCTATTTCTAGTCTCTAATTCCTATATTCAGATTCAGAATGATCAGTAGGCCCATGTGTCATTAGCACTCATGGTAAAATACCACCTTTACTGGCTTGAGTTTCCTGGTTTTTTAAAAACCTAACTTTCACCCTAATTTTGTAGTCTAGATGTCTGAAGATGCTACAGAGAATGGCAAATTAAAATGTAACCTGAGGTATGACAATCTTCCAAAGGTATGTATTGCTAGTTGCCTCAAGGTTACCTAGAGATTGTAGAAGTATGAACAAAGTGCTTCCCCATGAGGACTCCATACTCATTTTAAGTACATTATCTGTGCTCCTAAGTAGCACAGTGTCTTCACACACTGGAGAGAGCACTATAATTTCACCTATATTTGGAATCTAACAAATGAGCAAAGAACCCCCTCCAGACTTAGAACAAATAGATGGATGCCAGAGGGGAGGAGAGTATTGAAGATGGACAAAAAAGGTGAGGAATGAGAGGTACAAACTTCCAGTTATAAGTAATTGGGACGTAGTGTATGACATAAGAAATATAGTCAATAGTATCATAATGACTACATAGTAACAGATGGTTACTAGATTTATCATGGTGATCATTTTGTAAGGTATATAAGTGTTGCATAACGATGTTATATACTTGAAACTCATGTAATGTTGTATGTCAGCTATACTTAAAACGTAGTGAAGAATTGACCTTTCCCTAATTGAAAGCTGACCTTTTCTCTGCGCTCTTGAGAAGTGACCTTTACGCCCTTGGAATGTCATGACTGGTAAGTGTCTTACCTGAGAGCTTTTGGCTACCCCAAATAGTTTAACAGTGAAGTTTTCTGTGGGGGCTTTGGGTCACACAGTATCAACTTGACCTCTGAAAGGCTGGAGACTGAAGTTAGCCATGTGGGCAGCCAGCCATTTCTATGTGACCAAGTCCCAGTAAAATCCCTGGATAGAAGGCTCAGCTTAACTTCCATGAATGGAAAATACTCCATAAATGGTCACACGTTGCCAGGAAAGTTAGTGCTGACTCCCTTGGGAGAGAACTGAAAGCTCTGTGCATAGTGCTTTTCTGGATTTTGCCCATGCTAATTTTTATCTGTATCCTCTCACTGTAATAAATTGTGGCCCTCAGTTTAACAGCTTTCAGAGTTCAGTGAGTCCTTCTAGTGAATTACTAAATCTGAGGATGGTCTCAGATCTGAACATGCAATTGCAATCAGAAGTAAGGATCGTTTTGTGGACCCCAAATTGTAGAAATAGAGTGGTCTTGTGAACTTCCATCTTCACAGAAATTCCTTCCTCCTTAGCACCATAGTTTTATTTAACTCCAGTCAGTACTTTCACCAGATTCTTTCACTGAGAATTCTTTGATGTGACTTTCTTTGATTTTTGATTTGAGGCTATAAACACAACTTTGTGCCAAGCTTCACAGTAAGAGAATAAGATTTATCTTCTCCAGTATTAAGACTAAAATAGAGCTATCCTCCCAAATTTATGAATGCACATTTTTATTGTGATCTTGTATACTTGTTTTGCTATAAAAGGCTTTGCTTTCTATTATGGAAGTCAAGTTCACTTGATATTATAAATGCACTGAGAAGGAAAAAAGTGTCTTCTATTTCCTCCTATTGAAATAATTGGCTTATCCGAGACTTGGGCCTTTCCACTTTCACATGTCCTAAACAAGATACTGGAAAGAGACAAGTTTTGCTCTGATTGGTGTCACTTTCTATCAAGTACTTAATACTTGCTCAAAGCAGGATCAGTGATAAATACTGGAGATGCCTAACTTGGTGAGGCTTGTGGTTCAGATGAAAACCTTTGCTATGTTAGAAGTAACTTCATATTTTATATCCATGCTTCTGAAGTAATCTATTTGGTTATTAAAAATCAGTGTAGCTGTAACCTATTTAAAAAGTTACAAACTTTAGTTTGTCAGTAATTAACTCACACATATTTAAGTCTAGAAAGCCTAGACATCTAAAAAAATACTGGCTGCATAAGAATTATGACAATCTTTCTTGATAAACTAGGTTGATAACTGAGCGAGACTAAAGATAGAAAATCTAAGAATATAGGTAGAGAGGAAAAAAGTCAAGAATTCAGATCAAGAACTAGACATGAGATTACAATTTTGTTTTCTTCATAGGTATAAAAGAGGGTATATGTGCAGGAGACTACGTGACATTGTGGTAAGTGGGTGGCAGAGATTAATGGGCTAAGAGAACACAAACCCCAGTTGATTAAGAGTCTAGAACACTGTACTAAGGCTAACTTCTAGAAGGAAGAATGCAATAGTAGATATTTAATCTGAACACATGTTCTTGGAGAATGCTCATCTCTTCCATGAGAAAGGACACATAGCTCCCAATTATATTTCTTGACAATTGCTAGAGCTAGAGCAGACTTGAAGCCATACAACACTGGAGGCCAATGATGGAGTTGTTCTATGATCCATATGCCAATGCATAATATCATTAAGTCCAAGATGCCCATTGTATAACATACTTCTATGAGTTTGGCAACAAGTTTACATGTGTCCTTTTCCTTAGGAGTCTAGCCTCTTTAAAGACTTTCTAATCTGGAGTTCCTAAAGTGAGTTACTTATTGCTTTTCCCAAAGGGGCTATAAATGAATGAGAATATCAGTGTTGAGGAATCATTTGAAAGTAGAGAAGCTTCAACAGATCTCTGTGCCCCACTGATAGGCAGTTCTTAGGGTTTTTCTAAACTTTATATTATGCTACTGAAATTCTAGTACCTACTGCCTTATAGCTTATAAAAATATACTTGATTATTTAAATGAAAAAAAGGCAATTCTGCACTTGGGGAAAAGTGCACATGAATGTAGGGAAGGATAAGTTATTTCCTTGCCACAAGGACTTCAACTATTGCCTGAAATATTGTTTACTAATGCCATTTCAGAGAGCAAGAAACCTTGCATGCTTTTAATATCTGGCCAAAAAATTTTCCCCCAAACTTAGATCCAGAAATGAGATGGGAGGGAAAATTCTCCAGGAAACTACAACTCAAATGCTCAACCTGAGGGTTTGCATATTGGTCTGCTACCTCATGGGGCAGAGGTTTACTTTCCATTAAAAAAATCTAATCAGACTGGCATAAGTTACCTGGATAATAGAAAAATTACCATTGGTAATCATCCATAAGCTTGCAGGATTTTCAGGTAAAGCTAAATACCAATAGAATGACATTGAAGCAAATCCTTAAAAACTGCCAGTAGAATGTTTGAGGAGTCTAGGACAGGGACTGAATTTCTGCTTCAAAAATATTATGTATGGTTAGTGTTACCAAGTGGACACAAAATTAGGCCTTGTGTCAGAGACTGAATAAAAGGAGCACTAGAACAAGGGTGGGGTGGGCGATGCTTAGTTTCTGAAATGTATCCAGAGACCTAGACTAGTGCCAATTTCTCTCACCTAGCCCCTATTCATGGCTCTTCTACCTCTAACGCTCTTGAACCTAACACCATCTGCTTGTGGCCTTTCCCTTTTTTTCTCTTCAGCTGAGCTGAGATGAGAGAGAAAGGGTAGGAGAGGGTAGGGCAGGAAGGGGCTATTTTATGGATAATGAAGTAAGAACCTTCCACAGGCCAAGCAGTCCATTCAGGAGAATATGGGGCTCCATACCAAGAAATCAGAGGCCTAGCCACTAGCTTGATTAAAAATCACTTTCTGTGGCCCACAAAAGGTCTCATGGAAGATTTTGTATCTCTTTTCAATCATACATGATTTATTTGAGTTAAAATTAATTCTACAAATGAGAGCTTCAAATATTTCATGAAATGACATGTTTAGAATTCTGATTTGGTTGGACTTAAAGAGCCTAAGGCTTGAAGTTTAAGCCCTAAATAGGAGATTAGCAGATATCTCTTCATCAAGGTATACAAGGGGGTGGATGTGCACCCAGACTTCCTTTTAGAGAAATTTAGTGACTTGTTGTCCCAGCTGTTACCAAGCAGCCTGTAGTTATTGGCCTCCTCTGGGATCGTCTCAGACTCAGATACTTCAAGGCCATGCATCTTCTAGGGTAGTCCAATGACTGACCAATGAGGGGGGTTAAAATCTTGTGGTTAACATGGCCCAACTCAGGACAAAGATGAAAAGCCAGTCTAGAGAGTGCTCCTGGAGGATTTGGCCAAGGCTACCATTGGAATTTAATCATAGCCTGATTTTTTCCTGCCCACTTTTCACTGCCTTTCATAGGGTACTCAAACATTCTTCACTAACATTTGATACTGAGAGAGATCTAAGAAAGTAGATACTAAGGTCAGATATTACTCACACCTGCTGCTTATCTGGTAATGAGGATTCCACTCCTGGTGGTAGGCAAAGCACAGATAGCCCCTGATAGCAGTCTTATTAAAACTTACTAATAGTGTGTTGAGATGACAGATGTATTGGCAAAAAGGAGTATTATTTGGCATGACATAGCAGGCACTTATGAAATATATTCTATTAATACAAGTGTTCCATATTCTAGGAGAAAGACAACTAAGAGAACTACATCTGTACAAAAATTCTATGATCATGAGGCTAAGGGCAGTTTTCTCAGTAAACATTCCTAACCCTTTTCCCTGTATTTAGACTTGGAACACATTAACTGATATGTCTTCTTTCTTGGGAGGAAGAATTCAGCAAAAACTTGAGAATAATGCCTTGTAACGATTCCCCTACTCTTTTCTCCAAGAGGAACCTACAGTCATTTATTCAGGTAATTGTACGCTGGAAAAAGTTAACCAACCATTTGGAGAATGTTAGAAGTCCTAGCTAATACACTGATACCAAGGAGATTTATTATGTCTCTCTTGTTACAGTGGAGGCATAGGAGGGCCAGGTAATAGGTGGATTTCTGGCCAATATTCAGCTCATAGTGTGTCTTCTGGTTCTGGGATATACCTTGTGATCATTTGTTTTGCCTGAATGCAATCAGAATAGATATACATGTCTATCTAGGGTCTTGACCTAGGGTTTAAGTGGAGAGAGAGCTAAGGAGAAGCCTTTGGAACTTCTCCGGTCTCTGGATAAGATAGTAAATAAAAAGGTAGTGTGCTCAAAGGGATGGAAGTAGTGACACTTTTATAAAATGACCTAAAGGATGCAGTGTGGCACCTGAAAAGGTAGATCCTAGGGAATGAGAATACCTCAAGTTTAAATATTAGTCCCAATCAAACTGTTTTCCCAGAGGTATTCTCTGCTAGAGCAGGTAAGAATTTCAGGTACATGATATATAGCCATCAATTTGGTGAATGCTTTGCTATATCAGGAAAGGGTCTCAGAAATAGTTTAGCATTCACATAAATACTACATGCATTTATAATTTTCCCCCAGTGCTAGTTAACTTTCATTTTGTCACAATATCATTTAAAATGTCCTGGAGCAGTGCTCTAACAGAATGTTCTGTGAAGGCAATGTCCTATGATCTGTGCAGTCCAATTGAGGAGCCCCTAGCCACACACAACTATTGTGCACTTGCAATGTAATATATTGGAGGCCTTGTTAAGTCACTCCAAAGCATGGGAAAAACACTTGAGAAAATGGCCAAGTTTAATTCACAGATGGGTCTACTCGGGAGTGCAGGCCAAGGAGGGATGGCTGCTGTATAATAATTCTACTCAAGGGTATCCTTGAATGACAATGGAGAGGAAGAGTAAGTCTTTCCAGTGGGCATTATTTCAGCTAGTGTACCTGGTTATCCATTTTGTGTTAAAAAAAGATCTTCATTGTAAGGTTTTAATATAGTCACAGGTTGCTTAACAACAGGGATGTTCTGAGAAATGCATCATTAGGCGATTTTATCACTGTGTGAACGGAGTGCAAGGCACAAACCTGGATGGTAGAGCCAGCTACCATGTAGCATATTGCTCCTAGGCTACACAAGCCTATAAAGCATATACCTGTACTGAGTACCGTAGGCAATGGTAACACAATGGTAAATATCTGTGCATCTAAGCATATATAAATGTAGAAAAGGTACAGTAAAAAATATAGAATAAAAGATAGTATACCTGTATAGGGTACTTACATAAATGAAGCTTGCAGGACTGGAAGTTGCTCTAGCTGAGTGAGTGAATGTGAAGGCTTAGGATATTAGGGTATACTACTATAGAGTTTATAAACACTACACTTAGGCTATGCTAGATTTATAAAAATTTTTCAAGTTAAACTTAGCTTACTGTAACTTTATGAACTTTAAAAAAATGTTGTAATAACATTGCTGAACAGAACATTGTATAGCTGTTACAACATTTTTTAAATATCTTTTATTACATAAGTGTTTCTATTTAAGAACTACTTTTTAAAGGTTTGTTAAAAACAAACACATTAGCCTTGGCCTCAGAATCATCAATATCACTGTCTACCTCTATATCTTGTCCCACTGGAAAGTCTTCAGGGCAATAACACTCAATGACCTATTATCTCCTATAACAGTGCTTTCCTTTTGGAATACCTCAAGGATCTGCCTGAGGTGTTTCTAGAAATATTTTTCAAAAATATGTCCATGGAAGTTTGGTTTCCTTTGCATCAGAGGTTTGTTTGTGAGCAGATAATGCACCACAAACATTCATCTCTATTAAAGGGAACTTTCCTGTGTTGAGGTCTGTGTTTTCAAACTTGAGTTTGTTGAGATCTGCAAAAGCTTGTTAAATCCTTCAGAGTGTTCTTGAAGGTTTTTTTACCCTCCTACAGTTTCCTTTTCTTGCCCCCTCTTCAGCTATGCATTCCTGTTCCTGTTCCACTGTTGGGAAAATGGATAAGTTAAAGAGCACTTAAAGTACTTGACCTTACTGTCTGACTTCTCGAACACAGAATATCTCATATTCCTCGAATCGCTATTGTCTTAGTTCTATTATCCCAAAGTCTTTAGACTCAGGTAGGAGTGCACTGGAGTGATAGTGAGCATTGTTCTGTGACTTCCAGGTAGTATGTTAAGGTACAGTGTCACTTGAATTTTGAATTTACTACACTTAGTGAAATATAACCTCGATTCCTTTTTTCACTAGCCTTTATTCTAGGCCTTCTCACCTGAGCAGACAAGGAGACTAGCCCCTCATCTCCCAGCTCTACCCCTATTCCGGTCTTCTCTACATTCCAACTGCAGTGCCTTGTCCATCTTCTGTCCATCACTTGGGTCTTTGGGGCCCTGGTTACCTTCATCTTGAGTTGTCCAATTTCACATCCTCTGATCCATCATGTGATGATTAATTTTATGTTAACTTGACTGAGCCATGGGAGGCTTGAAAGTTGAGTGTGTCCATGAGGGTGTTTTTGGGTAGGAGAAAAATTTTTTTAACGTTTTTCAATTATAGTTTACAATGTTACCTTCAGATATACAACAATGATAGACATTTATATACCTTACAAAGTGATAACCTTAAGTCTAGTACCCATCTGACACTATACGTAATTACAATATTGACTACATTCTCTATGCTGCACTTTGTATCCCCGTGACTTGAACATTTGCATCAGACTGAGTAAAGCAGATGGCCTGCTAATGCAGTTGGGGCTCATCCAATCCACTGGAGACCTGAATAAAACAAGAAGTCTGAGTAAGAGAAAACTCTCTGCCCGACTACCTTGAGCTGGATGTTGGACTTTTCCTGCCTCTGGACTCCAACTGAAACATCAGCTTTTCTTGAGTCTCAAGCCTGCTGGCTTTCAGAATAGAACTTACATCATAGCCTTCTTGGTATTCAGGTTTTTGGCTTTGAACTAGAACTACAGTGACTCTCCTGGGTCTCTACCTTGAGAACTGCAGACGTTTGGAATTCTCAGCCTCCAGCCCCCATAACTGCATAAGCTAATTCTTTATGATATTTTTATATATACATTCCATTGATTCTGCATCTGGAAAACTGAGTATTACATATCACGTGTATTAATTCAATGTGTGTGCCCATACAGAGCCCCTTTCCATTCTCCATGCCTGTTCTTTGAACTTAACTCAGTAGAGATATTAAATCCCTAGAACCCAGAATCCTCTATTCTGGTCTCTTAGGCTCAGCAACTTTGATTCCCTTTTGTTCTCCCCAGCAAGGACCAGGGTTAGCAGTGAGGGAGGAAGGTGTACTCATTTTCTGAGACGTAAATTTAGTTATCTCTTTTCTGTACAAGAATAGAAAGTTTTCAGATTTATGCCTTATGCTATTTTCAAATTCATGCCTTACATATAGTACATTATTCAAATACTGGGTTAGTTCTTTTGTTTCTGGTCTTCCGTCATCCTTTGACTTTGAAAATTCAGATTTATGGGAAGAACTCACCAGCTAAGTTTAAGCATCCATAATAAGATAGAGTGACTATTATCCCTGCCAAGAGGCTTCATCTAGAAGCTTCTGCAACAGGGTCACATTGCCCCTGAAGCAGTTCAGCCCAAGCCCAACAAGATTTAGCCGACACCTCATACAGTTATCTACACAGTAGAAAAAGATGAGTGGTCCCACAGCATCTTTGTCACAGGTAAAAGTGTGGGAAGTGATGAGTTTGGAATTGAATGACAAACACTGCCTGGAGACAAATGACCTAGGTACTGGTACAGGCAAGTGGAGTCTTTTGGGAGATTGTGGGCTTTAAAAACCATAGAGGTTGGCACATATCCTAAGGATGAACATGTGATTTTCAGATTCCAGGTTAGAGGATGACACCGATCCATTATTAATTAGGAAATAGGACATCCTGGGTTTGTCCCTATAAATCAAACAAAACGTGATGATTCAGTATGTACATGACAAGTATTATGGACAATTTGAGGGACTGAATCGAAAGTATAAGCAAGGGGAAACATTACCTGCACCTTGCTGGATAAGTGAGTCAGGAGCATAAGTGTTCTTCCTGGGGTCAGAATCCCTTCTTTAGACTGAGAATTGAATGGGCAGCCGCACTTTTCCAGGGCCTTGAGTCTCACATGGAAGACTAGCTTAGAGACTTCAGTACAGGCTTTTAAGAAATCAGTGGATGAAATAATTAAACATTTATTCTAAGTTGAATGTATGTTAAGGAGTACAGAAGGTGAAAATAAGAAGTAAAATAAAAGTAGAAATAGTTTTCCCCTATTTAACCCCAGTCTTACTCCTAGAAGTAACCACTATTAACTAATGTATCCCCTTCCAGAATGTTTTAAGTATAGTTGACATATTTTTAGTTCCAGGTGTACGACAGTGATTCTACCTTTATATATCTTACAATTTGATTACTAGACTTACTCTAGTGATCACCTATCGCACTAAGTTATTATGTATCATTGACTACATTCTCTGTACTGTATATTATACCCTGTTATTTTATAACTAGAAGTTTATACCTCTTATTCCCTTTCAACATTCTTACCTGTTCACCATCACTGTTATAGTTCAGCATTTACTGAAGAAAAAATGTTCTTGGGCACATAGGCTTCCTCTAAGCCTGCACTATTGCTTCAAGAAACTCCAGATAGATGGGACCCTGTCCCTAAGGAACAGGGTATCTAAAATCTCAGGTCTTCTGGAACCTGAAGTCTAACTTGAACTCAGTGTTGTCCAAGCTACCAACTCAAACATGGTTAGTTTCAGCCTTGACCTGAACCCACTCTATCTGGGTAATCACTCATCTCTGGTCTCTCACAGAGTCTTTAGATACTGAGTATCCTACATTAATTTTCAATATATTGATGTGTATATTCTGCTAGAACATTTTTCTGTTCTAGTGTATTTTTTATTATTGGTGGTAACATTGGTTAATATAGAATGTTTAAGATATTGGTTATACTAGGGTGAACATGTTCTTAGTATAACAGTCCAGCAGGAGAAAGGGTCCCATGAAAAGCATGTATGGTTCAAGCAAGTTTTCTCTAAGACATATATTTAGACCGATAGTTAAGTGATGAGGACATAATACCTAGAAAGAGAAAGAAACTTTCTGAACTGAAGAAACCGGACACTTGAGAACACTGAGGTAGGGAAGTGTTTGGTGTTTTCCAGGAAATGGAATAAAGGTATGAGTGACCTGTAGGAGTCAAGTAGGGGAGTTCCCAAGTGCCAGTTATGTTCCTTACTGCTGTAGGTACTCAATCAATGCCTGAGAGCCAAGAAATTTTTGTGCCTGGCATCAATTACATTTGTTAACTTTCTTAGTTTTCATAAGCACTTTATACCATAAATGTCATCCTGATTTTATAGGCAAGGACACATGGAGGAGCAGAGGTTAAGTATATTCAGAGGACATGCAGATAATAAGTGGTAGCACATGAATCAAGCCAAGGAGCCTGGCATCGGAATCATGTTTAATAGGTGTACCATGTTGCCTCACCACTGAAATTAAAATATTGGCTGGGCTGATTAAACTGGATTCAAGTATGGGTCCAAGACTTAAAGCCATTACTACCTGCCCATTTTTTCTCAATCTAAGGTAATATTTTGGTAGGCTGAGAAGACAGCCAGCTTCATAAAGAATCATCTGTTTTTCTTCCACAGGCTAACAAGCAGCTTCAGGATTATGGAACTGGTCAGAAAAATACGGGCACATGTTTAGGCTTTTGCAGTCTCCATTAAGCAGATGGGTCAATATGCACTCCTTGTGAAGGGGCCAGAAAGATATGGAGAGAGGAGTAAGCATTCCTTCCAACACTGCTCTTCTTCAGAGGAATAGATGCATCCCTTCATGAAAACATTAAGCTGTCCTCACCTTGATCAAGCAGCAGAAACAAGCAGGAACAGGATTCCCACATCCCAACACCAGGAGTTCTGGGATTCAGAAAACTAGGAACAATGTTTCAATCCAGGAACCAGAAGGCAAGGTTTTAAAGAAATCTAGATAAATCCCTAAGTTGTTTTTGTGGGCATGGATAATGAACTTTTTTAAATGTTAGGTAGCCATTGGTGGAGAAGGTGACTGCTTACAAAAGCTACTGTCAGAGGAATGGAAGTTTATGGCTTTTTAATTGAAGACTGATTTTTTTAAAGCATGTGTTAACTGGTAGTCATCACAGAAGAGACTAATGAAGTCTGCTGATGAAGCAACAAGTTTAAGTAACAGTATCCAGAAGGAAACAGTCATGATCTGTACTGACATTAACCATACACTTCCATTAACAACTCCCCACACACATTTTTATGGCTGTTGATGCTGCCCTGTGTAAAGAATTTGAGAGTAAGACAGCCAAATACAGTCTTCTTATAGGAAGAGGAAGGAGACAAAAGCGTGTACATTTTCCCTCATTTTCTAAGTCAGTATTGCCTGCAACAAGCATTTTTGAAGTAGATTAGAAAGAATGGCTTCATGAAAGGTCTGTGCTGGAATTAATAAGGACTATAGGAAATGCAGGTACCGCACTACAGGAAGTCCTTCATATAGCTTTCTGGGAGAGACTTGCAAGTCTTGTTTTATTAGCTTTCAGGTACACAATACAATGGCTAGAAATTTATGTAGTTTATGAAGTGATCCCACAATTACTCTAGCACCCAGCTGACATTACACACAGCCATTACAATATTGACTATATTCCATATTCTGTACTCCACTTCCCTGTGGTCTGTTCTGTAGCCAGTACTTTGTCCTTCATCCATTCACTTTTTGTCTAGCCCAATCCTCCTCCCCTCTAGGAATCACCAGTTTGTTCTACACCTGAGTCTGTTTTCTATTAGTATGTTCATTTTTTTTTTATTCTTTAGATGCTGCATAAGTGAAACTTTTATCTTTGACTTATTTTGCTCATCATAGTACCCTCTTGGTCCATCCAAGTCATCGCAAGTGGTAAGATCATCTTTTTTTCATGGCTGAGTAAATTTTGTTGTATATATGTACTACTACTTTATCCAATCACCTATTGATGAGCCCTTAGGTTGCTTCCACATCTTGGCAACTGCAAATAGCTTTGCTGTGAACATAGGGGTGCATAGATCTTTACAAACTTTTCTTTTTTTGGATAAATACCCAGACATGCAATTGCTGGGTCAATAGGTAGTTATGATTTACTTATTTTGAGGACCTCCAAACTGTTTTCCATAGTGGCTGTACCAGTCTGCAATCACACCCTTCAGTATAACTCTTGTGTACAGTGTCTAGACGTCCCTGTTACCCAAAGGGACTGTTTCTTATCTATTCAAGGGAATTCTTGATACCATTACAAGACATGCAAGCCCTGGAGAAGTTCCTGATGGAGGCTTCAGATCCTCAATGACAGACAATATGAGAGTTGAAAATGTGGTTACTCTATCAGGTACCTTTCTGGGAGATGACAGTTCTAACCTGGACAGCACCCCCTCAAAACCAAATAGAAGTGAAAGGCTGCTTTCAAGCATCCCAAGTTGAACCCAGCTCAAGAGGCATCACGTGAAAACTATAAATGCAAAGCTCCTAAGTGATCTGAAAAAACAATTTTTCAGGTGCACAAATTCCGTGAACCGTCATTGAACCATTGACTTTCAGTTCCTTTGGGATGAAAATCCTAAAACAAGACCAAAGCAATACTGTTGACAAAGCAGAAACTAGAAAGATCTCCACTGGGATTTAGCATCATCTCTGTAAGTGCCAGCTGCTAAAGAAATAGGCTAGGTTGAGAAGCAACTCCTGGTCCCACAGCATTGCTGCAATCCCTAAGAGGAATTCCCTGAGGCTCCAGATACCTACAGCACCTTACTGCAAGGAGTACCTTCTCCTGACCCTGAAGCTTTCTTTGTCTCTGCTCTTTTTCTTCTTTCCTATAAACTCATTCTCATCATCCTTTGATTCAAGTTTTTACCACCTTCCTGTCCACCAAAATGCAGCTGCCACTTTTTATCACACTAATGGGCTTTAGCAGACAGTTGGTCCACTTATGAAATCCAAAATAAAGACTCAGTTGCTAGGAAAGAAAGTCCTGAGATATCTCAATGAGAAACCATCACAATATGAAACAGAAGAGTTCATTCTATGCTGGATCAAGGTAAGTGCTCGCCAAAGGAAGCCAACCACAGGTTGACTGCAGCTGACTTGACAGGGATAAGTAGCATCTGTGAGCTTCTTAAATGAGGGCATAGTTCAGCCTTCATTTGATCAGTCAGAAGTAATTCCTCATGTACTTTAAGGAAAAACTGAATTCTCTTTGAGATAAGCGAGTCCTATAGGAAAAACCGTTTTCATCTATCACCGGGGTCTGAATGAATTTCATGCTTTTTCTGCCTGTATCAGGAATCTTACATTCTCAGCGAACAGAAGTAGCCTGAGTGTGAGGGAAGGTGGAAAACTAAGGATCAGCACCACAATCCCATTTACTGGTCCGACTCTATCCCACAGACTGTATACATTCCAGAGCTGAACAGCAGGAATACCAGGACCTTATAGGTAGTGTAGTCTATCCCCTAGTAAAAGTCATTCTCAAGCTGTGTGATCTGCCTTCCAAGTTCCAGCAAGACAGATGGAATCTGAATTTAGCTATACACCAAAGCGTCTCCCAGATTTTCAGCTATGAAGATTAAGAGGAACAGAAAGAACTGGAAAATTAGACAATTCTTATGTCTGGAAAGGATACAAAGAATGAGTTCCACCTGAAGAGGTAGTATCTAGCATTTGAGCAGTCTAAAATGTTTCTTCAGCTCAGTAGTAAGTTTCATTTTCTCATTTGTGAAAGAAAAGAATGTTGAGCATATTGCCCAAATCTTGACTTCTTGGGTATATTTTGTGAGTCTGAGTGAGAAGAAAAAGTGACTAAATCATTTGACCGTTTTACTCACAGCCAAGCTTTGCTTAAAAATAAGTATCAGAAGAGGCACATATCCTATAAAATGGGTTAAAAAGTCTGAGTTCTTTGTGGAAAGTTTGGATGGCTTTGGGGCAGGAGGTTATCTATAAAGTCAGACTAGTGAAAGCACCAAGAGGACAAGGGGCAATACATGTAAGTAGCTTCCCTCTAGTGGAAATGTTTTGAGTCACAACAGAAGAGAAAGTAGCCCATGAAAGTGTTTTATCCATTCTTGATAAAGATTAAGAAGTTAGGTTAAAGTTAGAACTGAAGCTTGAGCCACACTCAAGGGTTTTCTTACACCTTCCAGTGTAAGAGATGTCAGAACTAGAAAAGCACAACCTAACAAAAGCAGTATTAATGCTTCCATCCTAGCCCCTTAGCCAGCATCATTTTTGAGAAGTATCCCTAGTCCTGTAGTTTCCTATAGCCCACTATAGGCCAAATAAAGGAAGCAGAAATAGGAGAAATATGTTCCACTTGAAGGTAGTTTCTAGCATTTTATCAGATGAAGCATTTCTTCAACTCAGTAGTTTCACCTTCTCGTTTGTGAAAGGGAAGTATGTTGAGTTTATTACCCAAGTCTTGACTTCTTGGGTATATTTTGAGTCCAAGTAAGATGAAATGAAAAGAGACCAATTTATTTTGGTTGTCTTTCCCATAGCCAAGCAGTAACAAATTCCCTTTCACATTACCCAGAAACAGAAAAGCAGAGAGAAAGACACCGACAGAAAAGAGAAACTAACTTCAACATCTGAAGGTCCCTTTCACCTACTCAGGCCCAATTCCCCCTTCAGTCAGCAGTGTAAAAGTCCCACAGCCTGCAGCAAGTCTCACGTAAGTACAGGGTGAGAGAACATGATTGGTCAGAGATGATATCTTGAGTGGCTGGAGCCAATGAGCTTCCTGGATTGATTAAAACCAACCTGACAGCTGAGGATGGGTGCTTTTTTTTAAATTAAGATATTCTTGAGTGTGTTCACCTGTAACTACAGTATAATTCACCCTTTAGCATTTATTATCAGGATTCACAATTTAAAAAAAGGTTGCATTTATCAGAAATGGGCTAGAATCTTACAGCTGACAGTAAAGAAAATAAGCTCAATGAATAATAATATTATACCATTCCACATGAAAAACAATAAACATTTCTTTCCTTATATAGAGTAGAGGAAGACCCAAATCATATTATTTTCTAAAACCATAGCCAACTTCTTCCTTTTTAAGGTCTATTCTTACTGGCTCCAACCCTCTCTATCTCGAAACATGTTCAGGTTAAGCAAGACTGTGAAACCAGTGGCGTTCTGTCACTTCGTGGTCTCACATGTTCCTCTAGACAGCTGCATTTTATATCCAAACTCACTTTTCATATCTTGGAGTTTTTCTCATTAACACATTCTCATTCTCAGCTTTAAGCTCAGAAAAATTGGTATAATCTCTAATGAGGACAGCCGGAGTGCACTTATTAATTTTACTATGACAAAACCACCATAGTAGAAGAGTGCTTATGCTGCAGGAAAATATTTATAAGTTTATGTATCTTCTCTCCAGCAACAGTACCAGCAGCATCACCTGAGATGTGTTAAAAATGTAAATTCTTAATCTTCTGAATCAGAAACTCTTGGGCTAGTGGTTTAACAAGCCCTCCAAGCAATTCCAATGCATGCTAAAGTTCTATACCAATTCAGTCAGAGTCTTGGGGACTGTGTTGCTTTTCTATATATCAGTTGCTTTTGTAAAGCTTTCTGGATGTTTTTCAAGTGCAGCCAAGGTTGTTACCTCTGCCTTCATTATTCAAGGATTCAGTTACAATCTCTGTGCAAACTGAAAAGGGTTACTAAATCTAACTCTGGTCCAGACCTCTCTCATTACCATATAGGCTAATAATTGATTTGTAGAGAACTAAGCATATATAGGGCCAGGTGCTAAGAGCTTTACAATTTACCATTTCATTTCATTTCATTTCATGGGTTATAATTTCAGAGAAGCAGGTGTGAGGAATATGGGGAGTGAGACAAAGTCAATTATAATGATATTTTATCAAGCCAATCGCCATTTTGTAACAAGGCTGATTAAATGCTTACTATCATAGTACCACCTTGTAAGAGGACATATGAACAATGTCATATTAGAAAAATCTGTCTAGAGAAAGGGGAGGGGGAGGAAAATCTATGTGATGGCATCCATATTCTGCATCCATATTCATCCATAAACTTCATCCATAAAGTTTGGCTGCTATCAGACTCTGCAGCTGTCAGGTTGCATGTTCAACAGTGGCAGTAATTTTATCAGCCTTGGTGAGTAGGAGCCCACGCTATTAGGCACATGAATAATCTCCATCCATGGCTGCCATGTTGATGGTGTACCATGACCACCCTCTTCACTGACCCATTGAGCTTGCATTAGGTGAATAAGGAGAGAAAAGCTGGCTGACATTTATAGGGCTAGTCATCCTGCCCAACTTGTTCCGAGAGTCTGCTAAAGATGAATAATATCTAGACAATGTTAGGTTAAACAAAAAGGAGAAAAAGATCCACATGCTTTATGCCCACTCTCATAGCTCCATTAACATACCTATTCCCTGACATACTTGTCTTTAAGCCACCAATCTTATTTCAGGACTCTGATAGACTAAGCCTTGTGTCACTGTTTAGTGCACATCGAACCTTAGGCTACTTCTATCTACATAACATGTTAGTGACTGAATTTGATGCCAAATTTTCTTCCATCACTTAGGGATACCATGACTGAAGCTCTCACAAAGCAGAAGTATATTTTCAGCTAGTGACAACATATCTTGCCAACCTATTTGTGAGTTAGCTTTAGCTCTTTTTACCTATGCTAATTAGTCATAGAGAACACCTCAAAAGGTCATAAGTCTGTTATTCTGTTGTCAGAGTACGGATTCTGATACTTTGAGTAACTATTTCCATTTGTATATGCCCACACACTTATAGATCTGTTTTTTTTATATCTGCTACATTCTGCCTGTCTGAGCCCTTTCATCACCCAGTGTCTTCACCCCATGTGTGAGAAAAGAACAGTCATGTATGGAAAGGGAATAAACTTTTGAAACTCTCTCATTACTTTCAGGAAGCTGTAGTCTCTGGACAAGACTCTCTTGAATCTCATAGTTTTCTTTCTGTAGGATTGATTTTGTCTTTGAGTCTACACTGTTTGACCATCCTTTTCTCTTCTTTCTCTGCTTTTCTCTCCTGAGGTCTGAAGGCCATGGAGTTGAGCTCAGCAGAAATCTAATCCCTGCCTCAGTCTCAGACTGAATTCAGGACATGGAGAAAACCACATGGTGGAAGGCTGTGCAACTATGAACTAATTGTTATAGCTGTCCCCCAGTGTGTCTGTATTGCTTCCCAGCATGACAGCTCTTGCCTGCTGGAATCACACTTGCCACCTATTCTTTACTCTTAAGCAACAGTTCTTGCCTTAGCTTTCCCTGGGCTCCTTCTCTACTGGTACACACTCTGAGATCCTCATCTCTGCTATAAGGCAACTTAATTGACCTCTCAAGAAAGACAATATATTACTGGGGGACAATTTACTCAGACTAGGCCATGTTGAAAACTGGTGTACACTTTCCATATAGTGTTGGGGGCCATTCTTGATGAATGCCCTGCAGACAGGGTTGGAGTTGCCTGAAAGCTAGAAGTTTGCAGAGCAGGTGGGCTCCTAAATGGATAGCTTGTTACTGAAGGAGGAATTTTGGCTTAATGGAAAGAGTTGAATGTTCCTTGCCCCAGGGAATAAAAGACAAAAACAGGAACAAGGAAGTTTTGAGAGAACTTATGTAAAGGTCAGCAATCATTTGCATATGTGTGGGTATTGCTTCTCGTGCTCTTCCAAGGGTATATATATATACTGTGCTAAATAAACTCGGTGCACATTATTCACTGGTAGCCCTCCCGACTCTATCTTCTGTCTCTCTCTCTCTTTTTTTCCTCAATCCTCACTCCCCCTCTCGGGAACTGTTCAATCTTAGCCAGCTGGCTCCAGTAGTATAGCAATTTCATTCTTGGTATAATCTAAGATAAATAAAAACATATGTTCTCCAATTGACTTGCTCAAGAATGGTCATATAACTTTATTCATAATAGCCCCAAATGGAAATACACCAAATTTGTGTCTACAGGTAAGAGGATCAACAAATTTTGATCAAAATACTCAAAAATAAAAAAAGCAAACTATTGATAAAAGAATGACATGGATAAATCTCACAGAAATTATATTGAGGAAAAAAGGATAGATACAAAAATTATATAATATGTGATTTCATTTATACAAATTTTAAGAACTGCCAAAAATTATTTATGGACATAAGAATCAGAACAGTGGTTGTCTTTGGTGGCAGTGTGTTGACCACAAAGCAGCATGAAGAAATTTTCTTTGGTGATGGAAATGTTCTATATCTTGATTGAGATGGTAATACTTGGCTATAACACTTATTAAACTTCATAAAATCATATAATTCAAAATATAAAATGAGAAGTTTGGAGAAACATGGGGGAGTAAGAGATGTCCCCAGATCTCTCCCCTTGAAACAACAATAAGCAGAACATCTAAAACTCAACAAAAAACACACCAGGATATCTGAGCATGGAATATGTGCATAAGAACTACCACAGGTTAGAAACCCAAGTATTGGGTGATGGACTGGGAGTAATAAAGAAGCTGCCTCTCACAGGCTCAGGAGCTCTCTGTAGGAGGAGGGGAAAGGGAAAAGGTGTGGCGAGTTCTCTAAACAGCCCAGTCTGGGAGTGATGTGAGATCCACACCACCAGTGGCAGGATCCAGTCCTCAGGGCAGAAAGCAGAGAATAGGGGATGGCAGAGAAACAACAGTTGATTTTAACCACCTGTGGTTGCAAAACCAAGGCTGACCTACAGGCTCCAACTCCCAATGCAAGAGTTCCTCACCCCATATCCTCTGAGATCAATTACTGCGAATCCCAGGGGAATCTGAGCAAGCGCTACCAAAACTGTCACTGACAGGGACTGAGAATGAGGTTAGCAAGCATAATTAAATATCTACAAGAAAATAAAAAAGCATCATTAAGGCTTTATGTTAAGCAGAGATCTAAGAGGTCTAGATTCCAACTACTGGAAACCAAAAGAAAAGCGCTTTCTTTGCAACAGGCTAAATAGAGACCTTTATCTAAGGAATCTTTCTGGAAAAACATCAGAATACACCTCCATTAAAACCCAGGCAGAGAAATAGTTCATTGAATACCATGAACAACCAAGGTGACAAGGCACCTCAAAAAAAAATTGTTTAGAAAATAAGCTTACAGACATAGAAATATGCTACTTAAATGACAGAGAATTCAGGATGATACTTCTGAAAAAACTCTGAGTTCTGATATGTCATGTCAAAAATTTCAGGAAAAGAAAAAATACCTAGATGAGAAGAGCAAGGAGACTGAAACCCTCAAAAAGAACAGAATAAATCTTCTGAAGAAAAACAAAACAAAGCACTGCAATAGTTGAAAAATTAAATATCAAGCTTGGGAAATAGAGTTGACCAAATGGAGGAAAGGATCAGTGATATTGACAGAAATAAATCTGAAAATAAATCAGAAGGAAAAAGAGAGAAACCAAATAATGAAAAATAATGAAAGAGAAATACAAGAACTAGCTGATACCATCAGGAGAGGCAACATAAGATTCATGGGCATTATCAAAGGTAAGGAATAATAGCTGGGAATAGAAAGCATTTTCAGATAAATAGTTGGCGAGAATTTCCCAAATCTAAGGAATGAGCTGGAGCTTGGAATTCAAGAAGTAAACAGAACACCCAACTATTTCAACAAAAAAGGCCTTCATCAAGATACATTGTATTAAAATCATCAAAACTCAACAACAAAGAATTCTCAGGGCAGCCAGGGAGAAGAAAATAGTAATTTATAAAGGAAAACTTATTAGATTATTGTCGGAATTCTCAGCAAAGACCTTTCAAGCCAGAATGGAGTGGAATCAATATTTAAACTATTAAGTGAAAGGAACTACCAGCCTAGAATAATGTATCCAGCTAAGTTCTCCTTTAGATATAAAGAAGAAATAAAGACCTTTACAGACATCAGTGAATTCTGCCAAATCTTCAAAGAAAATTTAATATCTATTCTCTTCAAACTTTTCCAAAAAATTGAAGAGGAGGCAACACTTTCCAACTCATTTTATGAGGCCAATATTACCTCGATACCAAAACCTGTTAAAGATAACGCACAAAAAGGAAACAACAGTCTAATGTCTCTCATGAACACACATACAAAAATTCTAAATAAGATACTAGTGAGCTGAATATAGCAACATATTAAAAAGATTATACACTAGGATCAAATTGCCTTCATCCCAGAGCCACAGGGATGGTTCAACATATGCAAATTGATTAATGTGATACACCACATAAACAAATTAAAAAATAAGAAATACGATAATATCAATAGTTGCAGAAAAATTCTTCGACAAGATACAGCATCCATTTATGATCACAACACTTAATAAAATCAGTATAGAAGGAAAGTACTGTAACATAATAAAGGCCATATATGACAAACCCTTAGCCAACATTATATACTTAATGGTGAAAAACTCAAAACCTTCCCTCTAAGATTAGGAACAAGGCAAGGTTATTCACTATTACCACTGTTATTCTATATAACATTGGAGGTCCTAGTAAGTGCAATCAGACAAAAGAAAGATATAAAAGGCATCCAAATAGGAAACAAAGTAGTAAAACTGTCACTATTTGCAGATTACATGATTCTCTATATAGAAAACCCTAAAGACTCCACAAGAAAACTATTAGAAACAATAAGCAAATACAGTTGTCTCTGGATACAAAATTAATGTTCAAAAATCCATAGCATTCCTATACTCTAATAATAAAGTGTCAAAAAAGAAGTGGAAACAATAATTCATTTTGCAATTGCAACAAAAAGAATGAAATACTTATGATTAAATTTAATGAAACATATGAAGGGTCTATATAATGAAAACTACAAGATCCTATTAAAAGAAATCAAAGAAGATACAAAGAAATGGAAAGATATTTTGTGTTCTTGAATTGGAAGAATCAACATAGTTAAAATGACCATATTACCTAAAGCATTATACAGATTTAATGCAATCCCCATCAAAATCCCATTGACTTTTTTTAAAGAAATTGAAAAAAAAATCATCAGATTTGTATGGAAGCACAAAGACCGTGAATTGCCAAAGCCATCTTGAGAAAAAAGAATGAGACTGGAGGCATTACTCTGCCCAACTTCAAATTATACTACAAAGCGACAATAATCAAATTGGCATGGTATTGGTAGCAAAATAGACACATGGACCAGAGGAACAGAATCGAGGGTCCGGAAGTAAACCCATATTTATATGGGCAAATAATTTTTGACAAAAAAGCCAAAAACATACACTGGAGAAAGGAAAGCCTCTTCAATAAATGATGCTGGGAAAACTGGAAAGCCACCTGCAAAAGAATGAAGCTAGACTGTTGTCTATCACCACACCTCAAAATTAACTTCAAATGGATTAAAAACCTGAATATAAGACCTGAAACAATGAAATGCTTAGAGAAAACATCAGAACTAAACTCAAAGACCTTGGACTTAAAGAGGATTTTATGAATTTGACCTCGAAGGCAAGGGGAGTAAAAGCAAAAATAAATGAATGGGACTACATCAAACTAAAAAGCTTTTACACAATAAGAGAAACCATCAACAATGTAAAGAGTCAGCTATCTGAATGGAAAAATATATTTGCAAGCAATGCCTCTGATAAGGCCCTAATATCCAAAATATTCAAAGAACTCATGTAACTCAATATCAACTATCAAGCAAACAATTCAAAAAAAAAATGGGCAGGGGACCTGAACAGACACTTCTCCCTAGAGGACATACAAATGGCCAACAAATATTTGAAAAGATGCTCAACTTCGCTAGCTATTAAGGAAATGCAAATCAAAACTACAATGAGATACCATCTCACACCTATTAGAATAGCTACAATCAACAGGACAAGTAATAACAAATGTTGGAGAGGATGCAGAGAAAAAGGAACCCTCATACACTGCTAGTGGGACTGCAAATTGGTACAGCCACTATGGAAAACAGTATGGAGGTTCCTCAAAAAGCTAAACTGATCTACTACATGATCCAGCAATTCCTCTGCTGAGTATCTATCCCAAAGACTTGAAAACTCATATTTGAAAAGATATTTGCACACTGATGTTCATAGCAGCATTATTCACAGTAGCCAGGACATGAAAGCCACCGAAGTGTCCTACAATAGATGATTGGCTAAAGAAGCTTTAGTTCATATATACAATGGAATATTACTCAGCCATAAGAAGAGATGAAATATTGCCATTTGCGACAACATGGATGGACCTCAAGATAATCTAGCTAAGTGAAATAAACCAGATAGAAAATGTTGAAAACCGCATGATATTGTTTATATGTGCAATATAATCCTAAAAGCAACAAATGGACAGAACAAACAGAGATTCATAGATATGGACAATAGACTAGTGGTTACCAAAGATTATGGGGGAGAAGGAAGAAAAAAGGTAGATCAGGCAAAAGGGGTCACATATGTGGTGACAGAAAGAAATCGAACTACGGGAGGGGAACACACAATGCAATATATATGCCTTACTGTTAAATTGTACACCTAAAACTTATTGGATTTCGTTAACCAATGTCACCATAAAATGAATGAATGAATGAGTGAATGATTGAATGAATAAATAAGTGTTAAGAGCATAATTCTCATGCTGTGTTCTTAACACACATAAACAACCTCTCACCCCCCACACAAAAGAATACAATGAAGTTTTTGGAGGTGATGGACATGGTTAGTATCTTGAGTGTGGTGATGGTATCATAGGTGTTTGCACATGTCCAAACTCACCAAAATGTATACATTAAGTATGTATAAACTTTTGTATGTCAATTATACTTCAATAGAGCTTAAAATATTTAGATTTAATGGCTTAAAACAAATATTTATATTGTCACAGTTTATGTGGTCAAAAATATGGGCATGACTGAGATGGATGTGTCTAACACAGGGTCCTTCACAAGGCAGTCAAAGTGTTGTCCAGGGCTACAGTCATCTCAAGGCTCATCTGAGGGATGATCCACCTCCAAGCATACTTGGCTGGCTAGTGGCAGGCAGCCTCAGGTCCTCCTTAGCTATTCAGAGAGACATCAGTTTCTTGCCACATGGGCATCTCCATTGGGCTTTTCAGAACTTGAGAAGTTTGGCTTGATTTTCCCAACAGTGAGGGCTCTGAGGGGAAGAGAGTGAGAGAGGATGAGAAAGATAAAATCAGTCCTTCTGTGACCTCATCTCAAAAGTGACATCTCTATGCTTTTGTCACATTCTATTAGTTAGAAATAAATCATTAGGTCCTTCCTGCTCTCAAAGGGATGTAATTACACAGGATATGCATATCAGGAGGTAGCATTACTGGGGCCATTTTAGAAGCTGCCTACTGCTGCAGTCCAGCCACGACAGGATCCAGGGGGCCCCGAAGGTGTGCGAGGTGTTGGCGCGGGAGACAGTCGACTTTCTATTTTGGCATTTGATTATACTTTGTGGTTAAGATAGCAGAGAGTTAAATTTCTGTGGTTAAGCGAAGCAGAAAATCTTATAGAATATATATTATTATTCATGATTAATTAGTACATTCTTTTTTCTCAATTATTGGAACAGAAGTACCTGATGGAACAATCTAAACTTTTAATTCTTATATCTATTACGTAAGATACATTTTGACTTAAGTAAAGGTGATAGATAGAAGTATTCATAAGAGCAAATATTGGCTCGTGGCAGACATTGTTCTTTTTGCCTGAATAAATCTTTCAGTTGCTACTTTATGCTATCATCTAAAGTTTAAGCTGAAACTTTCTCATAGCTGTTGGACAGTTTCCTTGGTGTAGTATTGAGAGAAACATTTAAAAAATCAGTTTTACAAAGCTGCTTTTGTAAGCTAAGTTTTTGTTCCTTTGTTTTTAAGCACCAAGGAGATCCTGACCTAGCCAGCCTTTCTAGAAAACTTAAACTACTAGTTTTTTATTTATCCAGTAGGCCACAAAAGGAGGCCCTTCCATAGTAGGCATAGGCTTATGAGTAAATTTCTTATCTTTTACTAATTTTTCTACTAACTGTGTGGGAATAGGAGTATAAGCTGGTTCTAGTAATTCAGCTTGTTGTAATTTATTCATAACATCTTTAATAGGTGTGTCAAAAGGAATTTCCCTTAATAATTGTTCAAATAAAGGATTTATGCATTCTGGACAGTCAAGGTGACTGGAGCTGACTCTATACGTGGGGAATTTACCATGTTTTCCTCAGAGCCAATTGTGAAATCCACTTGTACAGCATCTACACTTACTAGAATTTGTGCTACCCAAATTCCCCTTAATAATAGGATCATTCCTAAGAAACCAATTATCTCTAAATACATGCCACATCCTCATTCTTGATGATGCATTCCCGTACCCATCTCCGGACCTTGTCACGCAGTAGGGTAGAAAGAAGACACGGCAGCCTACCACACCATTTTGCTTAAACCCTAAATTAAACTATATAATCTAGAACCAACCTGAGTTGATGAAAACACACAATCAATATCAATAAATTTTTCCTACCCTAAAAAGTACCTTTTAATACAGCAAAAGAAGAAAAGAGAAGTATATGTGCCAGTATGATAAAGAAGATTCTCCTACTTGAATTATACTACAATTAGAAAATAGATTTCTAAATTCTTATTTCTAGGCTACTATCCTTGTAATTTAGTTGAGTCTACTTTCTAGGGTTATTCTTGCTATCCATTGTCTAAGTCCCAGAAACAGACTAAGACCTTTTCATACAGAAAGTTTAGCATGGAATATGCTCAGGAACATAAGCTCCAAACAACTGTGAAGGAAGAACAGAGGGAGAAGATAAATTACTATGTAGTTTCATCAAAATTCTCAGCTGATTGAACCTATGAAGAATTC
The DNA here is from genome assembly GCA_004027375.1 of Macroglossus sobrinus. NCBI lineage: Eukaryota > Metazoa > Chordata > Mammalia > Chiroptera > Pteropodidae > Macroglossus > Macroglossus sobrinus. Next base: position 173,132 of record PVKZ01002398.1, read on the forward strand.
TGATCCTATATACAGTCCTGAATTGGGCTAGGGGACAGTCTTTATGCTCAGGATTAACCAGTCACTGAATGCAATCATTACATTAAGAGGGTGTATCACTTAGGGTGATGCAGCATCCTTTGGCTGAAGGCAATTTCTGGAGAATAACGAAGCTGTGAGCCCTCAGAGCCAGACACTCAGTTGCAGAGTGAATAAGTGCTTCAGTCCGAAAGGGGGATTTGTGAAGTGCTACACAATCTACCTTCACAACTGACTAGTCTTCTGAGGAGACTTGGGGATGGGTGAAGGAAATAAACCATCAACTATCTAACTTTTCCTGATTGAAGAATGAACTCTCCCATTGTTGTTTCTTTTAAGTTTTATACTGAATTGAAATCAGAATTTTGAAGTGATATCTGCACCCTTATTTAACTGCAGCACTATTTACAATAGTCAAGATGTGGAAACAACCCAAATGTCCATCAGAAGAATTATCCTGTGCGTATTGTCATATTTCTTCCTGGATAAGAAATCAAAGCAGATATGTTTAAAATTATAACTTTTATTATAATGAAGACCAAAGTAAACAAAAAATCAGATATAGAAAACAGACATTATAACAAAAATGCATTCACTGTCTCAATTTTGATTGTTGCTTTTCATCCAAATATGAAATAGAGACAATGTTATTAGAAATGAAATATGAAAAACAGATAAAGTTGGTAAATAAAATTAAATGCTCACTTAAATATTGTTTGTGTTTATTGGTTAACTTTCTAGTAATGAAAACATTAGATTAAGATGCATATAGGGAGTTGGAAGAAATAGATTCTCATGACAGAAAGTCAAAGATCGTAAATCATTGATGTGTCTATCTAAATCCTGACTTCAAGATACTTATTAAACTGATCCAACTCTAAGGAGAGTTATTCTGCTGTTTGGAAAATTCTGCTGTGTTTTCTATAATAAAGAGACACTTTTGTGAAGAAGCAAACTGAAATCTCATCAATTGTTTTCATTAGGTGGTTTTGGGGCTGGTTCTTCACGTCACCAAATGAAATTCTTCCCATGTAAGGTATTACAGGGTCCTAATAAAAAGTAGCTCAAGCAAAAAGGACTGTGTGATTGAAATGGGAATGTGTATCAACACTTATTTGCACATATGCTTGTATGCACATACGAACACAGCTACACACATAAGCCTGATGCTTGAAATTATGCCTAGGAGGCATGTCCAAATAAAGCTTTGGCATAGTGAATTATAGGTGTAAGTTTCCTTGTTACATAGGCTATGATGTTCTAAAGGTGGGAGAAATCAAAAGTGCTGAAATCTTGCTTCCATGTCGAATAACTTCTCTAAATCACTTTCTGTTATCTTGGGTCTTCGTCTTTTGGGAAATAGTCCTTCCTCTTGGACTCTTCCACCACAGGACCATGTATGTTGAGGTTAAGGCCACCCTCTATTTCTGAGCATCCACTACAGCCACTAATGCTTCAGGAGTAGATGGTTGAGTCCCAGGGAAATTGGTCCATCCATCCCCATTGTCACAGTCACAGTTTAGCTGCCTCATCTCATGCTGGGGTCTTTTAAGTAGCACCCCTTTTCTTCCCTCATCCGGTTTCCCACTTTTCCTATCATTATTTTCACATTATTGTTTAGGTTTACATTGTGACCTGTTCTCTGAATTATCGTATGGGCAACAGAGACCCACAGGATTTAGCACAGCAGTTTGGGGGACTAGCTCTCTTGCAAGCTTGAAGATTGGGCTTCTAATAGATGCTAAGCCTAGTATTGAACTTCAGCCACTGCCTTCCATTATTAGGAATGTGCTGGGTTAGCTTGAGGAAGGCTTGAAATACACCTACCTTCACAAAGAATGAAGGCTCTCACCATTCACACCACTAATAACTGTTGCTACTGAGGATGTGTGGAACTGTGGGCACATAGCAAAATTTCTTTCTTTTTCATATTTTCATGTATAGCTATATCCTTTGCCATCTTGCACCTGTTGTCTTCTTTCTCTTAGCTCTATTCTTGAACCATGATGATGCCTAGGCAGAAGTCACACCCTTTAAAATATGGCCCATGCACCGTTCTAGCCTCATTTATTTTCATTGTCTTTCAACTACACTGCACTCTTTCTTATCTAGTTTATTCTCTGTTTGGAGAGTATTTTGTGTTTTTGTATTTTTGTGCAGAGATCGGTGCTTTTTCAGTTTGAAAAGCTTTTTCTTCCTTGGTCCCCTTACACTCTGTTTTTCTTCTGTGTTCAAAAAGGACTTTTAAACACAGTCATGAGAAATATTTAACCAGTGAAGTCTACCAAGAGCCCGAGGCAGAATTGAGGAACTGAACAGTGAAGTGGACCTTGACAGATAAAGTCAGAGTGTGAGGAGTTCTAGTACAAAGTGAAATGAATTATGATTGTTAGCATTTGATTTCTGACTCTTTCGCTTACTATGAACTTCTCTGTGCCTCAGTTTCATTTATAAAATGTAGGTGTCATGGCAGCTACTTCAGAGGGTTGTGAAAATAGAATGAGATTATCTTGAGAAGCATTCATCATAGTACTAGGCACATAGCAGGCTTTCACAAATCTAAGTAATCTTGGGCCCTTTGTTTTCTTTTCAGGATGCACTCTATATTGTTATCTTAGGTGTCCTCTGAGGACGTGAAGAAACAAAGACTCTTCATCCACTAATATCTGCCTCCTCAGGCAACCTGAAAGCCCCATGGGGTGGAGCACAGAGAAAAGACAGTCTCTGGAGGAGTTAGTGTTTGGCTGTTGGGCAGAGGTCAGGGGAAGCCAGGGTGTCCAGGGAAAAAGCAGGATGATAGAGAATCTAAAGGGGAAAGAGGGAGGTTTTTTTAAAGTGACAATACCCTTTACCATGACTCGTTGTTCATCTTTGATCTTATGCTGCTTTTCCTGTTGCTCCTGAATGTCCTGCGTAAATCTTCCTTTTGAGTGAAAGAAATGTGGACATATCAGAGGAAACTCCAGAGATGTGGGTAACTGACTTGGGAACTGGGTATTGGGCTGATGGAGTCTGAAGGACAGGGTTACCTTAGAAAGGAGGAGATAAGACCTCCATCTCGCTATAAAGGGCTGGCCAGGTCTGGTGGGTATTTTTGATACAAAGATCACCTGGAAATGAGAGGGAGGAGGGAACACATAACTCTTGTGGTTCAAAGCTGAGGAAGGAAGGGGTAAGTTTAACTTTGGAATGATGGCAAGACAATTTTCAGAGACTGAAGGAGTTATGAGGAAAGAAGCCAAGCAGTAGGCTGATTGGGAGCATGTGTATTTGATTGTGGTGGTGAGGCATAGGGTTATCATAAACACAAAGGCTCCATCAAATGAGTTATGCAGTGCTGCCTTTATCTTTAAACATTTCAATTTAGATTGGGTATACAAATTTGAATAAATATGAAAAATTCTCACATATCCTATAATTTATTTTTTGGAGTTAAGTGACAGGTCTAAGGTTTTCTTTAGTGATTGGCTTCAGAGTTTCATGTGCATGTCTCTCTAGGGTCACAGACAGAGGCAGGTTCTGGGCTGGAAATATCTTAGAACAGATCTTGGTCAGAACTTTCTGAAGAAAAGCTCAACAGCCAGGAAGCAACTGTGTTTGTAGATTGATCCAGGTAGCATCCATGTGGGTGTATTCTTATGCTCACTTTATCACTATCAAGCTGTACACCTGAGATCTGTGCATTTCATAGCACATACGTTATACTTCAATCAAAAAGTTAGCCCAGAACTGAAGGAGTAGTCAGTAATGATAAATGTTTTAGATAGGTCAGGGAAAATAAAAAATTAAATCACTGGATTGGTCACAGGTCATTAATAGAAATCATTGTTGACCTTAGCCAGGGAATTTTCAGTAGTGATAGACTGGAGTGAAATAAAAAAAAAAAAAAAAAAGATGACCAACCAAATCAAATGTTCTGCCATGTGAAAAGACTAACAAAATATATAAACCTCCAAGAGTGCTAAATAAGAAGAGAGAACTGAAGAAAATAAAACCCTCAAGGGAAGGAAAAATACAGCTAGAGGTTGCCAGGATGGAGAGAGGAGGAATGGGCAGTGCACGAGCTGAGACTAACCTCAGATGAAAGGTAGATATATACAGGGCAACAAACCAGGAGAGGAAGATCCTGGATCGGAGGCAAGTGGTGCACAAAGAGGCATTCTGGCTCCTCAGACTGTTCTTCAGCTCTTTAAGCAGTGATACTCAAATCACTGTGGCAGCCAGAAAACATACAGGTACCTGAAGGCTAAACTGATTTATTTGATAACCTGATAACTCTTCACTCTCATCCTACTTCAAAAAGCTTTCCCTTGACTTCAAATGATCCATCACTGAGGATCAGTGACTATACACAGCAAGGTTCTTTTAATCTGATCGTGAAGCAGAAATTACTACTTTATTCAGTGTGTTCCATTATAAGGCATTTCTTACATTTAGGGATTTTGTTTTTAGAGGTGGCGGTGGTCGTTGTTTGTCTGTTTCAACAAAGGCCAGTTTGCTATTATATCTCAAAAATTGACTTTCTAAAGGATAAAACTTCATTGTTGTTTGGAATGTCTTGGTAGTTTATCATAGAGACATTTATATTGAAGAATCATAAAAACCTATTGAATCATTGTTCAACTATACAGCAGCCCAGAAGTTTTATTTGTAGCTATTTAATCTATCACTTGAACCTAGCTAAAAGGAAATCCAGGCTGAGATAAAGAAAATGTAGAGATTATAAATATTTCCAGATAATTTATCTCCTATGGAATATTATGTTGTTCATAAATGTCCTTAATTTTGAGATCCTATTAATTGATCTCTTCAACGAGAAGGATGCTTCATTCCTTTGTCTAGCCCTGTAATGAAAATATGACATGTTCAGTTTTATTAAAAAATTATTAAATATTAGGAACTGAACATACAAAGATGAACTCTTTCCTCTGATTGCTCATTTATTTATTCAACTGTTTGCTCTAATGAACACACAATTCTTCTTGTAATGAACTTGTCAGCCACACTTATAGGTCATAACACATGGTGTAAGGAATAAGGCCATGAGCAAGACACTCATGCTTGAATACAATAAAGTCATAGAGTATTGGAATTGTCAGTTGAGGGCCCTCAGAGGTCAGCATGGAAGAGTCCATGAAAGCTCAGAAGGTATATAATTTAGCTTTGGCATTGGATAGGGGCAGAGGCAGAGCACAGAAGACTTCCCCAAAGAGGTAAACTATGAGCTGATCTTTGAATAATAGAAATTAGCAAGGCAAATACTGAGGAGGCTGGAAGGTGGAACAGGATAACTTTGTCAGATGTCAGTTTTCTGATCCTGTGGTCTACCTAGCTGAGAATACCACCAGGCTCTCCTTAATACCACAGCTGGGAATGTCTTACAGAATTGCATCTTTTTCTTACCTCACTTTATGCATTAATAGGAAAGCAGTCTCAACTGTGATGCTGGGGCCACCCTACAACCACACGATGGAAACCCCTGCCACCTTCTACCTTGTGGGCATCCCAGGTTTGCCGTCTTCACATCTTTGGCTGGCTATCACACTGAGTACCATGTATACCATAACCCTGTTAGGAAACACCCTCATAGTGGCTGTAATCTGGATGAATTCCGCTCTACAAGAGCCCATGTACTATTTCCTGTGTGTTCTGGCTATCGTGGACATTGTTATGGCCTCCTCTGTAGTGCCCAAGATGGTGAGCATTTTTACCTCAGGTGATGGCTCTATCAGCTTTAATGCTTGTTTCACTCAGATGTATTTTGTCCATGCAACCACAGCTGTGGAGACAGGGCTGCTGCTGGCCATGGCTTTTGACCGCTATGTAGCTATCTGTAAGCCCCTACACTACAAGAGAATTCTCACGCCTCAAGTGATGCTGGGAATGAGTGTGATCATCACCATCAGAGCTGTGATATTCATGACTCCATTAAGTTGGTTGGTGAGTCATTTACCTTTCTGTGGCCCCAATGTGGTTCTCCATTCCTACTGTGAGCACATAGCTGTGGCCAAGTTATCTTGTGCTGACCCCACGCCCAGTAATCTCTATAGTCTGATTAGTTCTTCCATTATTGTGGGCTTTGATGTGGTTTTCATTGCTGTTTCTTATAAACTGATTCTTTGGGCAGTATTTGGTCTCTCTTCAGAGAATGCTCGGTTGAAAGCATTAAGCACCTGTGGCTCCCATGTTGGGGTTATGGCTTTGTATTACCTACCTGGGATGGCATCCATTTATGTGGCTTGGCTAGCAGGGGATATAGTGCCTGTACACTCTCAGGTGCTTTTAGCTGACTTGTACCTGGTCATCCCACCCACCTTAAACCCCATCATTTACGGCCTAAGGACCAAAAAAATACGGGAACAAATATGGAGTTTGCTGATGCACTGCCCCTTTGATCAGTGCAACCGTTCATAAACACAAAGTCTGTTCAGACCCCGAGCATTCCAGCCAACTTCAAGAATTCTTCAGAGATCTGTGTGGCTGGATTGGTTCACCTGATGCCATAGGACTTCTAAGATAAAGCTATAAAGGGTATCTTTGCATAACTTTTTGATTTCTAGCAAGAATGTGAATAAAGTGATTAATTTCTGACAACATAACTTTTTAATGGTTTCAATTAACTAGTATCTGAATCAGAGAGAAGTTGGGCAGAGAATACAGACTTAGAGTTTTTCTTTCCTTAGCTTCTGACTCATTCTGAACTTAATACCCTACTGATCCCTCTGCAGAAGAAATCAACTTTTTGCCCCCTCTGTCTCCCAACCAGGCTGATTTTCTCAAAATTGTTCATCTCCTCATGTGATTATATGGAAGCAACTGTTAATATATGACTCTGCCTTCTGTACCACTGACAAATCCACTCAACTTGAGTGAGGTACTCACATCTGGACTAGAGTCTTTCTCCAGTCAAAATGGACTTCAGTTTATCTGAGGAGATAAATTGGGATCACAGATGGTGGCCATTTTCAAACACATGAACTTGGAAACAGAAACTGGTTGCATAGCAAGAGAAGCAGATTGACAAGATGGGATGAAGAAGCTGAGTCTCTGGTTCCAATTCATTGAGGACAAACAGGTCTATACCTATTAAGTTCTTTATGATATCTCTATATCCTTTTTTAGCATACCCCTTATTGTTAAGCTAGTTGGAGTCAGTGTACTAATCACCAGCTTGTTTTTAAGCAACAGAAACTAAGGCAATGCGAGTTCAGTTTTGGACATCTTTTGCTTTTCTTCCTACTTCTGCTTGTGTAAAGTATGAGACAAAGGGGAGGAATCAAATAACAAGTCTTTTGGATACTTGTAAGGAAGAGTGCTTTGGGATGAAAAGGTTAATAGAGAACAATATCAACAGTGAAGCTGAAATGTAACTACTCTTCTCCTGGTCACCAGATAATTATTTTTTATTTACCCCTTTCAGTAAGTCTTTAACTGAATGATCAGTACATGTTAAAAAGTGATTTCATATGTAAGTGATACATATATTTGACTGGTAAATTTTAAAATTTTAATAATTTACCATATAGTTGATAATAGATGTTGTATCCGAGTCTTAATATCTCCTTCCAACCAGTATGAGCAAAATGTTAATTCATAGAGAGTATTGAAAATTAAATAGAATAAGGAAAGCTCATAATACAACATCAACATATTGTATATTCCTATGATTCTAGGCATAAGAATGAATGTTCCCTCACTTAATTATTTATCAAGGCACACACACTGTGCTAGACTGGTGTTACAATGGTGAACAAGGCAAAATCAATGTCTTCATGGGGTTCTTAGGTGAGAAGTGTAAGCAACTATTCTGAAGAATTTTTATATACTTATGAACTTCAGTCTTCTTGCTTGGTCTTAAAAATCAGAAAATATAAAACAATGTGGTATCATTTAACCTTATAATCCTTTTAACAAGTAATTATAGCACTCAAATCAGCTTAAAAATGTAAAATACCCCAAACTCTGTAATAGTACATTACAAATAAAGCATTCCACTCCTTAATTCATTCTAGGTTTGAATGAACTTATCACCTAATAATCCTCACTTCTTGAAACCTTCCAAGATTTGTCCTAAGAAAACCATAGTAAAGATTTAAACCCTAGCCTCTCTTGCTAAATGTTCCTAGATGTATAAATGGAAGCACTTCCTAAAAATCTGTCTCATGTTATTAACAATTCCCCAGGCACTCTACACACCACATGGCTCCTTTCCTACCTGCCTCTCCCCTTTCTGGACCACTCTGAGTACTTCCACACTATGACACATATATTTACTCCAATGTAGGTCAGCCTAACCCTTTGCCAAGACCAAGTATGTGACTTACTAGTTCAGTCCCCTTCTATTGCTAATGCTTAAGAAGCCACTTGGAAACTTGGTAGGCAGAATGAGTTTATTCCTCCATTTGGACCTGTTTTACCCTCTTCATATATAAATAGCCAATACAATGAAAGTAGAACGACAATTTTTTGCTATTCTTTATTACAGGATTTGCTTTGCTTCTGCCTATACATAACCTCGTATCTACTTTGCTACGCAATGCTACCCCAACGATCACTACCTTCACCTGAAAACTACACCAGAGGTTGTATCATAAGTCACAGTGACAATATGTGATGTATAGCTTGTAGCCCTCACAATAGGCAAAACCATTAATTCTCATATACTTGACTTGCAGTTTGTTTCTAGCCACAATCATTCCCATATCACACTCTGAAGACCTGCAGTGAATTATGTTTGCCACACACTACAATTACTGTAAGCAATGATAGATACCTATCACCCCTCATTGTAATACATGGCTCCAAAATCATGTTTTATGGCTAGTCCTATACTTTCTCCCCATACTTCCTTGCCACATTTGCCTTCTGTCTTACCTCTAGAGAAGACAAAGGGAGGAAGAATGTTATGTAGTTACCAGAACTGTGAAGATTCCCTTTGTGACAGGAAAAGATCCAAACTTTAGTATAACTAGCTTGTGAGTGAGTGAGCCTTCCTTCCTGTGTGCTTTTTTTTTTCTTTTCCTTATCTCCATTCACTAAACTGTGGTCACAGTCCCCATCCTGATTGAGACAGACATGTATAATAGATGCACAATATATTACTGCAGCCCAGAATTTGCCCCTGGCATGGCCACTTTCTGTCTAAAGGGTTCTTAACTATCAGGAGAAGCACTGAAACACAAGCCCCTGCTGTAAAACTGTTGCTTGAGGAGGTGAGACAAGGGTGTTACACAAAACCCATGGCTTCCCTTCCTCTGTCCCAAGAAGGGGGAACAAAAGTAGGGGATGGATCTGAGATCCTCAAAACACTCCCGTGGGGTAGGACACTCAGCTACTCTACTCATTTCCCATTCAGGACACAAAATCTTTCACATATGTAGGATATTTCAGACCCAAATGTAATGAATGGCCTACAGACATGTGACCTGAGAAGCTAGTCTGTCAATCTCATTTCATTTGAATGTTAGAAATATGTTACAATCTTCTTTTGACAGCTTTGTGAGAAATAGCTTGCTGCATTAAGGCCATTTCAATTTCCTCATCCAGAAAGTGAAAATAAGAATAAGGCTCATATGTTTCCTGACCCTGCCACTCAGAGAGAAGAGCAGGACCAACACTCTGGTCTCTTTAGAGTCTGAGACAGAATGATGTGCCCCGCTCATGCTCAGAGAGGGGACAACCACTGGGGTGGTCTGGGCAAACTAATATATTTCTCTAGTTTGGAGGTCAGAGAGCTGGGGTCCAACACAGAAGGCTCAATCACAGCTGACCTCAGGTGAGACCTCCAAAGACTGGTCTCACCACAGAAACCACTCTGGATATACTTCCAGCTTGTCGGTAAGCCTCATCTAACGGGTTTCCTGAAGGTTGGATCTACATCATTCTCATTGACTTAATTATGGCACCAACAGGGAGTGGGGAAGAGGGGCATGAGCTACAGAAAAAATAAGTCCTAATCCTTAGAGCCATTCTGATCCTCACCATCAGCCCTGTCAGGCTTCCCTCACAGGGGACAATGCTCATTTGACTAAGCCTCAACTCTTTCACAGGAGTGGTTTAGTGCAAGACTCTAGCTCAGGAGCAGCAGACCACTGAGCCAGGCAGAAAAGTCCCTGGATTCTAGGTTTGGCTCAGTTTAAGGGCAGCCTTGCCAGGGGCAGGGCCCTCCAAGACCCCTGTGGCCCAGGAGTAATTCCAGGGCCTCTGGCAGAGATGGTAGCTCTCCTAGTCTTTCCCGTCCAGGGAGCAGATGACCAGGGGAGCAGTGTTGTTGGCACCAATGCTGTAGCAAGGACTGAAATAGGGCAGGAGGCATCCAGGGAAGGGATAGTGAGGGAAAGTGAAAATGTGGGAGCTGTTGTCAGTCACATTGTAGAAGGAGATATCATGGGCCTCGTAATCCAGGAAGATGCCCAACCGGCGGGGAGGGACTGGCAAGGACAGCAGGGGGTATTCATCGATGCCTGCCCGGTACTCATTTCCCTTCCTCAGCCTTATCACCCAGAATCCATACTGGGGGGATAAATAGACCACTTCCTTCCGGTCCACATCTTTTTTATACACTCCCAGGCCCCATTCAGACCTGTCTCCCACCTCCACCTCCCAGTAGTGCCGGCCTGAGGAGATGCACTGACTGCCCAGGACGATGTTATAGCGGTAGAATCTCTCGGGATTGTTGGGAAGTTTCTGCTTGGTGTCTCCATAGTGCATGCATTTTCTGTCCTCAGACACAATGAAGCAGGAATAAGCGGTGTCTGGATCCAGGCACACATCAGCTAGGGAAAAAGATCCCGGTTGCCAACACTGGTACAGGAACAGGGGGCATGGGTGAGGTCTCTAATAAATACAGCCACAGATTTCTCAGTGATGGGTGGGAGTGCGGCTAGCTGGGGCACCCAGAGGGCACTGAACCATTTAATTCTCTGGGAGGGGTCCCTCCCACTGCCCATCGCAATCTAACGCAGCAGTCAGTACCTGCATATGTCTTCAGGATCTCTCTCAGGCCCAGCACACGGCAATCTGTCTTCAGTTCCAGGGAGACTGGTTCTGGCCACTGCAGGCTCCAAGACTTGCTCCTGGTAGAGGTGGGGTAAGCCTTGGGCCAGTAGTCCTGGCTCTGCCCTATGGGCCTTCCCTTAGTACAGGGAAAAGAGGCTTGGCCAGGGACTACTGGCAGGGAGATGCCCTTCCCTGCATCTCCAGGCAAAGCAGAGATATGATGGTTATTTGACAACAGTAAATGTTTGGCATAGAGAAAATATTCGCATTTCGATACTGTGGAAAGGGTTGGATGTGCACTTGACATGGCAGGAGGAAGAGGTGTGCCACAGAGAAAGGCTATATATACTTAGAGCTTAAGCACTAAGAGACACCTGCTCTTTCCCCCTCCTTGGGAGAGCTACTTGAAATCACATATTTTAATGAAATTCTTATTGATAATACTTAAAATGAATCTGACCAAATACAAATAAAAAAAAAGGTGAACAAATCTTCTTTGGCCAATGCAATGAAAGAGGGAGATTACAGAACAGCACCCGCTTTTTTGATGGTACTGGGTCTCCGTTCCCCACTTCTGGTCAGGCCCCACTATCCCTCATTGGGCTGCCTAGAGGCTCAAGGATGGGAACATACCTTTTCAAGGCTTCCTGAATACCCTAGAAGGAGAAAAAATGCAGCACATAAATATATGTCGTTTCTCAGGGGGACCAGACAGACAGTGAGCTCTAGGAAGGGGATTCTCTAAGGGAAGGGAGGCAGAGAGCAGGCCTGAAGAGAAGGTGGTAAAGGTAGAGGGAGACAGCCTACAGAAGGGTTGCAGGGCAGGGTGAGTTCTGCCTGGAATGGCCAACTCCAGGCTCTATCTTGACTCCCTGGTCAGATGGGAAGGAGTAGTATCACGCCAGAGTTGCCTGTCATGGCCCATTTTACAGGCACTCAGAGTTTCCAGGAAACCTGCTACTCACCTGCAGCATCCAGCGGACAGGCCTCTGAGACCTCTCTTCCAGTTCTGCAATCAGCCTCCACAGGACCTGGCTCTGTTGACCGAGCACATCATGATTCAGCTCCACTTTCTGTCTGGTCTCCCTCTCCTCCTGCTCTAGGCTGGCAAGAGCTGCGGCTGCCTCTACCTCCAGCTGCTGACCTGGTGGCTTTTTCTGTAGTAATCGCTGATACTTCTCAAACTCCCATATGATACTCTGCTTTCGGGTTTCTACTTGTATCTGCAGAGCCAAGACAGGAAATCAGCACTGCTATTGTTTTTGTAAGGGCCACCTGGGACTGAGGACACTGGCATGAGCACGCACATGCTCTGGAATGTTTTGGTACCAACTGTGTGCCAGGCACTGTACAGGCCAAGATAAAGGATACAGGTTTTCCTACCTTTCTGTTCCCACAACTCTGGTACATGCTTCTGGGTCCCTCTTACTATTCTTATTGACCCCAGTAGGGCCGAAGTTGTTACCTTAGTACCATATACTCTAGACCAGTGGTCCCCAATCTTTTTGGCAACAGGGACTGGTACTCCTATGAGAATCTAATGCCTGATGATCTGGGGTGGAGCTGAGGCAGTGATGCTAGCACTGAGGAATGGCTGCAAATACAGATGAAGCTTCGTTCTCTCGCCAGCCACTAACTTCTTGCTGTGTAGCCCAGTTCCTAAGAGGCCACTAACTGGTAAGGTCTATGGCTCGGAGGTTGGGGACCCTCACTGTAGATCATTCCCTATTTTCAGAATAATATTCTATTTTCAGAATAATGACCAGAGCATTACACTTAAGCTTCTAAGGTAGTGTAATAACTACACTGTTAGAAGCTTTTGCTTCCTACTGGTATATCATTTTAATATGATATTTTTGAACAGTTCAGTGTTACCATCTGCTGATTAAAGGTTCTGATAGTTTGGTAGTCATGGACATTAAATTTATTTCAGAGGTGATTTCTCAGTGTTTGAATAACTTTCAGTAAATATATTCTAATTGGGAAAAGTGAAACCCAAACTATGTTTTACTAAGCATTATACAAGTCATACTACTGTGAGCTAACATCTATGTGAGGTGCATTGTTTTCCTTTCTTGTATGTGAAGACATAAGCCCAGGGATTATCCTTACCTCACAATCAAGAAACTGGAATGAGAGGTTACATGGCCTGCCTAAGGCTGCATACCTGCCAGAGAGTGGTGGTATGAGGCCCCCAGGCTCTCTGACTTCAAAACCCCACATTCTGTTCACAGAAATGAGGAAACTATCATGGGCCAGCTCCAGGACAACACAGGGACTGCCCAAACTCCTTCCCCAGGTGGCAACCTGCCTTCCAGTTGGCAGTTCATTTCCTCTCACCAACTTCCAGCTTCCAGGCCTCTTCTTGCTCTTTCCTTAGATATTCCAGAGCCTCATGCAGTTTCCACTGAAAGGGATAAAAACCTCATGAAGCCATCTTGAGCAGCTAGTTGATAATGAGGCTTTGAACACTGGTAGGTGATGGGAAAACAAGTGTCCCTCAGGCTATAAGGCTAGAATGAATGGTGGAAGAAAAGGGATGCCACAGAAGGAGTAGATTCCTCTCAGATGATATTTAATGTGGCTCCTGATTTCAGAATTATTTCAGCTCCCATGGTCTCTAAGTTTCTATAAAGTAGAAGGGAAAGGCCCTTTCTAAGCCTGCCAAAAAAACACCTTGGACTTCCTATCCATGCCTTTTTTTATCCTTATCTGTCTTGTTATCCCACAGTCTCCTTAAATCTTATTCAAAGTGTGGTCCAAGTGGATTGGCAGCATCAAAACCTCCAGGGAGCTTGTTAGAAATGCAGTCTTGGGCCCTACCACATACATTCTGAATCTGAATTTCAGCAAGATCTTTGGGTGGTTCAAATGCTCATTAGAAGTAAGAAGCACTATCCTAGAATACTAATGCGAGCAATTACTACTGAAAAGCATAAAGTATTCTAATGATAATATTAACCATTTTGTTAAAGATTTATGAAGTACCGAACATGGCTTAAGCACCAAACATACATTCAATACTCACAATCCCTTCAGACTGGTATTATCCCCATTTAATAGATAACTAAGGCTTAGAGAGTGACCTACTTAAAGTCACTCACCTGGTATATGATTGGGCTGGGATTTAACCCAGCTGTACAACTCCTAGCCTATGTACACTGCCTCCCTATTCTAATACTCTTAAAACAAAAAGAGTAAGTAAATACTTTACATTTTAAAGAAATTGTTCTCACAGAACAAATCTGGAGATTTATCTTACACTCTTAATTTCTAATCTCAACTTCAAGAAAGAGCATTAAGACCAGTACTGGATCACTGGACAACAGTTTTGTCTATAAAACGAGAAGAGTGACTTATCTAATGCCAAATGACTATTTGTGATACTGCTAGGAGTTTGCAGGTTCTGATAGGTACAGACTTGACTACCTTATACTCAAATTCATCCAAGGCACTAAGATTCCCAAATTCTCAGTAAGAAAAGCATCTTTAAGTTAGACAGTAAGCCATGTTAAGATCGAGGATGAGGCAATACATGCAAGGAGAGGTGTGGCTCACTGCATCAGGTTCTAGGCACTGTGGGTGTGAGGACCAAATTAGTCCTCATTTTAGTTCTGGGTCCCTGGTCAAGTCCTTGATTTAGAGATAGCCAAGTGAGGTGCAGGGGAGAGAAAGGGGTGGCTGGCCTCCATCTCCCACCTTATACTCCCAGGCAACATCCTCCATGGATACGACACTGTGGGCCTCATGCTCAGGGGACTGGCAGCAGGCTTCACACGTGACCAGGCCATCTTTTTTGCAGAACATCTTGAGCTGTTCTCCGTGGAACTCACATACATCACCCTTCAGCCCCATTCCTGGGTGCAGCCCTAGCAGACGGACTTTTTCTACCACATTAGCCAGCTGCCAATTAGGCCGCAGATTCCTTGGCTGGACTGGAGCCCTGCAGAGGGGACATGTGTAACCCCAGTTCTGGAATTCCCCTGGGATCTCCCAGAGTCCAGAGATACAGCTTTGGCAGAAGCTATGACCACAGTTGATGCTCACAGGCTCCCTCAGGAAGGTCATGCAGATGGGACAGGCTACCTCTTCCACAACAACTTCTACCAGCACTACAGGATCCATGGCTACTTCTCACACCCTCCTCAGAACAGAACAAGGCAAAATGAAGGTTGAGAAAAAGAACAGGAAAATAAGAGGAAAAGGTAAGAGAGGAGCAGAGTGGTCAGCAAAAGGGATAATTAGTGAGCCAAAAACCCAAGTTTCTCCTTTGGATCCTTCCTCAGTCCTTTACTGACCTTGTTTAATAAGCACTGGCCTTCCCAAGTGAAGTTCTGACAAGGTCGCATTGTTCACACCAACCACAGAGGGACATTTAGGGATGCCTGAGTAAGCGGATGTTAGAAGTTCTATTTCCATTCATTTGGTCATCTGTGACCTTTCTCTGGGTTCATTCACTTGACCATCCTCACTCCACCTCAACCACGCTCTCCAAATCAGCACTGTTTCACTTGAATGTGGGCAATGTCATATAAAATGGGGGATCTTTCAGTATCTAAAATAAGGCCAGAAATACCCCCAGTCTTATTCTCTGGTTTGTTTATATGTATATTTATATACTTCAAGGGACAAAAAAGGTAATATGCTAGAAATCCATTTCCTTATGCTCAATTGGTGTGCCTATATGCACACTAAAGTATAAAGTTCAAGAGAACCAGCAATCCTTCCCCACACCTTGTAAACCCTTGCCCACTTCTCCAGCACCAACATTTACTAAGATGCCCAGACACTTGCTTCAGCCTTCAGTGATATGTTAGAATCAGAGATGAAACAACACTCTTGGGAAGATAAAATCAGAGGTAATCTGATATTAATTAAACCCATTTGATGAAGTCACTACTCCAGCAACAAACCTGAGATTTCTGCCAGGGCGATATGTATGGAATTTACACTATTCTGAGCATTTTACATGGATTAGCTCAGTTTATTCCACAATTCTAAGTAGAAACCATTATTCTACTATTTTCATTTTACAGATACATAGTCCTGGGCTTCACCATTCTATCTTGAGAAAATTACTAACCTCTCAAGTTTCAAATAATAAAAATACAAGTGGAAAGAAATCACTGTGGTCTTAGATAGTCCAGGAAGTCTTCCTGAATGAATGGGAGCAGTACAGAGACCTTGCAGGACTCTGTTACAGGCCAGCAGTTGCTCCTGCCTTCTCACTGGCCTCCCTGCCTCCTGCTTCCCCCTCTCCCACTACCACTACCAAACTGTGGGATCTAGTATCCTAAAACCTAGTTTTATGAAAATCACTAACCCACTGAAGAGTCTATCATGGTGTTCCAGTACCCAGTCCATAGGAAGCACTTGCTCTTCACCTTTGAAACAGCACTTGTGTCCAGACAAGCAAAGAGAGAAACTTTCACACTTTCCTGCAGACCCCATGTCCATTCATTCTACCCCACTTTATTCCTGCTCTTCTCCCAGCTTGAAATGATTTCTCCATGATTCTGCTCTTAATCATTTGACATTCATGTGTTTATTGTCTTACTTCCTGCACTGGAAGTTTCATGAGGATAGTGAAATTATCAGTTTTGTTCACTGCTATATCCCCAATGCCAAGAACAGTGCCTCCAATATTTTTTGAATATATGAGAATTAAATGTAACTGTTGTAGGTTGAGGTCCCGCTGATAGCAGGTTGGAAGTGGAAGAAGTGTTGATATCCTCACCTAACACAGAGGAGAGCTAAAGAGTTACCACTTAAAGATGACATGATACAGGTTGATATTTATGATTTAAAGCTACAAAAATCAATAAAAGAATGAAAATAGAAATAAAAAATTGGTTGCAGTAGGGAAGTGAGATAAATAAATATCCAAATGATAAATTAAGAAATATGGTGCAAGCATATTATTTATATATAGTAGGGTCATAAAAAGATCTAAACATGAAAAAAAGCGGTGGTCTGTACAAAAAGGATTTGGTTAAAAGGTGGGTTAGAGCATACAGGCAATGGATTTCTAGCATATTACCTTTTTTGTCCCTTGACTGCTCTTAGATATGACCTACTTGTTTTACTTTTTATTATATCTAAGTTACTTTGACAAAACTTTAATTATTAAATGTTTAATTGCTTAGAAATTGACTTTGGCAAGGTGGGGAGCCAGTGTGAGAAAGACATTTGAGCGGAGGAAGCAGAGCTTGGAAAAAAACAGAGAAGCGGAACCAGAGTGAGGAGAGGGACGAGGGCAGGCGGGGATCTCCGAGGTTGGGAAGCAAAAAGGGATGGCCACAGAGCGCGGGGCAGAGTATAGGGTAGCGGGCGGGTGGGGACAGAGTGAGGTGACTGCAGGACTTTTGACACAGAAGAGGCACGGCTGTCTACCAACCTCCCTCCTTAGTCCCGACTAGCGCTCCCCGTCGAAAACCTAAAGTGGGGCCGCTTGGTTCTCACTGCTGAGTGTCCACAGCATCAGAGGCAGCTGGCCCTGCCAGCGGGGCACTCACCGCCCTCGGGAAGATGAAGGCCCCAGCAGCAACCCGCTCCTCTGCCTCTCTCTCTCTCTCTTTCTCTCTCCCGCCAACCTCGGCTCCCATGCCCCGCCCACAGAACCTGAGCCAATGAGCTGTGGTCCGGGCCAGGCGCCGGCATCTTTATGGGAGTAGCCAATCACAGACAGGGATCCGGACAACCCCAGCCAATTGGAAGAGGGGACGAGGGCTCTGCGCGCCTCTCGGCGTGCCAGGGTTTTTTTCTCGGCTACCTCGATCTTTCTGGTCCTCTCCTCGGCTCAGAGCGACTTCAACTGTAAAGGGGCCCAGGAATCAGTCCTTGGACGGGTCGAAGGGTGGAAGTACCCGGGTGAGGCTGGTTAGGCCCTGCATTAGCAGTGGCCCAGATGGCTCTCGGTCCAAGAAACCACTCCCGTCTCACACTTCCGCTGTGGCTAACTAGTCCAAGAAACCACTCCCGTCTCACACTTCCGCTGTGGCTAACTAGTGGCTCTTCAGAGCGAAGGTTGTTCCTTCCGGTTAACGGCACTGGATCTGATGCTGTTCATTTGCCAGTTTTTCATGTTAAACTCGCCGGCCTGAGATCAGTTATATCTGGTTCTGCAACCCAATTTAGCGCAGGGCTGGGCCCATATATGCAGTGGGCTCTGCAGTTTCCAGTAAGATGGGCGACCTCTCCTGGCTCCAGGTTGCAGATACTGGGTTCTCATAAAACAAAAACAAAAACACAAAAACACAAAAACAACCTCCTGAGTTGTCTGGGGAAACTGTTACCTTTCAGTACTCCAGCAGGCACCTCATCACTATTGACACAACCTAACTTAAAGTTAGAAGCAGATACTGGGAACTGGTGGAGTAGAAGTGGAATCTCTGGTCACAAATTGTAATTAAAAAATAAAAATTAAACAATTGGTGCCCATCCCTCACCCAAACACGCAGAAACATGTACACACATAAACTACTACTTAAAGGCAGTAATTAGGGTCTTTCTTTGGGCTCCCTGCACCTTGTCCTTTTCTGATACTTAGGCGTTTGTTAGATAAGTAAATAAAGGCCCACCCTGTGCGCAGGAAAATAACTAGGAAATCCTCCAATAGAAGCTCAGTTCCAAAATATTTCTCTGTTTGGACTTACACTCTTTGGATCCTCATGCTAATGACAGGGCCCAGGCCATGGTCGAAATTATGAAGGGTGAAACCCAGAAAATTTCTGAAATAAATGGGACCATGAGCAAAAAAAGAAGAAAAGAGGTAACTGAGGTCTGAGTTGGACTCCTGTCTTACCTCCATCTAGAGAAATGGCTGTCCTAACAGAATAGGGACTAGATGAATTGAAACAAACCACTTTAAATATTTATCGAGCATCATTTTTTTTTGCAACACTTTATGCTGGGTGCTGGAATTACAACTACTGAGTCACACTCGGAGTCTCTGTTCGTACAGGGCTCAAGATTAAGTTGGTCGTACTTCTCTGGAGCTTCTGTGGAGATAAAAGAGTTAATGGGGATGTCTTTTTCATTTGTAACTTGCAATTATCCATAACCATGATGAACTCTCAAGGGCCCTGGCAAAAGGGTACCTTTTTTAGGTTTGCTGGGTGGGTGGGGGGGGGGGGTGTGGAGGCTTGTGTTCATGAGAGGAAGTCTGGACAGATAACTTTGGAAAACAGGTTAGTCCACCACCCCACCCCTACTCCCAGGCAGAGAAGCCTCTCTTTCCCAGCCTCCCTCAAGGTTCCCTGTTTTCTGTGAGAAGTAAACAGGTATGTCCAGGTAATGCTCTGTCTTTGCTACACTCCATGGCTGTAATTGCAGACCTCCACACTCTGCCTGAATCCAAGACAAACCAGGACAACAAAGTGAATGGCTAACTGTCAGATAGTGTCTATATGTGCTCTGGGAGAGAAATGTCTTCAAAGGAGAAGCCAGACTGAGAACTAATTGGGGGCAAGGAAGGAGGTGCAGGCATTGAGGAAGTAGAGCTAAGAAAGGGATAGGGAATTCATATAAAATTCGGGAGCCTGACTTTGTAGAATGAGATTAAGGATTGATCATATTGCCTGTTGAACAATTCTTCTTGCTGAGAGACTCCCATTTGTTTTCCTCTCTCTCTCTCTCTCTCTGAAGTATAAGCCACAGCCTCACTAAGTTTCACATAACCTTAGGCCTCAACTTTATTTATTTAATCTATTTAATTACTGCAAAAAAAATCTCTAGAGGAAGTGTCATGCACACTAACTTCTAAAACAGTGAACTTAACAGAGAGCTGAACATGTAGAGACAATGGACTCATTCTCTTTGAGGTTTGTTTTCTACTAAATTCAATCCCAGTTAATATTATGGTTTCCATATACTCCCTTCTTCCTGTTTTTTATTTTTGTAGTTTGCATTCTGTCACTTAAAAATTTCTATTTCACATATTTTCTACTAAATATCCCAACACATTCCTCTGTGTATACATAAATGCTTTCTTTTTTCCCCTCTCCTCCCTCCTCTTTGGCAACCATGAACTTGTTCTCTGTATCTATGGGTTTGTTTCTATTTTGTTATTTTGTTTATTTTTTATTTTTTCTAGGCTCCACACATAAATGAAATCATATGATATTTGTCTTTCTCTGTCGGGCTTATTTTACTTAGCGTAATACCATCTAGATCCAACCATGTTGTCAAAAAATGACAAGTTTCTTTTTTTTTTTATTGCTGTGTAATATCTGTCTCTGTCTGTCTGTCTGTCTCTCTTTACTATAGCTTGATACATTCCATGGCTGTAACTGCAGACCTCCACAATCTGCAGTTACTTATTATAGCTTTATAATAAATCTTGATATTTTATATAACAAGTCATCCCACTTTGGTCATACTCTTTAAGAGTGATATGGCTATTTTTAGCAATTTACATTTTCATGTAAATTTTTAATTAAACATATCAAGTTCTACAAAATGATGTTAGTATATTGAGATTGCATTGAATCTGCAGAGAAATTTGAGGTGATATTAAATTCTTCATATTACCAAGTTTTCCAATAAAATAATATATTTTTTCTCTTTCGTTTATTTAGGTCTTCTTCAATATCTCTTAAGAATACCTTCTGGCCTTCTGTGTATAAGGTCCTATACATCTTTCGTTAGATTTAATCTTAGATGTGTGATTTTTCCATACTATTGGAAATTCTATTTTTAAAAAATCATGTCTATTTTATGAGGAAATATGGTAAAATTTTGTACATTGACCTTTTATCTAGCAAGCTTTATACTGATTTAATTATTTCTGAGTGGATTCATTTGCATTTTTCTACATATACAATCACTAATCTAAAAATAATGATTATATAATTTATTTTGTCTAACTCTCAAGCCATGTTCCTATTTCTTGCCTTCTTACAAGTTATTAACACAAGGAATTATTTCTATCTTCAGGTAAAACTATGCTCTCTTTTCATGGAGGATATTAATATCTCCTAACAACAACAAAAAAGACAATGGCATTGCTCATCTGCAAATGGAATTTTGATAACCTTGGAAACAAGTGAACATTTTCTTATAGGAAAGATTTTCTTGTGGAAGCAGCATCTAAAATGGAATCTAAGAATGGTTAGTATGTAAGAAAGGCAACAAAGAGGTTGAACATTCCAGACAAAGCCAGAGTTTGAGCAAATGCTTGAAAGAAGGTATAAAGAAAGATCACTTTTATTTAAGGAACTGAAAGAATGCCAGTGCAGGATCATGTTGAGGGATATTGGGTGTAATGAGATGGAGCTGGGGAAAAATAATTAGTAAGTTCATATCATTCAGGGTCTCCTAAGCCAAGAATTTGAATATATTCCTGGCTAAAGTTCTCCATTATTGGTTGGACATTTTACACTCTGTTTATATTGATAGATTTTTTTCTTCTTTCTTGTGAAAAACATTGAAATGAAATATAGGGATATACTATTATATTAAAAGTCATACGATGGTCTACCTTACTCAGTATTCTTATTACTGTAACAAGTAAAAGAATGTTTAAAAAGTTCCTGTGAAAAGTATTCATTTAAAAATTGTGCCAGCGTGGTGCTTGATGCTGCTACCGAAAATTTAAGGGAACTGCCCATTAAACCTACCTCAATTAAATTAACAGAATTGTGAGTTATGAGTGAACATCAATAAGAAGATCAATAATTTCTGCATTAAGAGTGAATGAAAAAGTATTCTGTAAATTTTTTCTTTTAAATAGACACATCAGTGTACACCCTCTTATAAAAATAGAAAGATAAGATCTGCATAAAAGTATGAAAAATAATTTATTTCATATTGTTAAATGCTTTAGGTGGAACAAAAGGAAGAGAGCAAAGTTGTTCAGTCAAAGTTAAGAGCTGGGAAAGATCTTCCTAAGCAAGAATCTTTTAACAGACACTTGAAGGCTGAGAATTAATCAGAACAGCTTTTTTTGCCATTGGGAAAATGTGTGAAAGCTGAAAATGTGTGAGAGAAAGCATGGCACATTGAAGCCCCTAGGACAATTTTGGTATGTCAGAAACTTAGTATGAAAAAAGGGAGGTAGACTAGCTGGAGATGGGGATGGAGAGACTCACTGAGATGGCTCATGGAGGCCTTATGAGCTGGATTGAGGAATTTGAACTTCAACTTTTCATTCTAAAGTCAATGGAAAGATGCTACAGCTTGGGTAACAGATGCATTTCTGTGACAGGGAGCAGAAAACATAGACTGAGGTCATAGACTGGGGATCTGAGATAATGAGCTTAGTTGGAGGTGTTAAGTTTGACATGCCTTAAGGACACCTAAATGATGATATCCTATAGACATAACTATGTCTGGAATTCAGGATATTGGTCTGGCCTGTTTGGGTGATAGAAACTATGGAATAAAAGGTATTTCTCCCATTTACTCATAGTTACTATATAAAGGGGAGAAGTACAGAGGATCTACCACGGTCATAGCCTTGAAGAACTCCACCAGTAATGTGAGAAGTAAAGGACAGAGAGTCTCTCAACTATCTCCATCCTATTAACATTTACTTGTGTTCTATCTCTTCTAGCTCCAAAATACTCATTTAAAAACTACACATTTAAAAAATTCTTCATGCATTGCCCATTTCACTCATTTTCTTCACGTATAAACTATTAAAAGAATGTCTATAACCTCTTTCTCTTTTTCTTTCTAACACATTCCTTATTCTGCTGCATTCAGTATTTTATTCCCATCAGCCCACCTCAGCAGTTCTTCCCAAAGTAACCAGTAACCTATTTTCAGTCTATATACTTACTACTTAATCTCTCAGCAGCCTTCTGTACTGCTGTCCACTCTTTTTTCTCAAAGCATTTTCTTCCACTGGCTAATGTAGCACTATCTCAACTGTAGTAGGATTTCCTACTACTTCATAGGATTTTTCCAGTTGCTTTAAGTAATAATAATAAACACAGACATTCACTGAAGAGTTGCTAATGTCTCCTTTTATTTTTCACATCAAACTGAGTCTAAGAGTGGTCATACCATTAGTAAGTTGTTGGACCCAAATGTGGATACAAGTCTGTTTCCTCAAAGAGTCCCACATTTAAACAACCACTTTACACTATTTCATGTGGGGAATGGGTGGGTGCAGAAGAGCTATGACTAGTGGCTCAAGAAAGAAGGGGTTGGTTTGAAAGGGAGAGAGAGCTAAGGGGCAGCATAGTGCTGTGGAAGAAGTTGATTCAAGGTCAGTTAGGGCGTTGGTCCTTGAAAAGTCACTGATCTATGACCCAATCAGCCATGAAACTGCAACTCCTGAAAACTACCACAAGGAGGCAGCATCAAGAAGCAATAGGTTGCGGGAGCACAGCTCTAGATCCACTTGGATAATAATGCCTTCTGAGCGTGAGGAGTGTGCTTTCTGGTGCATGCCTACTCCTCCAATCCAGTGGCTACTCTCTCCCAGCGCGGGTCATTCCTCTTTTCTCCACACCACGGCACTCGCCCTCCTTCTAGTCTTCTGAGTTGGCTTTAGAATAGTAACAGAACGCGGCCTCTTTGGGTAGGAGTCAGGGCTCAGCTTTCCTTGGGCGCCTGAGAGGAGGGAGCCATCGCTCCCAGGAAGCCTGGAGTAATTCACTCTTCATTATCCCTCGCATTCCCTAGAGCCCCAGAGAAGCTATATTTGGGCCGTGGCCTTGGGCGGAGATATTGTCAGAGAGTGCGCGGGGCTCAGACCAGGGAGCAGGGGCGAGGGGAGACCAAGCAGGGAGAGAGCATTGCAGGGGAAAGCCGGGCCTATGCTTAGACAGCTGGGTTGCTTGGCGAGGTCTGCCTGCGCACACAACTCCCAGGTTAGAGAGGCCAGGAGTCCAGACCCTGTGCAGTAACTTATCCAGAGAGGAATTTCTTCAAACCACTGTGAGAACTTTTCCAAACTTTGGACTCCTCAGTTCCAGCCTCCCACCCTTCATGGAAGAAACAAGGCAAAGGGAATTATCTAGGGAAAAATACGTACGTGCAGTGGTTGATGGGTAATGAAGAAGAAAACTGAGAAGCTGGGCTGTAAAGTTAAGTTGGAGCCATACTGTGAAGGGCTTTGAATGCAGACCAGGTGGGCGGTTCCAACTCTATCACAGGCTTTGGGAATCACCCATAACTTGCTAACCAGGAGGCCGATATGTGACATGTCCAGTTTGCTGTGTAGATGGTAGTGATGTGGAAAGTGGATTGACACACACTGGGTTTGGAGTCAGGGAAATGAGTTAGGAGGCTCTTTTCATAATCAGAGTGGAATGGGTGATATAATGAGGTTTGGAGGAAGGGGGGAGTGTGTTAAATAAGAGGAAGGCCATAATAGATTAATTGGAAAAACAAAATCACACGTGGAGGTGAAAGAGCAGAAATCAAGATGAGACTAGTTGGGACCAGATGGGACTAGTCACTCAGGATGACTGAGTGGTACCATTTGGAAGGGGTCCTCTTTTGGGCAAGACAAGTAAGAGGCCCAAAGACTGTCCAAGTAGAAGTATGAAGAGTCAGCAGATTATGTGAATCTGGATCTCAGGACATAGGCTTAGAACAGAATGGTTTGTGCAGAGGAAAGAAGTTGAGCCTAGGGTGCGACGTGATCACTGTGAGAATACTGGAGTAAGGGGGGTGTGACTGTGGACACCAGATAGCTCTGCCGGCAACATGGACTTATTTTCTTTCCACATCTCTCATGCTGCGGATTTCCATGTCACACCCCAGACATGTGGACCTTGAGAAATCCTAATGAAAGATTCTGTTCTATTTTTTGGTGTAGGCAGGTGGAGGGATGGGGCACTGGGAATGATAATCTTCACCTTCATCTCCCCACATACCAGAACTCAGAACAGCTTTTCCCAAGAGGAGAGACTTACTGTTTTTTTTTTTTTTTAAATAGAGTTTTGAGCCCTCCCTAGAAATTCTGATTATCTGGTCCTGGAGTAGAACTTGGAGGATAGAGTTTTTAATAACTGGTTCATATGACTATATCAGGGAAGTCTGAGAAATGCTACTCAGGTGTAAACATAAACTTGTCTCTTGAAATCCATTCCCAGACTGATCCCCTGCTTCTTGTCCTAAATCAGATCAGGTCTTAAAGGCAACCACAGACCAAGCTTCAAACTCTGGGTCCAAACCAGCCCTAACCCCACATGCACTAGAATAGATGAGGTCAGTGTGGAAGGTTCTGTGCAAGCCAGTCTACTCCATGGGGGAACTGGCCGAGAGCAGGGGAACTGGCCGAGAGCAGTGCCCTGGTCAGCAACATCAGCCCTGGAAATGAAGATCTGTTGCATATGTTTTCTGAGTGGTTGTCACACACTGAGATTAATGGAACCTCCAGGGAGGTGTGTACAAGGAAAATTAGAGCAGAGAGAAGCTACTCCAGTGCCCTTTCCTTCTAGTCCTTTCTCTCCTTGGAGTCAATGCTGAACGATGTTTCTCCTTTTCCCTTTTATAGGCCCTGGATTTAGGATGCAAAAACCTCAGCTCTTGGTGCCTGTCATGGCCACTCCAAATGGAACTCTGGTCCACCCAGCATACTTCCTGCTGGTGGGCATCCCTGGCTTGGGGCTTAATGTACACTTCTGGCTGGCATTCCCACTGTGTTTTATGTATGCCTTGGCTACCCTGGGCAACCAGGCCATCGTCCTCATCATCCATGTGGAAAAGCGCCTACAAGAGCCCATGTATCTCCTCCTAGCCATGCTTTCCACCATTGACCTAGTCCTCTCCTCTGTCACCATGCCCAAGATGGCCATCCTCTTTCTGACAGGCATCCAGGAGATCGAGTTCAATGTTTGTCTGGCCCAGATGTTTCTTATCCATGCTCTATCAACCATGGAGTCAGCTGTCCTGTTGGCCGTGGCTTTTGACCGCTTTGTAGCCATCTGCTACCCACTGCAGCATGCTTCTGTGCTTACAGGACCTACTGTCACCAAGATTGGACTAGCTGCCCTAACCAGGGGATTTGTATTTTTCTTCCCACTACCCTTCATCCTGAAGTGGTTGTCATATTGCCAAACATGTACTGTCATACACTCCTTCTGTTTGCACCAAGATATTATGAAGCTGTCCTGTACTGACACCACGGTCAAGGTAGTGTACGGACTCTTCATCATCCTCTCAGTCATGGGTGTGGATTCCCTCTTTATTGGCTTCTCCTACATCCTCATGCTGAGGGCTGTGTTGGGGTTGTCCTCTCGGGGGGCAGCACTTAAGGCCTTCAACACCTGTATTTCCCATCTCTGTGCTGTGCTGGTCTTCTATGTGCCCCTCATTGGGCTCTCAGTGGTTCACAGGATGGGTGGCCCTACCTCCCTGCTCCATGTGATTATGGCTAATATCTATCTACTACTACCACCTGTGGTCAACCCTGTTGTCTATGGAGCCAAGACCAAGGAGATTTGTTTGTGGGTACTCCATATGTTCTCACAGGGTGGCAGGTGATCAGGATGGCTTCTCCAGTGTCCTCAATTCTTATTCCTACCAAATATGGGAGGACGAGGATGTTGTCAAGTGTTTTTGTGATTGGAGCATCCAACTTATTGGACTATTTAGTTATCAAAATTTCTTAGATTTCTGTTTCCATGAATGTGTCAATACAGAAGAGCTTATGACCCAGTCTGGACAGGCCATCCTGGAGAATGATCACCTTACTCTCTCTGCTATGGTGACCTTGCCTTATTTCTCTCTTCCAACTAGAAAACACACATAGTTTTGATATGATAAGGCTGTAAATGCCACAGCTCATGATTCATTTCTGTCTTGATGTATATTTTTCATTATTTTTGCTTTCATGCATCTATGTCAGTGAAGCTATGTTGGCTGTGAACCTTAATTCTTGGACCCCAAAATGGTTACACAGGCTGGAAGGTAACAGTAAATGAAGAGAGGTGAGGAAGATGGTAACAGGAAGAGAGACAGCTCACACGACATGTTTACATTTTTGTATGCATGTGGGTGTATTTATGTGGAAACTGCTAGTGTTTATCTATGTGTTCCTACAGGAGACTGCTTTATTTTTTCTTTTTTTTTCAATTACAGCATTAGGAGACATTCAACATTAGGAGACTGCTTTTCCATAAGGGTGCTGTGTATTCTGGTTGTGGCTGTGAGGATGTAGGTATGGTTATGTGTGTATATGTGATTTTTTAGTGTGTGCATATGAGTACATAGAAAATGTGTCAGTGTGTCTTGATATATATATTTCAAGAATAACATCTCTGATTTTGCATTTATTGTGTTTATAAGATCTCTGTTAGTATGTGTTATGCATCTATGTGAGAATATTGGACAATATTTTGATGTATTTCTGATGAAAATGTTGCCTCTATCTTTTCTTCATATTTGCAATATGTAAAATGTAGAATGTAATATGTAGAATGTAGAATGTAAAATATTACATATTTACAACAATATAGAATATGTAATATGCATGAGTGCAAAATGTGTACTCTTGGGATAGCAATGCTTTTCTACATATGTGGTGTTTATCTTTGAGTGTATATCTGTTGTGCATAGTATCTGTGATATGAAATTTTTTTGTGTGACATATGTGTCTTTAGTCATATGTAGGTAGAATATAATGCTTGAAGAATATGTGTGTATGTGTGTATATATATGTGTATGATTCATTGTTTGTGAAGATTGTATTTTTGTGCATATGTCTGATGCATAAGTTTTAGGGCACATTTCCTTTGTGTAGTAGATGCAGATTATATGGCACATGAGTGAGTACAGTGTCTGTGTTCCTGAGTGCTGATTGATAAATGATGTCTTTTTGTGTTAGGGATGGGGGTATGAGATTAAAGAAGTCCTAATTATGGAAGTAATTTCCAAATCTGAGATCCATGACTCTCAGAGGCCCAGTTTCTTGGCCTGGGCTCAGCCTCTGGGAGTGATAAGGAGGCACTGTGCTTCCTCTTTACATCTTCTCAAATGCCAGACCACACCTTCTTTATCCTGATTGTGAGATTTCAGGTGCTTCTGACACCTCTTCCATTTTTGCTTCTGCCCTTTCTGCCTTTCCTGAGATTTTTATCTCCCTAAATCCTTGGCCTCCTGCCTCAATAGCAGGTCACAGTATCTTCCCCTTTCCCTTCCCTTCCTTCCTGGGCTACCACAGTCCTTGGTTGCAGGGAGTTTCTCTTAATCCCTTTGGGGAGCAGTGAACAAAGATGAGAAGTTGGGAGAAACCATCCTTCTGGGGGCCTCTAGCTCTGGGTATACTCATTTAACTTCTAGCTCTCAGATCTGTTAGGTCAAAAATGGTCATGTTGAAGAATGACAGGTAGAAACCAACGTAGGTTCATTTGAAGCAGAGAAAAGGGTACTGAAATAAGAGTTATGAGGTTAAAATTCTGTACAGATCATAAAATAGCATATTTTATGTAATGTCTTTGGATCTCGTTTCCTCTTCTATGTAATGGCAATAGCAATGACATTGTAAAGCTCAAATACTATGAATGTCCTCTGTAAACTGCAAAGTGTTGTAAACATGCCAGAGATGATCATATTCATGTTTGTCTTATTGTGCAACTTTAGGAAACATCGTTCCCTTTATGGTCTAAGTGAATGGAGCTCTCGAAATTGTGCAGTGTATCCCCAGTTTGGCCTGGTGTATTGTTATTAATTAAAACAACTTTTTTATTTCTTAATAAATTGTTTTTGCAAAGCTTCATAGATGTTGACATTAATTTCTCTGTGCTGCTGTCTAATTTACAAATGAAATTTAAATTTACCAATGAAATTCAATGAAAGCACAACCCTGCCAAGAAGTTCCTTTAAATGTGGTTGATATCTATATCAAGAAAAGAGACATTGGGGTTGGAATTAAATGTGATATAAGTTAGGATCTCTAGCTTTAATATTTGGGCATGTTATTTAGCCTATTGAACTTCAGTAATTTAGGAAACTGTAAGCACTGTAAAATGAAAATATAGAGTAACTCCTATTGTGGGGGTTGTGAGGGTTAATAAGATAATAGGTGTGAAAACACATGGAAAATAGAAAGTAATCAGTAAATGTTGGTGGCAATACAAGTGGTTCTCACTTAACATCATCAATAGGTTCTGCGACTTTGAGAGAAATGGCTTATAATGAAACCAATTTTACCATAAGCTAATTGATAAAAGCAAGAGTTAAGTTTCTATGGCATCTAATCAATGTTATAACAAAATGATGTTGAACAAAATGACATTATATGAGAACTTGCTTTAGTTGTAAATAATAAAACTGATAAAATGAGATTTTTTATTCAATTATAGGGGATAATATATAAAACATTTCCATCTTCACCTTTCATAACCACACTGTGCTGATACCAGAAGTTCCTTGTCCAGATTACAGGGCCACTGATTCTCAGGAGATCTTCAGACCTCTCTGAGTCCCCTAGAATTCCATTACTTAGGTAATTGGTGGTGACTGGGATAATTGTTGCTTGCTGGGAAACCTGGTTAATTGCTAAACTAGACTCAGGGCTTCCCCTAGACTCCCACAACCTCTGTGCTTTCTTTTATTGTAAAACTTAAAACTCTATAGTCCAACAGGATGTTTACTCATCTGTTACAGAGTTTAAATAGTTGTATGATAACTATTTAGCCTTGTTATAAAACTGAAATATCCTTATGGTAGTTGTATATCTTTCTTGAGGACAAGGAATAGGTTTTCTATATCTTTGGGGCCTGGCATATAAGGTGCTCAGTGGTTTCTTGGTTGGGACCTCTCAGAGAGAGTGAGAGGCTGAGTGGGTTCTGGTTCACTTTAGATAAACAAATTCACTCTTATTCTCCCACTCACTCTCATCTCTTGTTCCTTTCTCTATAAATTATTGTCCTTATTTTGACTTAAGTTATTTTATAAAGTCCACAAAGTACTTTCTCCAGCTATTAATGATCAATTATGATCCAAACAGCATTATACTGTAGATAAAGATTGGTTAGTTATTCCCACTAATGAGGCAAGATTCTTCTGTATTGTTACTCAGTGCCTCATGGATCTTGAAGTTTTCCAGTCTGACTGGTGGGAACACTCACTATCCTTGGCCCTGTGTGAGCACTGAACATGCTAACTCATCTTTTCTGGTGGCTCTTCCCCCAGCTTTAGGTAGCTTGCTCACAAGTGCTGATCAGTACTTGGCTGAATTCTTGAGAAGGACACTACACATTTCTGGATTTCTCTCACTGTGTAGATCTCACAGCTCTAAATCTCTGCCTTTAAATTCTAGCTAGCTTCTTGAACTTTCAGATCTATATCTTCAACTTAGAGCCCTCTGGACTCTGCCTGGGTTCTCCGTCCCTGTACTGTAGCAAGGAGACTCAAGGCAATAAGCTGGGGGAAACCACAGGCATCATCTCATGTGTTTCTGTATCTCAGGGCCCACCATCCTTTGTTGCCTGATATCCAGTATCTTGCAAATCATTGTTTTATGTATATTGTTCATTTTAGTTTCCTTTAGGTAGATGTTACTTTTTATTACTTCATCTTGGCCAGAAATAGAAGTTCCTGGGTATTTTTTTTTTAAGTCTTCATACTTGGTCAATCTGTGGGAAGTTGAGGGAGGGAGCAGAGATTCCTTAAAGGTGATGGCAAGAGTCAGGCTGCAGGTTTGCAGGTACCTGGAGCTCTTATGATCACTAGTTTGGATGTGTCTGAGTTGGAATGGTCTGATTTGACATTGTCTATTTTTGGACAGCTTAAGTCAGTATGTCCTGTGTTATAAATTTAAAACTTACAGTTGTAAAATTAATCAGTAAAAAATAAGGATAAACCAACTAAAATTTACTTTGCTTTATTTATAGACACAGTTTTTAAAACATTTCGACATGTAAGGCATTTAGTTTTACAATTAGGTTTTCTCTAACTTTAAAACGTTGTCTCACTATTTTTGCCCTTAAGAGAGAAACCAGATTGCTCTTATATGGCTGGTGTTGGGGGTAGGGGAGGGTTAAGGAAATCACATCCTCAGCCAGGAGTTCAGAATCTCAAGGCCAGGGAGGCATAGTCCCAGGGGAACCCCTGTTATGAGTTAGCTAGACATGGGACCGAGAGCCTGGGACAAACAGATGTAGCTCTGGAACTTTAGGGGAAAGGCAGATCAGTCCTTTGGGATCCAGGCTCAGCAAAGACCCAAGCAAGTGCCACCAATGGAAAGAAGGTGGAGGACAGAGAAAGCTTCAGGAAGGTGATAATCTGGTATTTAATCATGGGGTCTCTGTGAAAGCTTATTCTGCTTTTCCTCTGGCTGAATTTAATGAGCCTGGGAAGAAACTTGGAGAAAAGCTCCTCTCAAAGGCCATAGTCACACAAATGAGTTTCTTCTAGCCTTTCCTCACTATTCCCCTTGTAAAATTTCACATTGAGAGGTAGCACAGGGCCAATGGGGAGAGGACTCTAGGGATCCCCTCTACCCACTGTCCTGTCCTTCTTTCTGCATCACCCCAGGCACAACTTCCCAGTACCCAGAAGCCAAGAAGGACACCAGACTCCACAGTTGCCTATTGAGGGGTACCTGCTGGTAGACACTCTGGGTAACATCCCCTGCCCCCAGCAAGAAGAAGCAGAAGAAGGAGGAGATAAGACAGAAAATAAATAAATCACCCGGACCAGGGAGGCCCATAGGAGGGGGCGGAGACAGAAGGCTGCACTGCTGTGCTGCCTGCCAGACCTCTCCAGGGAGAGTACTGGAGAAAAGGGTACCAGTTCCCTTTGCCGTGAGGTGAATTCAAGAGACCAGGGGATACATCCAGGTACGTGTGTGTAGCTAGGGGTCTCCCATTAGACCTGCTGAGAGAATGAGAAATTAGGCTATGAAGAACCAGAAAGACAGGGATGGGGCCAAGGGACATGAAGGAAGCCCCTGACTCAAAGGACAGACAGCCTTAGCAGTTTCTTCATTTGTGTGGTGAGGGAAAGTGTGGGCAGTAGTTATGGGTAGTTTCCAAGCAATTTTCCATTGATTGGTTTATGGGGGTGCCCATCTAGAGAGCCTGGTGGGAGTTAGCCTAAATAAAGGTGAGTAGGAGCAGAAAACATGTGGGGTTAGGACTGGGCTAGAGTTTGATTGGGATTCAGCATATGAACAAGGCCAGTCCCAGGCTGGTAGTGTGGTAGAAGCTTGGTTTGTGATAACGGGACAGACTATAGGTGGGATGTGAACTTTTTGATTGGGATCCGAGCTCATTTGAAATTCTGCAGGAGGAGTGAGGCTATGGCTGAGATTTGGACTTAGTAATCTTCCTGGGGTATTATCCAGACCCAGTCTGTGCCTAGGATCAAGGTTCAGTATTCAGGCCATTTATAAAGTGGATTAGTGTCTACACTGCAATTTCCCCTGCCTTGTATTTTTTACCCCAGCCATACTGAATTGCTTGCAGCTGTCCAAACAAGGTACGTTCTTTCTCTCCAGATCTTTGCATTTGTAAGAGCACACTTTAAAAATCAAACTAGGTTAGGTCTGTTGCTTCAATTTTCCTAAGTCACTCAGAATTAAAGCTCCTTGTTTTGCCCTGCAAACCACTACATCATCTGGCTCTTGTCCTCCTCTCGGCCCCTGTCTTCAAAAACTCATGCTTGCCTCAAGATTTTTTCTCTTGTCTCCTCTGCCTGGAACACTCTCTTTTTAGATCTTAGAATGGCTGATATAGTTTATCACACAGCTCTCAGCTCATATGTCAACCTCTCAGAGAGGCTTTCATTGACCCCCATATCATATGGATGCCCTGTCCTTGTCCTTTGCCTCTGTCCCTTTCCTTTGCCTCCTATCATCCTGTCTTGTCTTCAGTGCACTTAACTTTGTCTAAAATGTTATTGCTTATTTATTTGTTAATTATCCTCTTAGTGCATGAGCTCCAAGAGAACAGTGATCTTTTCTGTTTTACTCACTGTTTTATATCAAGTTCAGGGCAAATAATGTGTTTTTGTTGTCTACTGAATGCTGCTGTGCTCATGCCCCTAACACTGCCTGGTTAACTGCGACTGGCTCCAATTAACTCAGAGCCAAGTGAGAGTTGGCTCAGATGTCACCTCCTCAAGGAAGCCCTCTGAGCCTGACTACTTGGTGAGCTATTGTCTGTTTGCTCTGGAGGTCCTTGTGCTTACCCTTATCCTAAAATTTATCACAACAAGCTGTGGTGGCCACATGTTTGTCTCAATTTCTCCCCACAGCAGGAGGGCTGAACTGTGACTTGTTTACTCTGTATCTCAATATCTTAGCACAAAGTATAGTCCTCAGTAATCAGCCAAACAATACAGGAATACTTTGCTTTATTGAGCTTCACTTCATTAAACTTCACAGATGTTCCTTTATTTTTTTTATTTTTTATTTTTTTATTTTTTACACATGTTGAATCTTTACCCACCAGCCAAAGAATCATGACTGGCTTTGTGATGGTCATATGGAAACTTACTTGCAATATCTCTGAGGCATTCCTGTAGTTGTTGAAAGGATCAGTGTATCAAAGTCCCAGATCTGGCTTTTGCACTGCAGCACTACATTCTCCTTGCATGCAGACTACAGCCAGAGTAGCTTTGGTGGGCACTGACAATTAGGTCAAGATTAACAGGTCTGTGGGATGCTTATTGGCTCTGGTTCTGCTTAGGAAGTGTAGGGTTAGGGACATAAACCCATGAGGCTCTGCATAGGAGTGATTTTAGGAGCCAGGCTGACTTGAGTGAGTAGAGTGGGGCTGGGAACCTCACTTTTTATTGAGTTAGAATTGTACTATCATCTTTTCATTCTCATCTTGGCCATTAAAAAAAATGACCAAGGCCCTGCCAAGGTATATCTGCTTTATCAAATACAGCAACTTATGGGAGAGAGAGGATGTGGATAATTTTGGGAGTGGATGTGATTCTGGGACTACCACCCTCGTAGAGTATTGAGAAAAGGGCTTCTTCTCCATGAATTTAGTGATGAGCTCCTACAGTTCTTACAGGCCACAGCATTGCTCCTGAGGTTGGCCTTCCCTTTCTGGGCCTGTGAGTAGGAGCTAGAGGCCCCTAGGTATTTCTGGAATTTCCTCTAAGGCATTCTCTTCCAGACGGTTCACAGAGGCTAGTAGTGGCACCCAAGACTCCCACCCCATTCCTCTAGCCATGGAACGTTCTGTATGCTTAGCTCAGATACTGGCAGTGACCATGAGTCCCTTCCTGCATCCCCTCCTTATTTCTTTTCCCCACTGAACCTAAGTGGAGAGAGCTGGTCAGGTATTTTGCATCCTGGAGAGAACTTTTGGACTTATATATCCTCGAATTTTGGATTTCTTGGAGAATAACATTGATATAATTCTTAAATAGCACTGGTCCATTCTTAAAGAGCCTGGGAGAAGAGCAGAGTAGTAGCCTGGATTATTAGAAAGCACATGGACTTGGCATGGAGAGAGCTAACTCTCAATATCCTTATCTGTCAAATGGGATTAATAATATCTGCCTGACAGGTTGATGAGGGGCTCTAATAATATATGAAAGAAGTATTTGATAGGGGATAAATCTTTTTTAATCTCCACTGTGAGGCCTGCCCATGTCGTAGCCAGAGGAGTTGGGGCTGAAAGTTGGAAAGTGCTCCAGTCAGGAGAGTCTTCTTTACTGCCCTCTTAAGATCCCTTCCAAGGGTCTACCTGGGCCAGGTGTCTTATTTTACTGAGACTTGGGCTGATTTTATTAGCTCTCAGAGGGTATAGCACAATCAAAGGTGGTCTGGAATGGGGGGAAATACAAGCATTGGAATTAGTCTAGGTTAAATTTCTGCTTTACCAGTCAACTGTTTAACTCTGGGAACATTATTTGACTCCTTGAAACCTCTGTTTTCTCACATAATATTGAGAAGAAACATAGACTCCCTATCATGTGACATTGTTCTTGGGTTAGAGATAAGCTTTATATAGTGTCTGGAATTTTGTAGGCATTCAACAATTTCTGCTATTATCATAAAAACAATAAAATCAGTGTTGGGCATGACCTCATTGTTCTGGGTCAGAAGAGATAGGGCTCATAGCACTATCCTACCTTCTTGACTTCTTTTCATGGGTCTCTGAGAAGAAAAGAGTTTAGAGAGTTGTGGGGAAGAATATGAGGAAGGGCTGGTTCTGGGCGCTGAGCTGGTGCTGGGGGACAGAGTTATGAAGGCCAGGGAGAATGAGAAGGACTGAAGATCTCAAAGTGGGTTTCCACTCTGTGTAGTTGGGAGTTCCTGCCCCCTCATCCTCATGAAAGGGCCAAGATACTCTTCACAGTTTTCCAAGAAACATATCTGGGACTTACTAAGATGGTGTGACTTTTCAGAGAAAATCTCATGCACATGGTTATTCTCTGGAGGTGAGAACAGTATAAACTTTCTAAAAAAAAAAGAAAAAAGAAAAAAATATTTATTTTTTCTTGATTATACTTTATTTTAAAACTAGAGGGATTTAGTTCCAATTTCCTCTAGAACTCTGAATATTCTGACTCTGAGTGCATGCCAGTGGTTCTAATTACCAGCCACTGCTCAGGCTAGAAGTCATTGGTCCCTCTGCCTGCCTCTTGGTGGGCTTGTGAAAAACTGGGATGCTTCAGGGCTGAACAATCTGAAGGGTGAGAAACTTGAGCCCTCTGTCTGGCTCTTTTCCCTATTCCTTCATTTCTCTTCTGCTGCAGTCTTCTGAGGTCCAGCCTGATATTTTACCTCCAGCAATAATTGCCTACTTCATGCCGTTGAGGCACCTCCCTTTCCAGGTTGGCTGAATTGTTCTTTGATTTCTGGAATCTTTATATCAGTGCTTAGTCATTGCCATTGTGATAGACTGATTTCTAGTCAGTATGTGTATGTGTACCAGTATGCGTTGGAGGTGGAGTGGCAATTAAGGTGACAAATAGGAGGGACATAAAAAATTTTTAGAAACTTTATTTCTTTTCAGAGATTTTGTTTCCCATGTTTATAAAAATGTGGGAAAAAAGTGCTTTGCACATTGTGAAGCAATTTTTACAATGCTGTCTGACATGCCTTATCTCACATAATTTTACAGCAGCACTATGAGTTATTATTGCCCTCTGCATTTATTTTGAGCTGAGACTTGCATTCCTAGCCCCAGAACTCTGCTCGCCACATCATTTTACCATTAGAGGTAA
The DNA here is from genome assembly GCA_004027375.1 of Macroglossus sobrinus. Classification (NCBI taxonomy): domain Eukaryota; kingdom Metazoa; phylum Chordata; class Mammalia; order Chiroptera; family Pteropodidae; genus Macroglossus; species Macroglossus sobrinus. The sequence goes on from PVKZ01002398.1 coordinate 209,246, forward strand.
TAGGGTTGAATATGGCAATCCATGATTCCTAAGGCAGCACACTTTTATCCTGGGAATTGCCCTACTCTACTATATCTGTTCATGTGAAATTTCTGGATGGGGTGGTTATCTGGTCCTCTGGAGTACCAGTGCCTTCTTGCTGATATCTCCAGGTGAGGGATCCTAGGTCACCTTCTCCCTCGGGCACAAACTGTGCTGCATGTCTTTTTTTGCATTTATTTAGAACCAAACTTTTGTATCTGCTCTGTTCTCCAATATCTGCTCATGCCCTCTGGCTCCCTGCATTAAGAAAGACCTTTCTGTCTGACCCTAAAGATTCTTGTTCTGAACTTAAGACCACCCTGCACTGACCTTCTAACAATCTTTTATTCTCAAAGGTCTCTAAGATTCAGACAACTGGCAGTCCTTCCTACCGCTGTGATGGTGCTATCCTCATTAGATGTCTATTGAGGAATTCTCCTTTTGATAAAACTCATTTTCACTTTCAAGAAATATTAACTAAATATTAATAAATATGGTAGAGTTCCTACCATTAAGGAATTTATAATTGAGGGGAAAACAAATATGTAATAATTATAGTTCAAGAGGGTAAATGCATAAAAAAAGACATAAACAAAGATTTTTGGGAGCACAGAGTAGGTAGTATTTGATTATACCAAGAGGAAAGAGGTGTAGGAAGATGGCATAAGAAAGAGACAGTAAACCAGGATGTGAAAAATGAATAATATTTTGCTCAGTGGAAAGTTAAGGAGGGAGGTCTGGGAGGATCTTGACAAAGAGACAAGAGGTAAAAAAGAGAAAAAGACACAAAGACATAGGGATCAATGCTACTTCATGAAAATAGTATGTATTCTAATGTGGCTCCTGTAGAGCAAAGGAGCCATGGTGAGGAGTGATAGAGAAACCTAGGGCCAGACGTTGAAAGGCAGACTTTTTGCCACACTCTTGTAGTTTAGTCTTTATTCTAGAATTAATTTAGAGCTTGCAAAGATATCTTTTAAAATAATAGACAGTGACCTCATTTTTAAAATTTGGTTAGAAGATTATTGAGATTGTACAGATAAAGAAGTTCACATGAGGGGCAGTCAGAATCAGAGTACCTAGCTTGTGTGACTCTGTAGGCCACCATAACAGAGAAAAAGAAACACTAGAGGAAAACAGTTAACAACAATTGATATAATTTTTTGCACATTTACTATGCGCTCATCATTGTGTTAAATGCTTTACATTCATCATCTTATTTGAGCCTTACACTGACCTTCATTAGGTCATGGCTATTATCTTAATTTTAAAGATGAGGAAACTGAGGCTTAGGAAGGTTCGCCCCAGATTGCACAGCTAGCAAAGTTCTCAACTGGAATTTCAATCCAGGATTGATTTAATAGTTCATACTCTTAACAGCTATACAATATTGCTTCTGGAAGAGTTTGCTTTTTGGGCAAGGGGAGGTTGATGTGCTTGAGAGAAAGCCTGGTGGACCCTTTTAATAAAATGCTAGAATTATGAATCTGGATGATGTAAAATAATCTATGACTTGCTAAATAGATTTTAGAATAAACAGTTTGTTTATACATAACAAATGAATTTACTGAAGGGGATGAGATGCCCTGAGAGAGGGTATAGAACAAGAAAAACACTGAGAGCATTACATTTAAGAGTATACTAAGTGGTCAAGCAGAGGAGGTGAAAGATCCAGAAAGGAGACCAAGAACTAGTGATCAGAGAGAGATGAGGAGCAGCAGAAGGAAGATGGAGATGTTTAACTAGGAGGGAACTGCTCACAGTATCACATGCGACAGAGAGGTCAGTACTGAAGACTTAAGTGACATTGATGACTTTGGCTGAAGTTCTAGGTTAAATATAATATCTTATACCTTCTTCCTTCAACAGTTTGAAGTAAACTCTTTCACTCCCTGTTTTAAAACTCATGCACCTGGTGTTTTCCCCTCTGGTCTGAGGGAACCTCTGGGTGACAGCTTGGAACAAAGATTATTGACAAATCCTGAACCCAGTGAATAGTGCAAGCCCACTCCTGTTGCTAACCATGAACTCTTCATCATATTCAACTGCTCTCTGGTTACCCAAGCAGAAAGGCCTTATTTGGACCTTACTGCCAAGGTCCAAATCTTAAAAATCTAACCTTTTTTTCTTCCCAGGATAAAATTATCTTCAATATAGCCACTATATAACCAAATAGAAAGAGCCACTATTTCCATAATGGAGATAGCTAGCTACCAAATTATAGCTGAATATATATATAAATCTATACAATTTAGTTATCCAATAATAGTAAAAAAAATGTAAATATTTGTGGATGACAGGAAAGGAAGAAGGACAATAGTTAATTCTAAATCATTTCAACAGAGGTATGATCTGAGAAAACTCGTCTAGTTTTTCACCTTAGCAATTTCCACTTATATCTACCAATTTTGTAGTCAGATTCAGGGATACTGGAACCTTACTCTAGGATTGATCATTACTCTGGTGCTTCTAATGCCATTATGTCTCAGGCTTAGTTTTCTGTGTCAGTCCTACTCCCTTAAGCCTGGTGGGTCCCCTAGAAACAGAGCTTGAGCTGGAAATGCTTATTTAAGTGACATATTAAGGGACAACTGTCATGAGAATAGATGTGAAAGAAGCAGCACAGTGCAGGGAAATGAAGCTAAGTAAAGTTGTGGTCTCAGCTAGAAGCCAGCTTCAGCCTAGTTCCCCAGCTCCTCATCTTGAGGCAAAGAGGCTAGCCTTTTGTACCTTTATGTCTGGTAGTCATTGAACTCTAATATGCCCTAGTGGGAAATAGTACAACTACCTGGGTAAGGTGCCTCTCATTTGATCATGGTGATTTTTTGGAGAAAGGGAGAACTGTGAGCTTTTGGCACTAAACACTCACTTTAGGTGAGATATAAGTGCATTGGCTTGGTGAAGGGGACCTATTTGGGGCACCAATAGCATCTATTGTAGCCATTGCTCCTTCTATAATATAAACTGGGTATTTTAGACAAATGTAAGATTTTTGATGGACATTTGGGCGAAATGAAATTTAGAGTTAGAGTTCAAGGTCAAGTTAGCATGTTAGAATTTTTAAAAAATTAGATTAGAGTTTATAATGAAATAGGTGTACTAGAATTAAGTTTTAGGTTAATTTTAAAGTTAGGGTTAAGGCTAGGATTAGAGAGATCATTAGGATTAGTGATAAGGTTAGGTATCAGTGTTAAGCTATGGTGCTATTAATATCACTATATTTGGACCTGGAATTAGTCTTAAAGATAGTCTAATGATATAGTTAAAATTATAGTTGGTATTAAGCATAGGGGAGCATAATGGTAGGACAGGATAGAAGTGATGAGATTTTTTTTTTATCATCTAAATCTGATGTGTACTTATTCAATAGTTTATCTTTGGTGAACTAAATGATTTAAAGTATGCTTGGATTTTTTTGCCTTAATATTTCACTTGTTTTCAGGATTGATTTTAAAGGTGGGGTTATTAAGTAGGGCTGGGTGAATTTTTATCTGGGCCTTGAGTTTTGAAGGATGGTTAGGTTGAGTTTAGAATAGAATCAGAGTTTGGATAGGCAACAAATTAGAGTTTGGGTCAGAGAATAAGAGGGAAAGAAGTGTGGTATTGTGATTCTAAAGGATCTGACGATGGCTTATCTTTGCATTCCAGCCTCTCCCAGCCTGGCATTGGTCGCAGCTCAGCTTCTTCACTAAGATGGGACCTAATGGCAATGAATCTAGTGCCACATATTTTATTCTAATAGGCCTCCCAGGTTTAGAAGAAGCTCAGTTCTGGTTGGCTTTCCCACTGTGTTCTCTTTACCTCATTGCTGTAGTAGGTAACTTGACAATCATCTACATCGTGCGGACTGAGCACAGCCTGCATGAACCCATGTATATATTTCTTTGCATGCTTTCTGGCCTTGACATCCTAATCTCCACTTCATCCATGCCCAAAATGATGGCCATCTTCTGGTTCAATTCTACTACCATCCAGTTTGATGCTTGTCTGCTACAGATGTTTGCCATCCACTCCTTATCTGGCATGGAGTCCACAGTACTGCTGGCCATGGCATTTGACCGCTATGTGGCCATCTGCCACCCTCTACGCCATGCCACTGTGTTAACATTGCCTCGTGTTACCAAGATTGGCTTGGCTGCTGTGGTACGGGGTGCTGCACTTATGGCACCCCTCCCTGTCTTCATCAAACATCTGCCTTTCTGCCGCTCCAATATCCTTTCCCATTCCTACTGCCTACACCAAGATGTCATGAAACTGGCCTGTGCTGACATCCGTGTCAATATTATCTATGGTCTCATCGTTATCATCTCTGCCATTGGCCTGGACTCACTTCTTATCTCCTTGTCATATCTGCTTATTCTCAAGACTGTGTTGGGCTTGACACGTGAAGCCCAAACAAAGGCATTTAGCACTTGTGTCTCCCACGTGTGTGCTGTTTTCATATTTTATGTCCCGTTCATTGGATTGTCTATGGTGCATCGCTTTGGCAAGCGGCATGACTCCCTCCTGCCCATCGTCATGGCCAACATCTACCTGCTTGTTCCTCCTGTGCTCAACCCTATTGTCTATGGAGTGAAAACAAAGGAGATCCGGCAGCGCATCCTTCGTCTTTTTCATGTGACCACCCACGCTTCAGATCCCTAGGTGTCAGTGATCAGACTTCCTTTTCATTCAAAGTCCTTCAACTGAGATTTTAATATCAACATTTCAAAAGATAGTATTAGGGGGAAAATTTTTTCTTAATAAAAAAGCACAACTGATCCTTCAAAGACAAAACTGTTTGGAGAATCTCCATGTGGATAAGAGCAGCAGAACTATATACTCCCAATCTTCATTTTTGAATATTATTTTTCCTTTCATTTTTCTCTCTTTCTGATTATTAAAGCCTAGAGGTGGTTGTGGTTGGAGGGTTATTACTTCTCATTTAACCATTCAGCCCAAATCTCTAAATTGCTTGCACTGATAGTCTATAGCATTCTAAGATAAAGGTGGTGAATTTAAAGAACATTTATCAAAGGCTTAAACTTGGAAAAAGTAAATCAAATAATTTTGCTTAAAATTATGATTTTCTCCTCAGAATTCTCAACTGCATTGGATCTCAGGAAAAGAGATATACCTGAATTTCCTTCCTCAGAATGATATCTGCAGAGAAAAAATAATTTTTCTTCTGGTTACCAGCCCTTAAGAGGAATATTGGAAGTAAAACCATGAAAAGATTATTGTTACCATCATTAATGAACAATGACACACACTGTTCTGAAAATTTTTATAACCCATGGACATTTTTCCTTATTTAATAATTTTCTTATCAACCTTTTGATTTAGGCAGGAATATGATTAGTACCCCATTGTATTCATGGAGAAGTTGATGTTCAGTGGGGACCAGTAAACTACATGAGATCACACACACAAAATTACATCTTTTGATGCCCAATTCCATATTGTGTGGAGGAATGTTAGAGACCAATAGTGTAGTGAGTTAGACATATCCAGAGTCTTGCATTTTCTAGGGATGGTATTTAATTTCTTTTTTCACTCATCCAATATTGTATTTAGAAATGTACTGTTAACGTCGATGATGGCTTTAATCCCAATAGTTCCTGAAGCATTTGCCACTGTACTTGTGCAGTAGCAGCTAGAATATGTTTGGGTAATTCCCAAATAGTGGTTAGTTTGGAAAATAGTATGATTAGCAGTGGGGACATTCACTGAATATCTGGAGAGACACTTTATGGAGATGCAGTTGAGAATGTCATGAAAGAATTGGCAGATCTACTATAGACCAAGGAGTTGAGAGCAAGAAGTATCATGAGATTGGACAAGGCCAGTGGCCCATGGGGGCTATTCATAAAACAAGGCTAAAGGAAACATGAGTAGAGCATATATGTGGACATCAGGTACCCCCAGGATTCTGAGTAGCCCTGCAAAGAAAGCCCACAGAATCAATGCTTGGAGAATAAGACCATAACAGAGACCAACAAACCTTGTATTCCTGCCAGCTGTACTTAACATAAATACAGTGGCAGAGGTCCACCCAGGAGTTGTACAAACCAGACACAGTACTCCCAGAAGAAAGAAGAATGGGAAAAAGGAAGCATGGACATGACAGGAGGGCAGTAGGAATGTATGAGGCAGAAATGAGACCATGGCCAACAGGAGGCATGCCAGTACACTCAAAGAGAAGTAGGTGAATATGAGAAGCAGATAGTATTGTGGAGAACATGGCATAGAGCCAGCTAGAATTTTCTGGCAATAGCTAGCTAGTAGCATAGGATTACTTGGTAGAGAGGGCATGTAGAGAGCATATCTGATTTCTTGGACTGGAATCCAAAAGATGAAAGTTGTGAGCATTATGGAATCTGATATACCCAGGTGAGTGTTGGCCAGCAGAATTAGGAACATAAATTAGAGTCGATGCAGGCTTTGGTCATTTTCGACTGAACAGAGAGGATCAGCCAATTGCTCATTAGTGCCCTGACATTGGGATTGAGAGATACAGATCTTTTTTTTTTTTTTATTAAGAAAACAATATATGATCACTGGAAACAAAAATTTTAAAAACACTTTGAAAATATAGAAGAAATAAAAATATAATAAAATCTCCAATAAACTTGTCACCTTAAAAGAAAAACTTTATTAGCATTTTGGTACTTATTTTTTCAGATTTTTAATAAGTGTGTGCATGATTCTGTATGGGCACATGATGAATGTGTATTTTATATTTGAAATCCTATTGGAGACACAGATAGGTGAATAATACACAGATAAATCAAACGGACACATTTTACTTTTTTTTCTAGAGATCTAGCTATTATTCTAAATTTTAAAAGTAATTTCATGTCTATGATCATTAATGTGCTTAGGATAAAGTTTCATTGCTTTGATCCTAAATTACTTAAATATTTTATAAGTGTGCGCGCACGTGCACACACACACACACACACACACACACACACACACACACACTGGGACACATGGGAGTGCTTGATGTTAAGGACTAGTATGAGAGGAAGAAGCTGCCTCTTTTAGATTTGTCTGGAAGTTAGGATAGGTTCTGGACAAAGACTTACATCATATGCCTTTTACTTGGGCATCCTTTTACCTTCTTCATTTCCTTTGTTTGACTATTCCTGTTTCTGGCCCTATTATCTCAGCTACTTGGATATTTTTTGAGTCCTTAAGAAGTCTGAATAATATTAAATCTCAATGTGTATGTCACTTGCTCACTTTTTTAGGTGTTATCTAGAAATGTTTCATAAACACATCTTGTGTTCTTCATTCTGACTACCAGCACTGTAGTCCAGATAGTCACTTATTTCTTGGTCATCACCTCCACATGGATCTCCTTGTCTTGGAACATTCTTTGCACCAGTCCAAAATTCCACATAGCTTGTAGGAGTTTTTTCAAATACAACTCCGATTATCTAGCATCCATGCTTAAAATCCATCAAAGGTCTTTTATTGCCTCCTATATAAAGTCCATACTCCTTAGACTATCAGTAGTCATCTCCTTCTTCCTTTTATACCTATTCCCTTTATATTTTCTAGTATAATATCTTTAATTTTTGTACATACCTTGTTATTTGGCTACTTTATAATGCTTGCTGTTTTTAAAAATTATTTTGTGTACTTTTAAAGCCTGTATTTTCTTTGTCTGAACTGCATTTTGCCATTTTTCTTTTTAATAATGTCTCCTAAAATGAAGCTCTTTATGATTCATTAAGTAAAAAGAAGCATTCGCTATTCAATGTTCCTAGACCTCTTGGCATATTTTTTTTAGAACTGGCTCATTTTCAGTTCAGAAAAGTTTGAGGCTTTTGAGTCATATATACTGAAGTTAATAAGCTATCTTATATTGTTCCTTTAAGTAAGTTGAGACTAGAGTTCCTTGGATGCAATGAACATACATGTAGAGGGTCATCCCCTTCCACTATGTCTGGCATTCTTGAGATAGGCAGACTTGAACTTGGGAAAGGACTATATTATGCCACTGGCTTAGGATTTTAGAGTTGTCATTCACTGTTTATCTCTTCAGAAAGGTACTCTCAAACTTCTTGTCTATTACCCTGGCATCTCATAGCTTTTTGTTAGACTTGATCCAAAGGGGATGAAGCTGATGCAGAATTGGATTGCAGTCTGCCTCTTCCACGCTTAAGGAATTCAACAGAGATGCAGGGCTTTTAACTCTAAAAATGTGGAAGGATGAGAGTATGGAGAATCTAGAGAAGATCTGAAATGGGAACATTAAAGAGGATGCAACTGTATGTATTAGACTTCACCATGGGAACTAACAAGTAAGGAAATCCCTTGGAGAAATGGACATTCCTGAGTAAAATTACAAGAAGGATTAATGCGAAGACAGGTGGCACCATATCACTGTGTAACCAGCCAGCATCACCTAATTATTCATTCACTTATTTAACAGATATTTATGGATAAATATAATAAGATAAGACACTATGTTAGGGACTAGGGCTACAGAGAAGAATTAGACAGAATAAGACAGAAAGCTTAGGAGGCTTTCAGCCACTACATATTCTCTAGCAATAACCACATAAGCTTGATTCCTGACCCTAAAGCATCCTTTATTTTTATCATTGAAGCTGTAGAGCAGAGTTGGGGTGGATGGGAGAAAGTCCACTTTAGACCATGGGTTCTAGGATAGCTTCTATAAAAGGTAGAGCTGTTTTTCTTTCAGGGTCTTCTTTCCAGAAGTTTCTGGAGCCCTGACTTCCTCCATTACTGATTTCTTCCTTCTCCTCCTTTATTTTTTTCCTTTCCTTCTTTGTCACCAACATAATTCATAGGAAATCTATTTCCTACCTTTGTTTTTAAGCTATTCTCAAGGATCACTATTCTTTATTAATATATAGGCATATAACTGGAAGGAAGCTACACCAAAAGCAGGGAGTGAGGAATTTAAAGATAGGAATTGCTTCTGGTAAAAATTATCCAGAGAAAGTGTTTTTAGAAAAGGTAGGCGATAAGAAAGACCCTAAGAAGCAGTAAAAGAGGTATCTCACCCTTTCTTGATCCAGACTTAGAAGGTTTTATTTCTTTAAAGACATTTTCTATCCCATCTAAATTGTCAGATTTACTGGCATAAAAGTGTTCATAATATTTTCTTTTAATCCTTTTAATATCTATAACATCTGTAGTGAGGTCATCTTCTTATTCTTGGTTTTGATAATTTGTATTCTTTCTCTCTCTCCCTCTCTCTCTCTCTGTGTTCAGTCTAGCTAGAAGCTTATCAATCTTATTGCTTTTCTCAGTGAAAAAGGTTTTGGTTTCATTGATTTTCTCTGTTGTTTCTTTTTTTTCTGTTTTGTTGATTTCCTCTATTTATTTTCTTTCTTCTGCTTAAATTGAATTTAATTTCCTCTTCCTTTTCTAGGTTTTTAAGGTGGAAACTGAGGTTCTTGGGATTTTTTTCTTATATAGGTGCTGTAATGCTATACATTTCTGTTTAAATCTTGCTTGACCTGCATCACACAAACCTGATGATTTTTTCATTTGATTCAAAGTAATTAATAATTTTCCTTTTCATGTCTTCTTTGACTTACAGTTTATTTAGAAATGCATTATTTAGTTTCCAAAGATTGGAGGAGTTTTCCAGAGATTTTCATACTATTCCTTTCTAATTTGATTTTCTTGTGATCAGAGAACTTACTTCACATGATCTGAATCTTTTAAAATTTATTGAGAATTTTTTATGACACAAAAGATGTTTGGATTAATACATAATACATAAGTAGAGGGGGTCAAATATATGATGACAAAAGGAAAGCTGATTTTGAGTGTTTTACACACAATGCAATATATGTATGATATATTGATAAATTGTACACTTAAAACCTATATAATTTTATTAATCAATGTCAACCCAATAAATTTAATTAAAAATGCTTCTTTAATGCTGCTGATTCATGAACAAATGCTCTCTGACTGCACGTGAAAACCACCTGGAAAACTTTTTGTGCAGATTTTCAGGTCCACTGTTATTGGTGAATCTTATTTAGGAAGTCTGGCATAGGTTTCAGCAAGCCATAAATCTAAAAAGTTTTCACAGGTGATTCTGAAAAATAGCAAGGTTTGGGAGCTACTAGCTAAGATGGGAAAATTGGGATGGCAGATATAGATAACATTGGCAATTTGAGGATAACTGATAGCTGGAAGTGAGGGACTCATTCAGAACAGCACTTTATTTGGGGTTTTGTGCAATATGAAACAAGAGGACAAATTGGCTTTAGAAGCATAGGAATCAGGCAGCTCTGCTTCTCTAGGGACTAGTTCCAAAGGCTGACGGGTTTTGTCTACAGTTTGATATGAAAACAGTCTTAACCGAGAAACTCAACAAAAAACTCTGAAATATGTGATCTTATATGTGATATAGATTCATTTCCTTTTTCAATCCTTACGTTTCCTGATATCTATTTCTACAACATACTTCCCCTTTTGTAATGCTCATTATGTTTGGAAATGCTTTTTAATATCTCTATTTGCTGCAGGGCTCTATATAAGCACACGAGGGCACTATTTCATTAAATCTGTTCATTGAATCCTCAGCATTTAGCAATGTGCCTGGGGCATAGTAGGTGCTATGGCAACCATTGACTACTGTTAACCAAACCTAACTCCTCCCCATTCTGGACACACAGCTAGGCATTTGCCAGCCTCCTTTGAATTGGGTATACTTAAATTCTAGCCATTACTTTCAATGTGAGTGGCGACATATGTCATTTCTATGCTTGGCTCAAAAACCCTCCTATGTGCAATCTTCCATGTTGATATCAAACATGACTTGGAAAGCCATGTGTTACATATGGTAAAGGACCAGTAGCCTGCATTCCTAAAAAGTATGTAGAGCCAAACCCCTTCCATCTGCAACCTTCTGCCTCAGTGACCCATCTGTGGAATCTGTGCTAAGTGTTCTCTAAACTTCAGATTGTGTGTCTAGTTATCTTCCTTTTCCCAGGAGAATTCTTATTCAGAGCATGGTAAAGACTCCATGAATTCTAAAGGTCTGGCTGCTCCCTGGTCATTTCGGGAGTACTCATGCTAGTCATCTTGCAGAAAAAGATTGAAATTTATCATGAGAAATTCAAGGTTGCTGCTAGATAATGGAAGCAGGAAAGAGTATATTTATAGAACTCAGGAGGCTCACTGGGCACTTTGCAGTGTTTCTATGAGTAGCGATAAGATCAAAAGGGCAAACGCACACATGGCAAGGCATAAAAAGTATAATCAGAGGCTCAGACGTCTCAGGAAAGAAGGTTTGGATTGCTTGCTATTGGACAAGCATCCTGAACCAGCAGAAAGAAGTCTGACTATGAGTGAGGGGGATCTAGACTGGGTGATACAAGAGGAAAATTATGAATACTGATTATATTTTGAGATCAATCACAGTATTGAGCACTCTAGCTTGTTCCTTTACTCTTAATTGTAAATATTTTTCCTTTTCTTTTTCCTTTACTGAATTTGCCACCAGCGTGAAGGATCAGTGATGGATGCAGTTACCTTAAAGTAAACTTAGTATCAGAGTCATGCAAGGTGAAAAGGGTGGCATACACCATGTGTACCCTTCCATAACCCTTTAGCACTTTGTGTTCTATCCTGACAGCATCTCACTGCAATACCCATGTGACTCTCCACTTAGAGGCTTTCTTTCAGTCACACAGGGGCAGACATGAAGTGCAACTTCCAGCCAATGACAAATGGGAAGATAAATATCTCACCTTCCTGATGACTCAGGTGGGACTCAGAGTTCTGAGGCATACTCTACAACATGTTCCAAAGCATTCCATTGAGTTTTAACCCCAATTACACACAATAGTAACACTCTCAATTGCTCACACTTATTGTGTTTTTTGTTTGTTTTTCACTTCACTGACTTATTTTTCTATCTTACCAGTATTTCCTGGGAAAACTTCTGAAGTAAATGGCTTATAATTAAATCTTGTCTCAAGATTTACTTCTTGGGGAATTGAACTTGAGTCTTGTATACAGTTCTATTAGTTTTAGAATTTAGGAAGAAGATATTTTCCATACTGTCATTTAACTTTTCAGTTCCTCTCTCCTACATCCACTGTGATTTCCTCTGTTCAACAGTACCCCCCAAAACTTTGACCAGTGGTCATGGTATCATTTTCTTTAAATTCATCACAAAATATAAAAATAGGGGAGGAAATGAATCTTTAAGAACATATATTTGTTTAAATAAATGTGTTTTATTTATTTTGAATTTCAAAAACCTTATCATTTCTTTTCTTCATTTATAATCTTATCTCTCTTATGGCAGAATGGATAAAGTAATATTATTCTTATATTTCAAATGCAGAAACCAATACTCAGGCTTGAGAAAGTGGTTTTCAAAAGAATACAGGGAAAATAATATCAAAATAAGTTCTAGAATCTAAGTCTTTTGATGTCCATTTCAATATTCTTTTCATCTATCTGCAGCCCATTTTCAACTTAACAAAAAGCTCTAGGTAAAGTGTCAGCAGACTGGAATATTATATTTTCTTCTGGGTGTGGTTATGCCATTTTATTTAATCTTGGAAAATTTACTTTGGCAAATCTTCACCAAGCACAATTTTCTCTTCATGGTCATGTGCTACTAGGAGACAAATAAGAAAAACATCTTTGATATGAGAGTGGTTGTAAATTCACTATTAGTAGAACAAAAAGTAGATGATAGTAAGTGCTGTATAAATGTACAAAAACTCTTTTAGGATCTTACTTTCAGATCCTAGTTACCCTTCAGAGTAAAGAATAGCCCATGGAAGAAGCACCATAATCATTCATGCCCACAATTAGATCCAACTGCCTAGGTGTAGATTTAAAAGAGTTCTACTTGCATGAGACCTGCTTTCCAATCCATTCTCATCCTTTGCTATTTCAGTTTCTTCTTTAGTCATACTTAACCAATTGTTTTTTCATGAAAGCAAACCTCCTGTTTCCTCCATTTGCAATGTCTTCCTACACTCTTTTTTCCACTTTCCCCACATTACTTCACATTCTCTAATCTGCATAATATGTCTCTATTTTTTAAAAGACTCTAGCTCACAGAGAACTTCCAGAAAACTTCTGAATTCCATATTTCTAGTTTTTTTTTCTTGCACATCTTCATATTTACTCTGTATCAGTAACTCATTACTTGTTATTGTACTTGCCTACTTACTTTTTCCTCTACTCCAATAGACTATGAGATTCTCAAAAGCAAAAAGTAGATCTTACTCATTTCTGAGTCTCAGAGCCTTAAATAGGCACATATCAAATATTTGCTCTGATGGATAAATGAGTAATTAATGCAATAACAAGTATAGAAAACTTTTATTGGTACTTACTATATATTATGTATCACTTTATATATATTGATCCTCGTAACAGTATAAGCTAGACATCATAATATTTCCATTTCATTATAGAGGAAACCAAAGAATTATTTGGCAAACAACTCTGCTTATCCAGAACTCTGGACAAATCTTTAACAATGCACTTATTTCACTGTATTAAACATTTTTCTAATTATATATTTTCTCTGTATACTCAAATATAAACTTTTGAAAGACAAAGCCATGCGAAAATAATTTCTATGTTTGTGGTACCTAGCAAAAGGCTTGAAATAAGTTAACATTGATAAAATGCATGTGAACTAATGAGAATAAATCAATGAAAACATTTCTTACCATTTCACATCACCTCTCTACCCAGATACTCATAATAGAAATATGAGTGGAAATTCATCTATCAAAAATTTGTATTTTTGGTTTACCAACCTCTTTTCAGGGCCTCCAGTCCTGCAAGTATCTGCATCATCAGATCTGGCCCTTCCCCCTCAGCACCCTAAGCAAGGCCTCCCTGATAGGCTTGCATTTGACACTGTAGATGATGGGGTTGAGCACAGGGGGCACCACCAGGTACACATAGGCAACCAGAGCATGCACAGTGTGGGGCAGGTGCCTTCCAAAACGGTGGATCATGGACATGGTAATGACTGGGATGTAGAAGACCAAGACAGCCAGAATGTGGGAGATACAGGTGTTGAGGGCCCAGATGCGCTCCCGGGGAGAGGCCAGCCCCAAGACAGTGCGCAGAATGAGAGTATAGGACAGGATGATGAGCAGAGAATCTATTCCCCCAGTGGAAACAACCACATAGAGTCCATAGAGAATGTTTATGGAGATGTCAGCACAGGCTCTTCTCATCACATCAGGGTGGAAACAGAAAGAGTGGGATAGGAAATTATTTTCAGGGCAGAAGTTTAGACGCTTAACCAAAAATGGCACAGGGAAGAGGCACAAGGTAGCACGGGCCACAATGGCCACTCCAATTCTGATGATGACACTGTTTGTAAGGATAGCTGCATAGCGCAGGGGTTTGGAGATGGCCACAAAGCGGTCAAATGACATGGCTAGGAGCACTGAGGACTCCACTACAGAGAAGGAGTGGAGGAAGAACATCTGGACCAGGCAGGCATTGAAGCCAATGAGACGACGGTCAAACCAGAGCACAGCCAGGGTGGTGGGCAGTGTGGACAAGGTGAGACCCACATCGGTGAGGGCCAACATGGACAGGAAGTAGTACATGGGCTGGTGCAAGCTGGGAGTCCTCCTCACAGCCAGGAGGATCAGGCAGTTCCCAGTGAGGGCCACAGTGTACATACAGGAGAAGGGGATGGAGATCCAGCCATGAACAGCCTCTAGCCCTGGGATGCCAATCATCAGGAAAGCATTTGGCTGGAAGAAGGAGATGTTGACATAGGACTGGGAAGGGAGCATCGTTGGAAGGCAGATGAGGTCTCCAGAAAGATGTGACCTTAATCTGGAGAGAAAAAGAAGAAAGCAAGACAAAATTATTGGGAAAACACCAGTTTTGATATTAGGTGACATGGCTTCACACACAATATCAAATATAAAATGTAAATTTAAAAGTATACTCTGTCTGAAAGCAAACTAGATAGTAACTATATTTTAAATCTATTGGCTACAAAAGTATCATGCTATAGTGTGAAACACTGATCTCTTCACACATTGAAGAAAACAATGATTTTGAAAATATGTGAGATGATTCTAAAGAGCTTAATCAAAATCACCTTATTTTAAACAAGAAACAGTGGCCTCCTGGAAATAAATTGCAAACATAGTGTAGAAATCTGAAGGGTTGATAGCATGGGTTTGTTATTGTTGTTTTTCTAGGACTTGCCCTTAAATCTCAATACAAAATAAATAAGTTAGTAAGCAAAAAAAAAAAAAAAAAAAAGCCCTTTAAAGGTAGATTAATAAAAGAACATAAGAGAAATAACCACCCAAATATCTTTTAGCAGAGATTTTAAAACCTACCAAAAATAGGTCTGTGAGCTAAAAGAGGTTTTACTCTGAACATTTGGGTCTACAGTTATGCCATATTTAGCCAATGTAATGGGCTTGCTCTGAAGGTAAGAATGACCTTTTTTTTTTGTCTTTTGGGAGAGGGGTGCCTCTAGAGCAGAAGATTCTCAATTCTGTCATCCTCCATTTCCTCTATCTCAAGATTTGGTGAAACTCACACCATTCAAAGATGAATAACAAATTTCCAACACAAAATTTGTACAAATTTTGTCTTTTGTAAAAATTACAAGGGACAAAACAAGTTACAGTTATATAAAAATACTCTTGGAGATCAGGAATTATTTAAGAAAGAAAAAATTCTGTACAATACTTTTCTAAATAAAGAATTTAAAGAAATTATGAACCAAATTAATTTTTTTTATATTAGAGCATAAAAATTAGTTGATAATAAAAAAAAAGAAACTCAACATGAGATTGGAATGCCAGGTGGGAAGAGAACTTGACACATCTTCTCACCCACTCTCTCTCTTGAGAGCTATGCAGGACATCTCTCTTCAGAAGTGTTAACTGGGTTTCCAGTTTATTTCTGAGCTGTAAACTCTCTGAATCTCAGAAAGGCAGCCTACTTTAGGCCCTCTTCTTCAAGCAGGAGATGAGACTTGTATCTCTTTCATTGTCCAAGAGTGATTCTCCTTCTTCTGCATTATTTCCAGACCCTTCCTACTGATATCTCCATCTGAGGCTAATGTGCTGGCAATCACCCATCTGGGAAGTGAATAAGGAGGATGTGTTAGGACCCCAGGTTACTGACTCTGGCTGTTGTCCCAGGCTGCTCTGCTGCTCCACATCTTGCAGGAACTCAGATGTCTCATGGCAGCCTTTTATCCTGCTGCATGGACATGTTTTGGCAGCAGTGCTTATCTCTAGGGAGGGCCAGGTTTGGGCCACAGAAGAATTACTTTACTCAGGTCCCTGAGGAGTGGAAAATTTGGGGCTGCTTTGGAATCGGGAGTTTTTGAAGGGACTAAACAAGGGGGAAGGAAAAGAGAATCATAGATTCTGTAATATTCCACCAAGTTGAAATCATTGTAGTCTGAGACTGTCAATTTCAACAACCCAGCTGCATTTAAAATCAGCTAGGACAACATTTCTAGTGTGGCTCCAGGATTCCTACAGGAGCTCCCAGTCTTCACAGGTGGTAGGGATATGAAGTGCTGTGTGGGGAGATTCCCAGCCTGTGGAAGTCGGGGAAGTCCTCTTAGAGGAAGGAGGTGGAGAAGGAGCAGACTTCTGAGAAGTCCACAGACCCTGTTCTAAACTCTCGGCTCTCATTCTGGGACAGACACCAGGACTCTGGCCTTGTAGCTCCAGGCTGGGGCTGGCACAGATTCTGTCCACACTCCTTAGGATGGACCTACTAAGTCAAACAGGTTCAAAAGGAGGGAACTTGGATAATGGAGAGAACATGAACTATAGAGCTTGTTGGACCTGGGTTCAAATTCTTGCTCGGTTTCTCATCATATACAAAATCCGTCTCTGTTCTTTCTCACTTTCTGGGGAGCTTCACTCCAAAACAGCTCTGACCTGAGGTCTTTCTTAAGTCAATTTGGACCATGGTCATTGACCTGAAGCTGCTTTCTAGGGACACATTTGGCTTTTTCCTCTTTCATTCTCACAGCCTGAACTGATTCTAACCTGTTTACCTTTCTCCCCTTGAGTTAACAAGGAAGTTTAGAAAAAAAAAGCACACAACTCTGAAAGCTTATATCAAAACAAAACCATGGTGATTAAACCGAGCAGAGATGTTAGCGTCATTTCACAATTCTTTCCTTTAAGTTTTTAAATTGTCACCATTCTTCTCAAGGTCTTTATCCAACCTGTTGTCTCTACTCTCATTGGTAATTTGATATTGCTCCTAACTTCACACAGAAAATAGAAGCCATCAAGAGTGCTGTCTCTATGCTTCCTACCAATGCATCTGCTGTCTTGTCCACTTCCACTCTTACATCCACACCCTACCAGAGAGACCACATAATTACTTCATGTCAGCCCCCTCTCCACCCTTTTAGCCTCTTCTTTGTTGGCTGCTCATCATTACAGAAAAAGGAATTCTAAATTCCATAGCATGGAAACTAAGACCTTTTAAAGTGTGTGTGTGTGTGTGTGTGTGTGTGTGTGTGTGTGTGTGTGTGCACTTTTTATTTTGATCTCATGTACCATTTACCTAATTCTCCCAGTGGTAACATTTTGCAAAACAATATACAGTATAAAAATAAAGATACTGATCTTGCTACAGTCAAAAAACAGAATATTTCTATCACAAGAATCCCTCATATTGTCCTTTTCTTGCCTCTCCTTCTTCCTTTTCCTTTTTAATCCCTGGCAATCACTAATGTGTTCTGTATCTCTATATCATTTTGTTAATTCAAGAAAGTTATAGAAATGAAATCACACAGTGTGTATCTTTGGAGATTGTTTTTATTAATTAATTAATTAATTAATTAATTCATTTATTTACTAAGCATACTTCTCTGAAGATTTATCCAAGCTTATTTCATATATTAATATTTCATTTATAAGTTTCTGAATAATGTTATAGGGCATGGCTATACCACAGTTTGTCTAACAAGTCACTTGTTGAAGAACATCTGTGTTATTACAAGTTTTTGGTTATTATGAATAAAGCTACTATAAACATGTATGTGCAAGCTTTTGGTGAACAGAACTTTATTTCTTTGGCATAAATACTGTGGAATAGAAATACTCAGCTGTATATTATTTTTTAGAAACTGTCAAAATGTTTTCCAGAGTGACTGGCTATACCATTTTTCATTTCAACCAGCAACATATGTGTAATCCAGTTTCTCCTTATCTTTGTCGGCATTTGTGTTTTTACCTTAACAAAACTGTTTTAGCCATTCTAATCTTAATAAGCTCAATTTATGAATTTTTCCTTAAATAAATCATGTTTTGGTGACAAGATTAAGACAGCTTTGCCCTAGATCTTGAAGATTTTCTTCCATGTTTTTCTAAAGTTTTATAGATTTATGTTTACATTTAAAATATTTTTTAAAAATTTAGGTCAATGATCAATTTTGAGCTAATTTATGTATGTCTTGAGGTATAATTAACAAATAAAATTATAATATATTTAAAGTATACAATGTGATGATTTGATATACATATACGTTGTGAAAGGATTTCCACCATTGAGTCAATAACACATCTATTACCTCACATATTTACTTTTACTTATTTTTTCTCAGGATACTTAAGTTTTAATCTCAGCAAATTTCAATTATACAATGTAGTATTATTAACTAAGGTCATCATTTATACAGTAGATCCTCAGAACTTACTCATCTTATAACAGGTTTGTAGTTTTTTACCAACCTTTTTCTATTTCCCCACCCCAGCCTCTGGCAAGCACCATTCTAACATCCATTTCTATGAGCTCAACTTATTTTCCTTCGTTCCACTTATAAGTGAAACTATGAAATATTTGTTTTTCTCTGGCATATTTCACTTAGCATAATGCCTTCCAGGCTTATCCATCTTATTAAAAATGACAGGATTTTCTTTTTTTTTAAAAGGTGGAATAGTTCCTATTATATATTTATATATTTATGATAGAAACTATAATATATAATATATATTATATTCATATATTACATGTATCATATTTTCTTCATTCATTCATCAACCGACACTTAGGATGTTTCCATATCTTGGCTCTTATGAATAATCTTGCAATAAATATGGGAGTACAGATATCTCTTTGAGATAATGATTTTGCCTCCTTTGATCATATACCTAGAAAGAATTGGGATTGCTGGGTCATATGGTGGTTCTATTTTTAATTTTTGAAGAGTCTCCATACTGTGCTCCTTAGTGGCTGTACCAATTACATTCTCACCAAGTGTGTCCTTTTCTCCACATCCTCATGAATACTTATTATCTCTTGTCTTTTGGATGGTATCTAACACCCACTAGAATTCACTATTGTTTATTTTTGTATTCTCTTCACCTCTTACAGGGCCTGGAACATTGTAAATGATTCTTGAATGTTTGTCGAATGACATCAAAGAAATAAACACTGGTCATAAATTTTGGCACCAACTAGGAGAATTGGTGGTGATCATTGTTGGAAAAAATCTCAAATATGTGATGCTGATAACCTCTGGTCATAAATATGTACTGAGAGTAAATCTTCCTTCCAATAATAAAAAGCCTGGGGGAAATCTCTCTTCCCAGATACAAACTAATTTACATTCTAACATCCTTATTTCTTGTCAATCCAGTTAAGAATAAATGATGTGTTTCTCAGAGACTAAATTGGCTACCTAAACTGGTGCCCTCCACTGAAAAGGCCAACATAAACATAGCTGGGAACAGGGAAATATTTTTACGATCCTCTGTCCCTGGAGACATTGTTTCACTGGGAAAAATATGCTCACTGCAGTGAGCAGTTGCCTGAGACCAGAGGACTCTCATGGCAGGGTTTGCCTGGAACCACCTCTGTGAGTTAACTCAACTCCCCAAGTATGCAGAGGGTATCTTGCTGGAAGCCCTTCCTGATTAATGGGAATCAGAGGCAAACACTCTTTCAGGACCCAGGCCCACGTGAATAAAGGAATGAGTAATGGCCATATCCACCCTTTAGTTTGTCATCTAGAATGCAATCACATTTTCCTAAGACAGCTTTGAAACCATGCTCTTTCTGTTGGTCTCCCTCCTTTAGTGCGTAAGAACAGTCATTTCAATCTCATCTAAATCTCGTTTAAATCCCGCCTCCCCCATCTACCACACTCCTTCCCTTTTTGTTCACCCCCCAACATCAGTCCTGGTGCTGGTGTGAGAAAGGGAGGGAAAAAAATGTTGTTCTTAACCTCCAAGCTCTCAGGCTAATGTGACTAGATGAGTGGTTTCTTTTTTTTTTTAAATTTGTGTGGCTAACTTGTCACAGAAGCCCATGTTTTTATCCCCTCAATATCCCTGTGAGGCAGAGATTATTACCCACCTCCTTCATGAAAATAATAGTGAGTATTTATTGACTTCATACTATATACTAAATACTGTGCTAAGCATTGTACTTGGATGATGGTACATAGTTCTCACAGAAACACTGAAGGGTAGATACAATTATCGTCCCTCATAAACAGATGAGGAAAACAAACCTCGCAGAGGGTGAATTGAGTTGACAAAGCACAGAACTATTGGGTCTTTCTGTTGTACTGGGCTTCCTTTAGAGAGCTGCAAATACATTCTGGGGTAAGAAATCCCCAATCCGAGCCCAAGTTTGGTTTTTGAAAAGATCACAAAAAACAAATGGCAGATTCAGGAAGTATGAGATAAGTTGATAACATGTTTGGACAAACAGCAAGTGTTGGCCTCAGGGAAGGGGTCTGGCTTTCTTCTGTGAATTAGAAAGCAGTTCCCAAAGAGTCACTGGAGGGTTTCAGCTTAGCAGACCCTTAGCAAATGTTATAGCTTCTTTCTTTCCTTCTTTCTTTTCTTTCTTCCTTCCTTCCTTCCTTCCTTCCTTCCTTCCTTCCTTCCTTCCTTCCTTCCTTCCTTCCTTCCTTCCTTCCTTCCTTCCTTCCTTCCTTCCTTCCTTTCTTCCTTTCTTTCTTTCTTTCTTTCTTTCTTTCTTTCTTTCTTTCTTTCTTTCTTTCTTTCTTTCTTTCTTTCTTTCTTTCTTTCTTTCTTTCTTTCTTTCTTTCTTTCTTTCTTCACTCCTCCACTACCCCTTAACTGTGTCTTCTACAGACAGATTTTTGATATTCTGGTATAGGCATTCTCAGCATGCTCTGGGTTTCTCACCCCTGCTTCAACCA